>CM046877.1:39384863-39874852 GCA_025667525.1 Glebionis coronaria
ATTTTTCTTCAAGATCATTACATAGAGCTACATTTGGAGAATCTTCAAAGATTGCATACATTGTTTACTTCCCTGTTGATGTGACAAAAAGGGAAGACATACATGTTACACTTGAGGGGAAGCAATTTAAAAATCATGTACAACTTACAAGAGATACACATAGAGTTTTGCCGACATCAACTAGGGGAAGATTGTTGGGTCAAAAAGTTGATGTGGCAGAAACTCAAAAACGAAGAAAACATGAAGATATTGTCTAAGCGTTGTCAAGAGCAATCCAAGCGTTGACAAGAGCAAACTAAGCATTGATGGCTCAAGAGTTGTCATGTGCAATCTAAGCATTGTCACATGCAATTCAAGAGTTGACAGAAACGTAGACAAGAAGCCTATGGAAGCTTCTATTTGGATATATATACAGGAGATATTCTGTATATGTTTATCTAAATAGAAGATTTACTTGTTCATTCATTATTATCTCTTGTAAAACCCTAATCCTTACACTATAAAAGGAACCAAGGGTTATTAGGTTTTTCATAACTTATATTCACAATGTAAACCTTAAGCGTGTGTTGACTAGACGTGGGATTCAATGTATACACGTCTAGTGATTGTTTGTTATTAATATAATGAACAATCCATTTGTTTTAATTCATGTTCTTGTGCCCTAAACACCTTGTTAATGTGTCATGTTCTAATTCCGCTTTGATTGTATAATCATATGAATATGATGCATTCCTAGTAGCTTCAAAGATCCGGAAGCCAAGGTTTCCACACAACAGAGGCAACCATAGCACGTTGCCTTGTCCTTGAAGCTCTGGCAATCTTCAGCAGAAGGTTGCAATTTCCATTTGTATTGCCCTGAACTCGATTAACGATGAAGTTTGCATGACGATATTGACTGTTTCGAACAGCTTCAAACTCTCTGTGCATAGTTAACTCATGTTCATGAAATAGAGCAGGGACCTCTGTGTCAATGACATCCTTGATTCTTGTGGATAAATGACCAAGTCCTTGTGCTACACCTTTTCGTGCACCATCCTTGATAGGTTCAGTGACTGCTTCAGCGACTGCCTTTTTGATAATCCCTGGAAATGTGACTGTGAAGTTATGCATTTCAGACTTGATAGCATCCAGCTTTCTTGATAGGCGTTCAATATCAGATTGATGATGAACAGGCCGGAGATTATGGATGTTTAGGCTTTGTTGAGCATAATCATCCCCCCTTGGCAAGAGATCAAAGTTGGTTTGGGCAGGATGATCAAACATGAGAAATTTAGCAGTTGGATCATAAGAAGGGCGGTGGAAGACTGTTGTTGTGGAGGTAGCAGAGGTGGGAGTGACAACAGCTTCCTTGGGAGGAGGAGTATTATTATCAGCTGGAGTGGACACAACTATTTCCTTGGGAGGAGAGACAGATTGTTGATCATCTTCTTCTTCTTCATCCTCCTCCTCAAACATCCCCTCAGGGATTTCATCCTCGGGCATTGATTCAGGATCAGAGACATCATCAATTAGTGACAGCACCTCTTCTTCAATATCAAGCAGGGGCTCGTCGTCATTTGGTTGATCCTGAATGATAGTATCAACCTCTTTGTCTTGTTGTGCCTGGGATTCAGTGGTTGGCTGTACAATTTGAGCCTGCAAGTTGTTATGATTAGTAACAGGGAAATAAGTAAGGGGAATGGTCGCCATTTCGCTTTCCCAGAGAGGCTGAGGGTGATTACTCAGCCACTCCAAACGATAAATCCTTGGGATTCTTTTAAGGGTGAAAGTTATATCGTTAATGATCGCCATTCGCTGCCCCTAGGAAAGCTGAGTGTGATTATTTAGCCCCCCCCAAAAGGTTAAAACCTTTGGGACTCTTTTGATTGTGAAACATATGTTGTTAAGAATCGCCATTCGCTGCCCCTAGGAAGGCTGAGGGTGATTATTCAGCCCCCCCAAAAGGTTAAGAAACCTTTGGGACTCTTTTAATAGTGAAACATATGTGGGTGAAGGTCGCCTGTTACGCTGCCCCTAGGAAAGCTGAGGGTGATGATTCAGCTCCCCCTGAAAAGGATAAATCCTTTGGGATTCTTTTAAGGTGAAAAAGATATAGGTTAAGATCGTCTTATTACGCTGTCCCTAGAAGAGTTGAGGATGATTATTCAGCTCCCCTAAAAGTAAAACTTTTGGGATTCTTTTTCTAAGGGAACCAAGAAGCTGTGTGAGGTACAACTGATCAAGGTTGAGACATATGTGTATTCAGGTTATTGTTAGCCTGAATACTGTCTAGAGGGTGCAGGGTCATCGGGGTGCTTTATAAACACAAATGAATCATTCCCTGGTGCATAGAGAGGGTGTTCAGAAGTCTTAAAGAGTTCTAAGTGCATAGACAGACTTCTATGGGTCGAGGATTACCCTAACTTCACCACTCTCACCTACAGACATTTGAGAGTGGCTGCTTGTGGACCTCTAAAAATTTACACTGATTACCTGTGTGATATCAGCAGGATTTGGCTGGTTCCCTGTTGTCTCGGATGACACCGAGATGCTAGACCCTTGTTGTTGGTCAGCTGAAGTCTCTGATTCCACATGAGTATCTGGAACAGAGGAGGCGTCTAGGTTCACGGTCTTCTTTCCCTTGGCCTTAGCAGCAAATTTGGTGTGGGAAGAAGATGGGTTTTTCTTCTTCTTAGTCTGTTGGCCAGATGAAGCCTTGGACGTCGTGGTGTGCTGCCCAAAGGTCAAAGACTTAGACTTGCCAGACACACCAGAGGTAATCACCTTCTCATAAGAAGGGAGCAAGGACTTCTGAGCTGAGGGTAGCTTGTTAGCAATGTTCATCATGTGGGATGTGACAGGGACATCTTCATCTCCAATTTCTTTGTAGATGGCACCTGTGATGCGATAGGGTTTCAGAGAAGTGAGAGCAGAGTTATGATAGTTGTCTCCCAACAGGCTTTCAAAGATCAGCGATAGAAAGCGAACATAGCAAATGTTCTTTTCCCTGACTTGGTTCCTTCCTTTCAGCTGTTCAACTAGGATGGAGAAGAGAATGCTTCCTACATCAACATCAGCTCCC
Organism: Glebionis coronaria; assembly: GCA_025667525.1. Classification (NCBI taxonomy): domain Eukaryota; kingdom Viridiplantae; phylum Streptophyta; class Magnoliopsida; order Asterales; family Asteraceae; genus Glebionis; species Glebionis coronaria. Next base: position 39,387,925 of record CM046877.1, read on the forward strand.
CAGATCAGCCCATAAGCTATAGATTGGTGGTTGAAGGACATCTGATCTTGGGATCCCTGCATTCCTCCCAGGGATTTGACTATGTGGGTGAAGAGGACACGCCACATAGGTGTAAAGTACTTGATCTTCAGAGGAGACTTCGAGAGGACCTCAGCGGGTGTAAGAGCAGGGTTTACATCATGGAAGGGTTTAAGTGTGGCCAGGGCATCCTTAACAGCCTTTTTGTCAACCACCTTTAGGCATTCATCACCATGTTTTAACCCAACCACACTAGAGAAATCTTTGAGTGAGAAGGCAAATGGGTGTTCGTTGCAAGAGAGGCTAAAGGTTATTTTGTCATCAACTACTTCAGCAGAGTACCAGAATTCCCTAAGGTATTCTTGGTAGAAGGTGGTTGGGGATTTTGTGAATGCTTTACTTACATCACAATTTAGCATGAAGTTAACCAGATCTGAGTAGGAGTCATTTGGAGCCTTGATCCATCCAATGGAGTTGTTTGATGCAAGGATGCTTTCGTTGAGTTCAAAGTTAACGTTTGCTACCTTGGGAACGGGAAAAGCCATGGATTCAAGGTCGAAGAAGAATGAAAATGGAGGATGGGTTTAGAGAGAGAAGGCTTAGAGAGAGAAAAAGATTTGTGAAATGAGAAGTGGTAGGTGAGGAGAGACGAGAGACAATATATATATTCAAATATGAAAAACAGTTATTCAACCGCATTTAATGCAAAGTGGGAAAATGACTGCTCATGTGGGTCCCTTGACCTTTCAAAACTTATTTGTCTCCTCGTTATTCGAAAAATAAATGATTAAATATTGAGAATGTTTTCTACATTTACTTGGAAAGTAACTACATAGTTTCATGTGAAAAACATTTAATATAGAATCAGACATTTAATGAACACATTTATTATCAAGCCAAAGGCTTTGAGATATTGAGCATCCCTAGCTCAGCAACTAGCTTGTTGAACGAAGGTTCAGCCAAAGGCTTTGTGAAAATATCAGCTAGTTGCAGCTCTGTAGGAATAAAGTGCAGCTCAATATCTCCCTTCATTATGTGATACCTGATAAAATAATACCTGATATCAATGTGTTTGGTTCAAGAGTGAAGAACAGGGTTGTTGGAGATGGCAATGGCGCTAGTGTTGTCACAAAAGATTGGCACTTTGTCATATAAAATTTCATAGTCAGCCAATTGACTTTTCATTCAGAGCACCTGAGCACAACAGCTGGCTGCAGCGACATATTCTGCTTCAGCTGAAGACATGGCCACAGAGTTTTGCTTCTTAGCACTCCATCCAACCAATTTTCCTCCTAGGATTTGACAGCTGCCTGAGGTACTTTTCCTGTCAATACAACATCCAGCATAGTCTAAATCTAAATAGGCCTTGAGATCAAAGCCTGATTCCTTGGGATACCATAGACCTAGGGAGGGTATTCCTTTGAGATACCTGAAAATTTTCTTAACAACCACTAGATGGGATTCTTTTGGGTTAGCTTGGTACCTTGCACAGAGACATATGGAGAATTGGATATCAAGACGACTAGCTGTCAGATACATGAGTAACCCAATCATGCCTCTATATAAAGTCTCATTAACAGAGACCCCTGACTCATCAGGACCCAAGTTGTTGGGTGGAAGCATGGGGCATTTCACTGATGCACAATCAGCTAAGTCATATTTTTTAAGTATATCTTTAACATACTTTTCTTGACAAATTGAAATTCCCTTAGGACATTGTTTAATTTGAAAACCCAAAAAGTAAGTTAATTCACCCATCATACTCATCTCATATTTCTTGGTCATTAATTTAGCAAATCGTTTACTAAGATTAACATTTGTTGACCCAAAGATGATATCATCCACATAAATCTACACAATGATGAAATCACTCTTATCCTTGAAGGTAAAGAGTGTTTTATCAATAGAACCCCTGATAAATTTGTTTTCAGTTAAGAAATTAGAAAGAGTTTCATACCATGCTCTTGGAGCTTGTTTCATCCCATACATGGCTTTGTGTAATATGTACACATGATTGGGAAACTCGCTGTTCTCAAATCCTTCAAGTTGTTCAACATATACTTCCTCAGCCAAATCTCCATTGAGGAAAGCACTCTTAACATCCATCTGATACACAGTGAAGTTCATATAAGTAGCATAAGTTAGGAAGATTCTGATGGCTTCAAGTCTTGCAACAGGAGCAAATGTTTCATCATAATCAATTCCTTTAGTCTAAGTATACCCCTGTGCCACCAGCATGGCCTTGTTTCTGATAATGTTTCCAATTTCATCCATCTTATTTCTATAGATCCATCTAGTGCCTGTGATATTCTTTCCAGGTGTAGCTGGCACTAGTGTCCATACTTTGTTCCTTTTGAACTGATTGTGTTGGGTCAAAAAGTTAATGTGGCAGAAACTCAAAAACGAAGAAAACATGAAGATTCTGTCTAAGCGTTGTCAAGAGCAATTTAGGCGTTGACAAGAACAAATCCAGCGTTGTTGGCTCAAGAGTTGTCATGTACAATCTAAGCATTGTTACATACAATTCAAGAGTTGATAGAACGTAGACAAGAAGCCTTTAGAAGCTTCTATTTGGATATATATGCAGGAGATATTCTGTATATAGTTATTTAAATAGAAGATTCACATGTTTATTTATTCTTATCTCTTGTAAAACCCTAATCCTTACACTATAAAAGGAACCAGGGGTTATTAGGTTTTTCATAACTTTCATTCACAATGTAAACCTAAAGTGTGTGTCGACTAGACGTAGGATTCAATGTATACACGTCTAGTGGTTGTTCGTTATTAATATAATGAGCAACCCAATTGTTTTAATTCATGTTCTTGTGCCCTAAACACCTTGTTAATTGTTGTTGTTCTAATTCCGCTTTGATTATCTAATCATATGAACAATGATCATTCCTAGTAGCTTCAAAGATCCGGAAACCAAGGTTTCCACAATTGGTATCAGAGCCTCGTGGCTCGTGATGCTAGGACCAACAAGGTGTTCGTGTATGGTAAAAAGAAGAAAAATCCGTCTAGGGTTTTTCTGGACGTTTTTGTGTGCGCAGCAGTATTCAGAAGGTCATAACTTTAGATTGAACCGTTGGATCGTCACGAAATTTTATATGTGTGTTCTACATACATATATCTAAACATCCACCGGAGGGATTGTCAAGTTTTATCCCCAGTAAAAAGTTATTAAGCGTCAAAGTCAGCAGTGGGTACATGCAGTTTTCTGTGAACAGCCATGTTCAAAACACGATCTCTCCTTCGTTAACCGTTGGAATTTTCTATCTGAGCTTTTATCAGAAAGTTATTTGAGGTCGAAGTTGGCTGCAAAGAAGGTACGAGGTTTTTCTGTTTCACATAAAATAATAAATTAGGGTTTTCTTCAAACACTAGATCGTTTAAAGCAGAAAAAATGATAAACGTGAGTGTTAGAACGCATGATAGCACAAGATTTCGATTCTAGTTCAATTTTCTCAAACCCTAATTAGGGTTTCGGATCGAAAAATTAAGGCACTGTTCTAGGGTTTCATGGATGCTGTTTTTCATAGCTATTATGGTACATGGTGAAGCATAGGTTATGGTTCTATGATGTCAGAAAAATGTAGTATTGTGTGGTGATTGTTAGCAGCAGATCGTGTTAACAGGAAGCAAAGGGTTCTACCAAAACCCTAGATCCGTATTTTATGAAACGTAGCAGGTGGTTCAAGATCATGTTTTTGCGACTAAATGAATAATTTTCACAGCCTTGTTGACTGTGTATATGAACAGCAATAGGAGGATTGCATGTTATGTTTCTGGATCGAGGAAATCATAAAACAGGTTTGCATGGTGCTTTAAAATGATGAAGAATAAGTTATCAACTTTTGAAAGTATGAGATTCGGTTAGCATATTTTCAGGAATTGCATTTGACTTTATTTATGGAAGTAGAACTGATTTTATGGAGGTAAATTTTGACTACGTGAATTAAGGATGTGAACGTGGGGATTACTGATCATTTGGAGATATTACTTTATTTTCATTACTTATTTAAACAGAATTCATTGCTATTTTTGTAGGATACAAATGTGGAAATATAAAGTAGTTATCAAGGACGTGATTTGTTGCCCTAAGTGATGTCATCAGAAAAGAGACGCTGACAAGGTTAGTTTTAACGTTGACAAAGAGGATGTTGACCCTAACAGAATAAGTCAACGCTGACAGGTTGACAGTATCGTCCGATATATGAGTTCAAACGCTGACATGTATTGTCCGATATCGGACAATACATCTGACCTAGATATTGGATAAAGAGGATATTGGATAACACAAGGGATTGCTGCTGTTGAGAAAATTGGTACGTTTTGAGCACACAAAAAGGAGGATTATACACACGAAGGTACATGGAATCTCCGTTTTTATTCAGAATATCATGGTGATGTTTATGGCTCGGATATTTTTGAAGTGGATTAATGATTTTTAAGTAAGTTAGCAACAATTCATGAAGAATTTTATTGGATTATGTAATCGGGATAGCCTTGTGAAAGAGTTATTCGTTGACAGCTTTTACGTATGAAGATATTGACTTGTCATGAAGAGGTGTTGGCTTAAGGGGAAGAATTCTTATGGTAAGTTTGATGATTGAAGAAGATTTTCGCGAGTTTGTGTTCTATCATATCTTAAAGTCATGAACTTGTGACTTTAAAGATAACTTGTTCGTGCTTTACATGGTTAGTGATGAAGGCTTGTCATAACACTTGAAGGAGTTACATTATCGTGCTCAGTGTCTCACATAGGATGAGAATATTGACAAGAGATCGAGGTCTGCTTATAATGCTAAAGGTATAAGTTCTTTATCACGTGGATAGTACAAGACATGGAACACAAGGTTGGGTTACTCTACTTCTACATCAAAAATATTATATTAATTGTTCTTCAAGATCATTACATAGAGCTACATTTGGAGAATCTTCAAAGATTGCATACATTGTTTACTTCCTTGTTGATGTGACAAAAAGGGGAAGAAATACATGCTACACTTGAGGGGAAGCAATTTGAAGATCATGTACAACTTACAAGAGATACACATAGAGTTTTGCCACTATCAACTAGGGGAAGATTGTTGGGTCAAAAAGTTGATGTGGCAGAAACTCAAAAACGAAGAAAACATGAAGATTCTGTCTAAGCGTTGTCAAGAGTAATTTAGGCGTTGACAAGAACAAATCCAGCGTTGTTGGCTCAAGAGTTGTCATGTACAATCTAAGCATTGTTACATACAATTCAAGAGTTGATAGAACGTAGACAAGAAGCCTTTAGAAGCTTCTATTTGGATATATATGCAGGAGATATTCTGTATATAGTTATTTAAATAGAAGATTCACATGTTTATTTATTCTTATCTCTTGTAAAACCCTAATCCTTACGCTATAAAAGGAACCAAGGGTTATTAGGTTTTTCATAACTTTCATTCACAATGTAAACCTAAAGTGTGTGTCGACTAGACGTGGGATTCAATGTATACACGTCTAGTGGTTGTTCGTTATTAATATAATGAGCAACCCAATTGTTTTAATTCATGTTCTTGTGCCCTAAACACCTTGTTAATTGTTGTTGTTCTCATTCCGCTTTGATTATCTAATCATATGAACAATGATCATTCCTAGTAGCTTCAAAGATCCGGAAACCAAGGTTTCCACAGATTGATTTCTTCCTTCATGGCAGCTACCCACCCATCTTCTACAAGAGCCTCAGCTACTCTCTTAGGTTCAATTTGAGAGAGAAATTCAGCAAAGAGACATTCATTGGCTGAGCCAGATTCTGAGTCATGAATTCGCTGTCTAGTGGTAACCCCTGTATTAGGTTCCCCATTAATGTTGACAAGAAGAATATGTTGATCTCTTGACCACTTATTTTGAGAAGCTGGGGACTCAAGGACAGGAACACTTGTGGGGATAGCTGGAACTATTTGAGTTTCATCCTGCTGACTAGGAGGGCTTTCTTCAAAGACAACTTCAGTGTCAGAGTCTACTTCAGCCATATCAAGAGGTACAAGTTCATTATCAGCAGGAGATTCTTCAGGGATTTGAAGAATTGGAGAGTCATCAATAGCAGTAGAGGAAGAAGGACTATAAGAGGTATGTGGTTCTTCTTCATCAAGCTCCTGAGAGGTAGGAACTTCTATGTTGTGAGTAGACAGAGGGTCAATAGCAGGAACATAAGGAGTGAGAGTGTTGGAGTGATGATGGTGATAACAGGCAGGTCTAGGTTCAGAGAATTCATCACTTGGGAAAGACACATTTTCATTAAAATCAATTTCATCACCCTCTGTTCCAGATCTCTGTATGAAATAATCATCTTCATTGAATCTGACATGAAAGGTTTCTTCTACTTCTTGTCTTCTGATATTGAAAACTCTGAAGGCTTTGGCTGTTGGAGAGTATCCCACGAAGAAACCATCATCAGCTTTTTCATCAAATTTTCCAAGTTTATCCCTGTAGTTGTAAATGAACACAGGGCATCCAAAAACATGAAAATAGCTGACATCTGGAGATCTGTTTCTGAAAACTTCATAGGAAGCTTTACCATGTCTTTTGACAATGATTGATCTGTTTTGTGTGTAGCAGGCAGTGTGAAAAGCTTCTCCCCAAAATTGCTTTAGTAAGGCTGCACCATTCAACATGGTTCTGGCTGCTTCAATCAAAGTCCTGTTTCTTCTTTCAGCCACACCATTTTGTTCAGGGGTGCCAGCTGAAGAGAAGTTTTGTTAAATACCTTTTTCATCACAAAAAGATTCAAGTTGATGATTCTTGAATTCAGTACCATTATCACTTCTTAGAGCTTTGACTCTAACATCATTCATATTTTCAACATGTCTGATGAAGGACATGATGGTATCAGTTGCATCACTTTTCCTTCTGAGGAAGAACACCCATGTGTATCTTGAAAACTCATCAACTATGACCAAGGTGTATTTGTTGTGATTAATGGTCTGAGGTTTGAGAGGCCCAAACAAATCCATGTGAAGGAGATGTAAGCACTTGTCAATAGAGAATGATTGCCTAGTCTTGAATGAAGACCTGTGATGCTTTCCCTTGACACAGGCAGAACAAGTCTTGTCTTTAGAAAACATCACTGAAGGTAGACCAGCAACCAGGTTTTGTGTGGCTATCTTGTTGATGTTCTTGAAGTTGAGATGAGACAGTCTTTTGTGCCACAGCCATTTGACACTTTCAGAGGCTTTAGCAAGAAAACAATTTGAGCTGTGTTCAGAGCAAACAACCATGTTGATGACATAAACATCTCTCCTTCTAGGTGCAATAAGCACAACATCATTGTTTTTGTTGAATATGGTTCCCTGAGTCTTAGTAAACAAAACCTTGTAGTCAGCATCACATAATTGGCTGATGCTAATAAGATTGTGTTTAAGACCATTCACATATGCAACCCTTGTAAACGTGATCCCATTGCAGTTCACTGAGCCGTATCCCTCTATGTCACCTGAAGGATTATCTCCAAACACCACTTTAGGACCTAGCTCCCTTGAGTATCTGTGCAGGTATTGTTGAATCCCTGTCATGTGTCTAGAGCAGCCACTGTCTAGATACCATACCGATTCCTTGAGATGTTTCTACACATATACATAGAAACAGTTTAGTTCCTATGGTGAACCCACTTTCCAGTGGGTCCCTGAATTGCTGATTAGCAATTCTTGTGTTCCTATAGAACTTTTAGCGATGGGAGGGACAATTAGCTGTCTCATGGGGAAAACTTCCACAGATATCACAACCTGGGAAGTCACCACACTCGTCTGAGTGATGGTCTGTGAATCCACATAATTTAAAGGGAGGATAAGGTCTGTAGTTTCCTTGTTGTCATTTTGAACCCTGTTGTCTATCCCTAGAGGGTGTTTGAACTCTCTTAACTGCCATATGCCTATCATGATCTAAGGTCATGTGGTGAGAGTTCTTATAGATATTGCAATAAGGTTTGACTAACCTTTCCCCTTTGGGTTCACCTAGGACAGACTTAGGTTCACGAGAAGTAGAGCATTCAGCGGAAGGCTTAATGTGCTGTTTTAAGAGTTCTACTTGTTTCATAAGAGACAACTGGCGTTCTTCAGTGGATGGGTCAACCTTGTTCACAGCTTTTGTTGAGACATGCTTAAAAGCAACTTGCTTACCAGATTGTTTAGCAGGTACAGAAAATATTTTAGCTGGTGGTTTCTCAACATCTGTTTCAAATTCACCCTTAGCAGCTCGTGAGGAACTGCTGGGTTCAACTCCAGAGTGTTTGGCAAAGGTGGTAATTCAGCCACATCTTCAGAGACAGGGTCATCAGTCAAAATGGGATCTGACATATGAATAGTCTCTATAGATTTGAAAACAATCTCTTTGGGTTTGGTGAGAATTTTCAGCTTATTTTTCTTAGCAGATACATCCCTTTTAATGTCAGTAGGTAGCTCATCATTAAGCAATTGATCTATAGTGAACATACTACACAACCATTTTTCAATAACCTTGTTTAATTCAGATACTTGATCATTTAAGGAAATGTTTTTCAAGGTTAACCTAGTGACTTCATTTTGAAGGGATATTTTCTCTAAATTAACCCGTCTGAGAGTTTCACATTCAGATTTAGCATTTAGCAGTTCAGTTTTTACAGAGTGAAACTTATCAAGCAGGTTCTTTCTTTGTTCCTCAACAAAGTGTAAGTCAACAATGGTGTAATCAAGGACATGTTTGCGTTCATCACTATCAGACATAGATAAAAGCCTGTGTACCTTTTTCATTGTGATGTCAACCCATTGTCCTGATCTTGCATCACCTTTCCCAACAACTGGTTCATCCTCAGCTATAGCCATGAAAGCCCTGACTCTGGTAGTATCTTCCTCATCTGAAGTCAGCGGCTCAACAATCCAATCATATGCTTCAGCTACCAACCCTTTCTCTGTCTTTTTATCACCTCCTTTCTTCTTAGACAGAGCTTCAAGCTTCAAATTCATCTGTTCTAACTCAGTTTAAGTGCCTTGTACTTGTTCTTGTAATCCTTCTTCTCATTGTCTGATGAGTTGGATTGATGAGATGAGTTGTTGTGTTGTGGTTTGAACTTGTAAGGTTTGGTGGAAGATGATGGATAGGAAGGTGAGGATGTCTTGGTGGAAGGACAGTCTTTTTGGAAGTGTCCTAACTTTCCACAGGCAAAGCAGGTTTCTTTTGATCTGTTAGTTTGTTTACTAGCTGATCATATTCTCCCTGATCGTTTAAAGAATCTCTTTGATTGGCTAGCAAAGATCTTTCATGAAACTCATCATTAAGGTCTGTCAAGAAGTCTTGGCTGCTGCGGGTGTCTTCTTCAACATCAGAGTCGCTGTCATGAGGATGTGGTGCAGAGATCAAGGCTTTGGAAGTTGCTCCTTGAACTACAAATCTTTCAGTCTCTGACTTGTATATAGTATCAATCAGCCCTTCTTCATAATTATACTTTCCATAGAGCTTAGCCAAGGTGTCATTCTTGATTGAGTTGTTGGCTCTCTGTGTCTGATTCATACTCAGCCATTTTCTTGGAAGGATGTTGACAAAAGTGGCATTGATCTCAGCTTGACCAATGGTGACATCATTCATAGCAAGGTCATTGAGAAGAATCTTCAGCCTTGTATAGGTTTGTTGAACCTTTTCACCTTCAAGTGACTTGAAAGCATTGAACTGAAGTCTGAGTGCCTGAATCTTGGTTTCTCTTGTTTCAGAGGGTCCTTCATGGCCAAGAATAAGTTCTGTCCACATTTGTTTGGCTGTGGGACACGGAATGACAGACTTCATGATGTGTTTAGGAAGATAGGATATGATGATGCTCTTAAGACGTTTATCTTGGTTTGCCAATTTTCTATCAGCTGGAGTCCATTGTTTTAGAGGTTTGGGAAGAGGGTTTTCTTTAGTGGAGGTAAGATCCATGGGAACATAAGGACCATTTTCTAAAATTTCAAGAAGAAATGGTTCTAGTCCATCGAGATACACAAGAAATTGACTCTTCTAACTAGCAAAATGTTCTTCATCAAAGACTGGTACACTGGTGACATGTGATCCGCCTCTTGAGTCAAGAAGTTGGGGTAGATCATCGTCATTAGGTGGTGGAGGGGTGAGTCTTGGTGAAGATGGTGCATTGTTGTTGTTTCCAGAAGGTGATTGTGGTGGGTTAGAAGTTTCTTGCATGGTGGATCTTGATTATAAAACTAAGAACGATGTTTCTTGAAGGTTTTAATATCAAACACCGCTCTGATACCAATTGAAAGTCCTTAATCAATGCTAGAAACACTAAACTTAACTAATCAACACAAGTTAATACTTTTCAAACGGTAATCTTATTACTGTATAATAAAGAATTACAAGTGTTATGGATAACACCGTTTGATGACAATGTGTTGTGCACACTTTGAACAACTATAAACCCTAACTTATGAATACAGTCGCAGCTGTTTGATTCAATAAGTTCTAAGCATTAATGTTATGAATATTCTCAAAGTGTTAAACATTAATGCTGGGATACACATCCTATTTATAGTGATACGAGGTTGAACTAAATAGTACTTTATGGTGACTACACAAGACATTCACTTTTTTGACATCAGTCACATGATGCTCTTCTATTCTTGGTAGTCTGCCATTATGCTTTAAGGAAACAGATCTTGAAACAGTTTCCTTTTTCTTCATTGTCTCGAACACACAAATGGCATGTCCAAAGTGTGCTGAGTGTTAACAGGGTATTGCCACCCCTGTTAACCCTCAACCCCTCAGAGTCCCTGTTACATCTTGGCTGTTATCCATCACAGCCAATGAGTATGTCTTCAAGTAATCTTTGACTTCCTTGACAATGTATCTGACATGGACTCCTCTAAGGTTGCTCACAGAGACTTGGATCTCTGTGAGTCTTGCGATACTTGACTGCCTCCTAGGCACAGGCAAGTGACTATCTAACAACTTACTTTGTGTTTAAATCTATGATCAGGGAATCTAACAAACTTAGATTCCCAACAGGAAGGATTCAAGGAGTGGGGAACAAGCTTGAATCAAATCAGCCTCATTTTTCATATTTTGGTCATATAATCTGTTGTGTTCTAATCTTGTTGTTCTTAGCAGCTTGTTCGAAGCTTGTGGTTGTTAAGCTACCACATAAGCTTAAACATACGTGCGTGTGGATGTACATTCATGAGGTTTGTCTTATTTCCTTGAAAATTTGATAAAATCTTGGTTCTAAGTGATTTTTGTGATTCTACTGGTATATGTGTGTTTTTATGCATGTAAATTGGTTCTTGATTCATATGTTGGATGTTATGATGCTTAATTGGGCTTAAATCAGTCTTGAGAATACTTTTGCTTTGTTAAAACTGGTTTTAAAAAGTGAAAAGGGTGTTTGGGATTGATTGTTGGTTCAAGTTTGTATGATTTTGAGTAGGTATTGTTGTATTAATTGAGTTGGTATTTGTTGTTAAGGTGTTTGTGTTCTAAAATCTGCATGCTTTGTGCTTTGAATCACCTAAATCAAACAAGTGCCTATAAAATCTTGAAATCTTGTTGTTTTGACTTAAAATCTTGTGCACACCTAGTTTGAATGTTAACCTAGGGCTTACAATTGATTAATCCAAGTATTTGCAACATGAGTGATAGATTTGAGGCATTGAATTTGGATTTGCTGTCAAGTAGTTCAGCAAAAATTTGTTCTTGTCTGCTTATTGTTCATCAGTAACTTGAATGTGCTTGAATCTTTGTCTAATCTTGGATATCTTGCTTGAAATGAGTTTATTTGTGTGTCATTAAGTTTAATTGAGCTTGTATAAGCATTTGGTTGATTCTGGTCAGCTTATACTAGCTTAAAAGTAGCTTATAACCACCAGATCTGCTTATTACTTGTCTGGACCATATCTGAGCATAGATTGAATTAACTACACTGATTGGCTGGGTGTTTTTGTGACTATTTGCTTGTTATTGACTCCTTGTGATCCACTGATTACAAGGGTGCCTTGATTGTCCAACAAAACCAAGTAAAACTCTCTAAAACCAAAGTTAAAAATTTAAAGCAGTGGGAACTCCTTTACCCTACTGCTAGCCACTACTAGTACAAATTGGTCAACAACTTATTTTTGTTCATTCTAGCTTATTCCGTTGTGCAACAACTTATTTTTTGTAATAGGTCTTATTATTTTGAGCTTATTAATCATTCTGGAAGTTTACAGCTTTTGGTTTTAGCTTTTGACTCGAAAACGACTATTTTGTATTTTTAAAAATCAGCTTATTGCTTATTTCTGCTTATTGAGTGTGCTTATTGGAAAACTTTTTGTTGATTAAGCTTAGTTAAGTGATTTAAAACCTTTTGCAAGTTGAATCAGCACTTGAGGTGACCTAGAACTCGAAAACGACTATTTTGTCGTTTTGTGTAGAGAGCTTTTGCTTATTTCAGGCTTATTTCTTGGGCTTATTCAAAAATTATCTTTACAAACAGCTTAATTAGGTCAAGAGAAGGTTGTGTGTCAAGTTTCAGCTTATGGCATCAGCTTATAGCTTAATGGGCCAAAAAGCCCATTAAGAATAAGTTGTTTTGAAATAAGCTGTGATAAGCTCACATTCAGGTTTTGGTCCTTTGAAATTTTGTATTTAAAATTTAATTTTAATCCTAACTGGAGTTTTTGGCCATTTTTGTGGACTTTTTCTTATTGGGCAAATTCTAAGCCCATTAAGGGTCTGTTTCACTATTTGGCTCATCTGAAGGCCCCATAGGGGTAATTTTGTAATTTCAAGTTCATTTTCTGTTTAATTAGGTTAAAATAAACTAGTTTGCAACTTCTTAGAATTTTTTTATAAATTTTGGATTTTTAATATTATTTTATTATTAAAAATTAAATTTTAGATTTTTGAAAGTTTTTCATTTTTCCTAGTTTAAACACATTAAGTTAGGAATTTTAAAATTTTTAGATTAATTTTAGTGTCATTTAATTAATTTATTGAGTTAATTTAATATTTTATAGTTTTTAATTGTTTTTAAATAGTTTTAATTAATTTTAAAATTTTCAAAAATAGTTTTAAATTTTGTGAAGGTATTTTAGAGGTTTATAAGGTGAAAAATCTCATTTTCGGCTTTTTATTATTTTATTTGATTTTTGGCCTTTAATTAGCATTAAAAAATTAATAATTAAATAAAAGGTTTGAGTGATTTTGATTTTTTGTAAAGTCTAATTACATTTTTTAGGATTTATTGTCATTTTCTAGGAATTTTTAGGGTAATTTTTAAATTTTGTAACTTTTTACGGTTTTACGTGCACGATTTCGTCCTAGCGTAATTCATTATCGTATCCGTCATCCTTTTCTACTTTCTTTTCTATTTTCTTTCTCATCAATATAATCACAAACACTTAATCATTTCTCTACACAACACACTAGCCTCCTTGAGAACGATACCCACTTTGGGTCACTTGTGGTTTTCCTAAGCCACTTGTTAATACTTGCCTCTTTTACGCTCTTTGTTTTTCCTAAAACAAAAGTGTATTTTTACAACTATCATTTTGGCGCCGCTGCCGGGGAGGCGTGTTGTGTTTTGATTTGAACAATTGTTGTTTTTAGACAAACCATAATAGCTATTTGTATTTGTAGCACTCTACTAATACATATTATCGGTTTTTCTATTTTTTGTGAATATTACTATATTGTATACGTAGAACAATAAATTCACAAGTACTCCAAAAGTGTGAAAACACAACCTTGATTGGGAGGTCATTACTCAATTATTGTATTCGAATCTCAAACAAAGAAAAAAGGCAAAATAGATAATTACTTTTGTGAAGCTTAATTTTGACAAACACAAACTATAAGGTGGGTATAAGGCGGGTATTATAAAATATACCCTAAGGAAAAAGGCTCTTAAGTACTTCGCGCCGCCTTGTTTCCCTACTTGCTTGTGCGTGTTTAGATAAAAGTGCAAATCGAGGGTTTGCCAACCAACGTATTATCTAAGTATCATATATATTTTCTTGGTTTCATTTGATTAAACCCTCTTGAACATTTTGGTGTTCTACCAACGTTCTAAAGTCATCGAAGGCGTTCACTTCACGTGATCGTTTTCATTTCTTGAGGCTACTTTGATCAAGAGATTTGATTTGAGGAGAGATTTGTAGATTTTTGTCTACTTAATACATTCACTAAAATCCAAAAAAGGTAAAAACAATCAAAAACCACAAAAAATTGAAAAATTAAAAACACCAAAAAGAATCTTCTTTGCTCGTCCCCACGTTGTACGTGACGTTTATGCTTACTCCTAATCAAGCAAGACGTGCACGAAAACGTCGTAACCGAATGGAAAACACACCAACACCTTCTAGTGAAGAGACTCCAAGTGAGGAACCTATCATGGCTAATCGTACTATGATGGAGTTGCTTCAAGCACCCACCGAGGATTTTGGAGAGGCCATTGTGATTCCCGCCATCCTTGCATAAAATTTCGAGATCAAGACGGGTTTAATGTCTATGCTTCAAGCAAACAAGTTTCGCAGACACGAAAAAGACAACCCACATTATCACATTAGGCAATTCATTCGTCTCACCGTGACAAGCAAGTTTAAGGATGTACCCCATGATGCCATTAAGATGATGTTGTTTCCATACTCGTTAGATGGACCCGCCAAGATATGGCTCGAGAAAGAACCCCCAAATTCGATTTTTACGTGGGGTGATCTCGTTTCTAAGTTTGTGAATCAAATTTTTCCACCATCTAAAACAACACATTTCAAAAACGAGATTTCACGATTTACTCAAACGTCTAATGAGAGTTTTTCTATGGCTTGCGAAAGATTTAAAGAAATGTTACATGAATGTCCCCACCATGATTTTTCCAAATTGCATCAAATTGACACTTTTTATAATGGGCTTAATGATCATGAACGAGATTACTTAAATGTCGCCGCGGGTGGTAATTTTTTGTGTAAAACGACCTATGAGGCTTTAAAAATCATTGAGAATAGGTCTAAGGTTTACAACCCACGTAACACACCGAGTGTTGCCACTATGGGTTCGTCATCATCATCTCGTAACATGAGTGCCTTGCAAGATGAAGCAAATGAGGAAAATCGGTTTTTCGATAGGTTTTCGTCTCTTATGACTCACTGGAAAGCACAAGATGCTTTGAATTCCGCATCGGTTAAAGCGGTTGTAAAGAGTTGTATTTCGTGTGGTGGAGCTCATGATTTTTCCGAGTGCATTACCGCGGATGGTAACATTTCGAATGCTTATCTAGCCACGGGAACATATAACCAAAACGGTCAAGGTTCCCGCCAAAATCAAGCTCCACAAAATCAAAATGCTAACAACTATCGAAACAACAATCAAAGTGGTGGTTATCAAGGAAATTCTCGTAACTTTAACAAGGGTAATTACCAAAGTGGAAATGGGAAAATTTCAAACCAAAACCAAAATCGTGATTTTCAAAATACCACACAAGGTTTTCAAAATGCTCACACTAAAAATCTTAATGGAGAATTTTTGGATTATGCAAAGGCAAACGATGCTAAGTTTGATAACATGCAACCTGAGATGATTAGCTTAAGATCCGAGTTGAAAATGAGCTTAAAAACGAACTTGCTAATGAACTAAAAACTCATGCTAATAAAATGGAAGGAAATGTTCAACGTCTCCAACAAAATAAACAAAAAATGGAGCAAGGTCAACATGAGATTAAGCACGAATTGTTAAAAGCGGATGCTAGGCAATCTAAATTTGAAGATTGAATGGGAAAAATGTTTGAAGCTATCATGTGTAAACCTTCTTCTTCGGGTGGTCTTCCTCGTGATACCATCGTAAACCCGAAAGGAGAATTGAAGGTTATTACTACTGGTAGTGGTAAAACTTTCAAAGAACCCATTTCTCGTCCAAGTACTTCTACGGATAAGGAAATAGAGAAAGAACCCGAGGTGGTGGTCGAAAAGGAGCAATTTACAAGCCCACGAAGTACCGCTCAAACCACAACTACGGTTGAACCAATACCAAAAGTGGAACCCAAGATTCCAAGGCCGTTTCCTATGCCCCAACCAACACCACCCTTACCTTACCCATCAAGACGAAACAAGGAAAATGCACAAGAACGAAATAATTATCAATTTGAACTTTTTATGAAAATGTTTGGTGACTTGCATTTTAATATAAGTTTTTCTGACGCTTTGGTCATGATGCCTCAATTTGCTACAAACTTCAAAAGTATGTTGAATAACAAAGAGAAATTGCAAAAGTCGTCTAGTTGTTCATCGTTTTTTCTTAGCCGCATACCTCAAAAAGTTGGTGATCCCGGTAAATTTTTAATCCCATGTGCTATCCAAGATATGGAAGAATGCTACGCCTTGGCCGATCCTGGTGCTAGTGAAAATTTGATGCCTCTTGAGATTTTTAAGTCACTCAATCTTCCTTATCTCACTCCTTCAAGAATGTCAATCGAGATGGCCGATCATTCTACGGTTCTAGCTTCTGGAGTAGCCGAAGACGTCTTCGTTAAAGTTGGAAAATTTTACTATCCCGTGGACTTTATCGTTGTAGACATTCGCATCGATCCTAAAGTGCCTCTAATTTTAGGTCGATCATTTTTGGATACATCGAGAGCACTTATTGATGTTCATGCTAGGAAAATTACTCTACGTTTCAATGAGGAGGAACTCGTCATAAACGCAATTCAAAACTCTACACTTTCTCATGTGTATTCTATCACGTCTTTGAACAATGTTGAAAACATTTGCAAAGGATTTTCAAAAAGAGTTTTAGGAGTTGTTAATAAAAACGATTTTCCATCCCCTCATCCGGTGGAGGTTAAGAGTGTTGAACCTACATCGTCAATATTGCAAAATGAAGATTCTTCGGATGATGAATATGTTGACCCCGAGGGGGCGGTGTTCTTTGTTGATAAACGTTTTAAGAACTTACCACCACTAAAACACAGCTTGAATTTGAGAATTTTTAGTGTGCCTAATATCGTCTTAGAAACACCAAATATTTTTGACATAGTCAAATCAGGTTTTCATAAGGAGTTTTCAAAAGATGGAAAAGGAAAAGATTTTGAATCAAATTTAAAGGATTTTTCTACAATTCTAACTCCGTCATCACCTCGTGTTTTGAGTACTACAAGCTCATCTTCTCCTTTCGACAATGCTTTGTGTGGACTTGGTGTGGGGGAAGCCCCTTATGTTCCCTCCCCTTTCTCCATCGAGGACGAGATATTCGATCCCAGAATTTCTTATAAAGGGAAATCTCGGTCTTCCACCTATGAAATAAATTGAAAATCTTTTCATTTGATTGGTATGAGTCTACCTCGAGTAGCTCATTGTTTTTGTGACTTACCCATTGTCCCACCCTTCTACTTCTCATCTTTTTTCTTCAAACTCTTTGAGTTTTTGGCACATGTTGAAGTGGCGTTAGTTTGTTTATCCAATGAAAACAAGGACGCCATCTTCGATCCCGGTATTTTGCATCATCAAAGGACTTAGTCCTTAATACCGGTTGCTTTTGGGCCTTGTTTATCATGTAAGCCCCATCAAAAAATGACCATACCATTATTATCCCTAAATGATCACATTAATGGGGAGTTCGAGTCGAGCTTTTGACCCAGTTATCAAAAACAAGGTGCCTGGTGGGGGAGTCCCATGCTTATCTATGTACATATTATCGATTTCTAATGTAGTAACGTGAGGGTATTTGTGCCCTTTCAACCTTTGTTCCGTGGTTGTTTGTGCATTGTGGTTTTTAGATGATCCTCACGATTAGAGCCTCTCGTGTTCGTTTTATGGGAGCACTCGATCGTTTGCTTTGAAGAATTTCTCAATATCCATGATATATCCTTTGATTTTCTAACCTTAGGTTTTTAGCACACTTCATAAACGACTTTAAATTTAACGGTTACACCCTTTTCATGCTAGATTAAGCATTCGACTACGTCTCAAGTATGAGGGTTTCCAACCCTTACACTCGAAACATTAAGGACAATGTTTAACTTTAGTATGGGGGGTGAATAGATACTTGCCTTGCCAAATCTTCACGCTTTCCAAAGTTTATCTTTTTGTTTACCGTTTTGTTGCAAAATAAGGCTAAAAATGGCCAAATTTAAAATTTTTCTCATGTTTTCATAAGTGTTTAAAGACACGAATGTAGATTTTCTGATGGCGAGAACAAAAGTAATTTTTGACTCGACCGTGCGTGTTGAGCACTTAGCTTTGATTCCTTAACTACACATTAGGCTAAGTCTCTTAAATGAGGACGAGAAATGATAGATTTAATTATAAGTTACTATGCTAAACGTAGAGTATTCGTATTCTTTCAAAAACTCATGTGTTCTCGTTATTTGCTTATTCTCCCTTCGCTTGTATATAATTTTGCTTAATAAGTATTGGCTTAGCGGTTTAGTCTTGATTGTTGGTTTCTAGTCTTTTCTAGTAGCTCCCATGTAATTAAATTGGGAAAACATTAAGGTATCGACAGTGTCACGGTTTTGAAGTATTGGCAACCCGAATAATCGAAAGCTTCACCCAATAATAAGATTTCGGGTGCTCACCTTAATCAAGCAAACAATTTGAAGCTCACAAGGCCGAAAAATTTATGCGAAATTGAAAGTGAATCAAGCCTTAATCTTTGAAGCTTTAAAGATCTAAAATTCGCTTTAGCGTGAGCATATGTGTCTTTGGCCATAATAAAACCACCGATGAGGAGAATAATAAAAGACAAGGCAAGACCGAAGTCATAATAAAAGCTTCATGGCGAAGTTGATTTAAAGATGGAGGTAAACCTATGATAATAAGGCCCATCCGGTAGGGGGCATATAAAAGTCTTGGTAATAAGTCTCATGTTCAAAACCGTTATAAAACCGTGTTTATCTATCCTTTTTGTTGACTTAATTTTTTGACATCGTTGTCTATTAGGAGGGGTTATTAATTCGATGGTCTTGGTTACACCGTTATGACTCTATTTTTAGACCTAAATCTCTATCATCGCATAAGTAAAAAATGTATCCTTGTGAACATTCAAGACAAATTAAAATATAAGAGATACCACTTAGGAAAATGGGAGGATAAGTACGTGATTAGGGCATATAAGTAGTGTTAGCATTACTAACTTATAATGACAATGATCTCGTTGCACGCTTGACATAGAATTGGGTGAAAATCGAGGAACGAAGTATTCACGTGTTCTTGTTCTATGAACCTAAACGTCCCATTTTGCGATGAAAATCATACATTATGTCTAAAACACAAGTTGTAATAATAGTAGTAGTGTAGCTAGTTTATTATTCAATAAACGTGCATAAAAATGAATTTTGGAGATGCTACGATACTTTATTCTAGCACTGCGTGAGGGCACGACAAGGGTTTAGTATGGGGGAGTGATGAGACTGCTTTTATACATAGTCTCATCGTCTAAAAAGGGCTTAAAATGCATTAAATATCATGAAATATGCCAAATATATGCTTGTGTTTGTTACATGTGTATTCTAGGTACGGATATTGAGAAAATCACAAAAGATCACAAGAATCAAAGAAAATGAACACGGGAAACGAAGTCGCACAATGAACCGGACCCAAGTGTCGATTTTCCAAGAAATACCCTTGAAGATTTGAAGATTGTACAAGAAGGGTCCTCCAATATTGAAGAATTGACACTTTAAACCCTTGTATATTCATAATTACAAGTTTGGTCCTTAAAGTTTGTCAGATTTACAAAAACGGCCCTCCACTTTGAAGAATTGGCAAGAATGGTCCCTCAAATTTGAAGACTTGTCATTATTAGTCCTCCAAGAAGTCAAAAATACAAGTCAACACCATAAAATTTAAATAAAATGCCAAAACAGCCCTTCAAGTATCAAGAAATGGCAAGAAATACCCCTGAAAATACTTTGCAAAACTTTTTGGGGCAAAAGTGTGAAAACTGAAACTTGGATAACAAAGGGAATTCTGATTTTGCAAGTTTACACACAAGTGACAAGAAAAGAAGAAAGGAGGGATTAAAGTTGGCAGACAAGGAAATTTACCAAGACCTATTACACTCCAACACGTGTCCCACTCACCCTCACAACCAATCAAAACACTCCCTGCTTCCACATCACCATCCACTTACCCGTTTAATATTTATTAACTTTTCAAAAGTTAATTAAATATTAATCTGGTGCTAAACACCCTATTTAAACCCAAACAAGATCAAAACATGTGTTCATCATGTTCATAACCCGATTTGGGTATTTCTTAACCCTTGTGAATTAAGACCTAATCTCTTCAAGAAACATGATTAGGGGTATACTATTCCTAACCCAACCCTTAATCTCCCATCACCATCACTTCACATGATTCCACCACCCTCCCCTGCCATACTTTTCACCTTCAAACAAAATACTTGTAGCAAATCAATGCCCCAAACCTTTGCTCACATCCTAAGCTTGCATAAAGCCCCTTGGATCACCTTTTCACCACTGGCATCACATGTATCCCCTCCCAAGTCAAAATTCAGTCACAAAGTTCAAAAAGTTCAAGGGCATTTTTGGGACATCACTACATTAGGGTTTATGTTTTTATCAATTTCTTATCATAGTTTGTAGCCTATATAAGGCATTAGTATCACAACATAGTTCTTTGTTCTTGGTTTTCTTTTGTCAAAAATCTGTAAAGCCTTTGTTTCTAGTGAATGAAAAAAGTATTTGATTTTATGACGAAATCCAAGTTCCAATCTTTATTTTATCTTGTTATTGTTATATGTTTGTTGATTTGAAAGTTCAAAGTTTTGTTTAAAAGATTGTGCAAGTGTTTGCAAGTTTTTCAAAAATCTGATTATTTTTCTAAGTCTTAGTTCAAACACTTGAACTTTTGGATTATAAGTGATCATAACACCCTGATAAGGAGATTATCAAGGTGTAGTGAGCTTGTGGTTCCGAAGGATTCAAGGAGTTAGGGAACAAGCTTGAATCAAATCAGCCTCAATTTTATATTTTGTTCATATAATCTGTTGTGTTCTAATCTTGTTGTTCTTAGCAGCTTGTTGGAAGCTTGTGGTTGTTAAGCTACCACATAAGCTCAAACATACGTGAGTGTGTATGTACATTCATGAGGTTTGTCTTATTTCCTTAAAAATCTGATAAAATCTTTGTTCTAATTGATTTTTATGATTCCGCTGGTATATGTGTGTTTTTATGCATGTAAATTGGTTCTTGATTCATATGTTGGATGTTATGATGCTTAATTGGGCTTAAATCAGTATTGAGAATACTTTTGCTTGTTAAAATTGGTTTTAAAAAGTGAAAAGGGTGTTTGGGATTGACTGTTGATTCAAGTTTGTATGATTTTGAGTAGGTATTGTTGTATTAATTGAGTTGGTATCTGTTGTTAAGGTGTTTGTGTTCTGAAATCTGCATGCTTTGTGCTTTGAATCACCTAAATCAAACAAGTGCCTATAAAATCTTGAAATCTTTTTGCTTTGTCTCGAAATCTTGTGCACACCTAGTTTGCATGTTAACCTAATGCTTACAATTTATTAATCCAAGTATTTGCAACCTGAATGATAGATTTGAGGCATTGAATTTGGATTTAGTGTCAAGTAGTTCAGCAAAAATTTGTTCTTGTCTGCTTATTGTTCATCAGTAACTTGAATGTGCTTCAATCTTTGTCTAATCTTGGTTATCTTGCTTGAAATGAGTTTATTTGTGTGTCATTAAGTTTAATTGAGCTTGTGTATGCATTTGGTTGATTGTGGTCAGCTTATACTAGCTTAAAAGTAGCTTATAACCACCAGATCTGCTTATTACTTGTTTGGACCATATCTGAGCATAGATTGAATTAACTGCACTGATTGGCTGGGTGTTTTTGTGATTATTTGCTTGTTATTGACTCCCTGTGATCCACTGATTATAAGGGTGCCTTGATTGTCCAACAAAACCAAGTAAAACTCTCTAAAAACCAAAGTCAAAAAGTCAAAGCAATGGGAACTCCTTTCCCCTGCTGCTAGCCACTGCTAGTACAAATTGGTCAACAGCTTATTTTTGTTCATTCTAGCTTATTCCATTGTGAAACAACTTATTTTTGTAATAGGTCTTATTATTTTGAGCTTATTAATCATTCTGGAAGTTTACAGCTTTTGGTTTTAGCTTTTGACTAGAAAACGACCATTTTGTCTTTTTCAAAATCAGCTTATTGCTTATTTCAGCTTATTGAGTGTGCTTATTGGAAAAATTTTTGTTGATTAAGCTTAGTTAAGTGATTTAAAACATTTTGCAAGTTGAATCAGCACTTGAGGTGGCCTAGAACTCGAAAACGGCTATTTTGTCGTTTTGTGTTGAGAGCTTTTGCTTATTTCAGGCTTATTTCTTGGGCTTATTCAAAAATTCTTTTTACAAACAGCTTAATTAGGTCAAGAGAAGTTGTGTGTCAAATTTCAGCTTATGGCATCAACTTATAGCTTAATGGGCCAAAAAGCCCATTAAGAATAAGTTGTTTTGAAATAAGCTGTGATAAGCTCAATTTAGCTTTTGCGCCTTTGAAATCTTGTGTTTAAAATTTAGTTTTAAGCTTAATTGGAGTTTTTGGGCCATTTTTGTGTACTTTTTCTTATTGGGCCAATTCTAAGCCCATTAAGGGTCTGTTTCACTGTTTGGCCCATTTGAAGGCCCAATAGGGGTAATTTTGTAATTTCAAGTTCATTTTCTGTTTAATTAGGTTAAAAAAATTATTATTTTATTATTAAAAATTAATTTTTAGATTTTTGCAAGTTTTTCATTTTTCCTAGTTTAAACACATTAAGTTAGGAATTTTAAAATTTTTAGATTAATATTAGTATCATTTAATTAATATATAGAATTAATTTGATATTTTATAGTTTTTAATTGTTTTTAAATAGTTTTAATTAATTTTAAAATTTTCAAAAATAGTTTTAAATATAGTTAAGGTATTTTAGAGGTTTACAAGGTGAAAATCTCATTTTGGGCTTTTTATTAATTAATTTGATTTTTTGGGCTTTAATTAGCATTAAAAAAATTAATAATTAAATAAAAGGTTTGAGTAATTTTTGATTATTTGTAAACTCTAATTACATTTTTTAGGATTTATTGCCATTTTCTATGAATTTTTAGGGTAATTTTTAAATTTTGTAACTTTTTACGGTTTTACGTGCACGACTTCGTCCTAACGTAATTCATTATCGTATCCGTCATCCTTTTCTAATTTCTTTTCTATTTTGTTTTCTCATCAATATAATCACAAACACTTAATCATTTCTCTACACAACACACTAGCCTCCTTGAGAACGATACCCACTTTGGGTCACTTACTTGTGGTTTTCCTAAGCCATTTGTTAATACTTGCCACTATTACGCTCTTTGTTTTTCCTAAAACAAAAGTGTATTTTTACAACTATCAGGTGTCATGTGTCTATTTTGAATACTCTTGATCAAATTGGGGAAATTTGATGGAAAATCTTATTCAGGATATCTTGTAGGATATTCTTTGCAAAGTAAGCATATAGGGTTTAAAATTTGGCATCTAGAAAGGTTGAAGAAAATGCCCATGTCAATTTCTTAGAGAATAATCCCAATGTCCCAGGAATAGGTTATACTTGGATGTTTGATTTGGATTATCTAATTAACTCCATGGATTACTATTCTGTGCAAAAAGATTATCAAACTAACAACACAGTTAAAGAGACTGAAACAACAACTTCAGGTACTCAAGAAGACCTTCTTCATCAAACTCTCAAGATGATGATGTTCATATCTATGTACCAACTATGCCTACTGTCTCTCCTATAGTTTCTAGTCCCCAACAGAAGCAATCAGTGCTATCTAATGATGATCAAGCCTCACATGAGTTTCAGAGGCTTAAAGATCAAGAGAAGAATGTTACAGCCAATACTAAGCATTGAGGAGAAGAATATTTAGAATCACAAAACTCAGCAGTACATATTCAACCTAGCGGTACTTCGTCTGTAAGTACTGCTAAGCCAAGTTCTGAAAAGTCTGTTGATTCATTAGAAGATGTTCTTCAAAGAATGGACAGTGAAGATGCCTATGCTAGTCCAAAGGAAGGAATCTTCTCTAAAGCTTCCTGTGATGAGCAGGGTGCAGTAACTAATTTCAATAACTTGGAAACTGAAATTCCATTCAGTTCTATTCCCACTCATAAAGTCAATAACGACCATCCTACAGCTCAAATCATTAGAGACCCAAAGTCTGTTGTGCAAACCAGAAGACAGATTCAAGCTGGTACTAAATCTCATGCACTTGTGAGCTATGTCAAACAACAGCAGAGAACCAATCATAAAGATACTCAGCATTGTTTGTTTGCCTACTTCTTATCATAAGTAGAGCCTAAGAATATTTCTCAAGCTCTTGATGAAGAAAATTGGGTAGATTTCATGCAAGAAGAATTAATGCAATTTGAACTACAAAAGGTTTGGATTATTATGGATCTTCCTTCTGGAAAAAGAGTTATTGGTACTAGGTGGGGTTTTCACGAATAAAAAGGATGAGAGAGGTGTTGTTGTGAGGAACAAGGCTAGGCTTGTTGCTCAAGGCTATAGACAGGAAGAAGGGATAGACTATGATGAGGTTTTTGCACCAGTGGCAAGGATAGAAGCCATTAGGTTATTTTTGGCCTTTGCATCATATATGGGTTTTATAGTCTATCAAATGGACGTGAAAAGTGCCTTTCTTTATGGTACTATTTCTGAGGAGGTATATGTTTTACAACCTCCAGGTTTTGTAGATCCTAAGTTCCCCAACAGAGTCTACAAAGTTATTAAAGCTCTTTATGGTCTACATCAAGCTCCAAGGGCTTGGTATGCAACTTTATCCAATTTCCTCTTGGAACATGGATATAGAAGATGGAGCATTGACAAAACTCTTTTCATCAAAAAGAATGCCAAGGATATTATCTTAGTTCAGGTATATGTTGATGACATTATTTTTGGTTCAACCAAGAAGTCATGGTGTGAAGAGTTGAAAGCTTTAATGAAAGGAAGACTTCAGATGAGTTCTATGGGAGAACTTACTTTCTTTTTATGACTTCAAGTCAAACAAAGGAAGGATAGAATATTTATCAGCCAAGATAAATATGTTATTGAAGTCTTAAAGAAATTTTCAAGTATGGATACAAGGAGTACAAGCACACCTTTTGAAGCCAAGAAGTCTTTGTCAAAAGATTAACATGGTGAAAATGTTGATATTCACTTATATAGATCAATGATCGGTTCATTGATGTATCTTACTACTTCAAGACCAGATATAATGTTTGTTGTGTGTGCCTGCTCAAGGTTTCAAGTCGATCCAAAGGTGTCACATCTACATGTTGTGAAAAGGATTTTTAAGTATCTTAAAAGTCAGCCTAACTTAGGATTTTGGTATCCTAGAGATTCTACATTTGATTTGGAAGCTTACTCAGATAGTGATTATGCTAGAGCCAATCATGATAAGAAATCCACAACAGGAGGTTTTCAATTCCTAGGCAGACGAATCATATCATGGGAGTGTAAAAAGCAAACCATTGTTGCTACTTCTACAATTGAATCTGAATATGTAGCTGCTGCTTATTGCTATGGACAAGTACTTTGGATCCAAAATCAGTTGTTAGACTATGGTGTCAACTTCATGAATACCAAAATCTACATTGATAATGAAAGTACTATCTGCATTATCAAGAATCCAGTCTTTCACTCAAAAACCAAGCATATTGAAATAAGACATCACTTTATAAGAGATGCTTATGACAAAAAGCTTATTCAGGTTTTTAAGATCCATACAGATAAAAATGTAGCTGCCTTATTAACCAAGGCATTTGATACAAAGAGATTTGAGTTCTTGGTAACACATATTGGTATGCTCAACCAATAATTGCTGCATATGTTAAGGGGAGGTAATAGTTGTATAATTTTTATACTAATTGTTATTGTATAGTGTTTGTTTTTGTTTTTGATGTGATTACATATTATTAGAATAAGATAAAAGTGGTTACAATGATAGTGGAATGCATGTACCAGTCTTATCTTTGAGGTACCGTTTTGGAATCAAGTACCGCTAGACAAATTTGATGTACCGTGTATGTTCCATGTACCGATACATAACCGTTGTACTCTTGAGGGTCTCTTTTGTAAATTTGGCGGTTTCTTCGCGCTTGGGATTGTTATTCCTATATATACGAACCCCAATTAGACATTTGATTCACCTAATCTTTTATGTTTATACATCGATTCTATAACCTTCGCTCTAATCTTTGATCATCAAAAATACTAATGGCTGCTCTACAAGTGATCTCTAAACATAATCAAGTTGCTAATCTCACTCAAAATGATGATTCTCTTGGTTTTCATGAGATTCTTGAATTTCTATCTCAAAGTCACGTACGGTTTGCACTTACTATAAGTCCTGTTGTCTCTATTCCTCTTGTTACACAATTTTGGAATACCGTTGTCTTAGGTACACGTCATAATAAACCTTGTATAAGGGCTAGGATTAATCATAGGAATATCTATGTGACTAAAGTACTGCTTAGGGCTAGTTTAAGGCTTAATGTTGCAAATGGAATTAGTATGTTGACCAATACTGAGATACATGATGGCCTTGGAGCCATGGGATATCAGGGTGGTAGGGAGAGTCTAACTTTCTTTAAAGGTTTATTTTCACCACAATGGAAATTACTTTTTCATGCCATAATTTATTGTTTAAGCTCAAAGAGTACATCTTTTGAACAAATTCCTGCTGCTTTGGCATCAGCTGGGATTTTTCTAGCAAACAACAGAATTTTTAACTTTTCAAAATTAATTTTTGAAGGCATGACTAGAAATTTGGAAGGTTCTAAAAAGTTTTTAATGTATCAAAGATTCATTCAAACTTTAGTTAATTACCAAATCCCTAATCTACCAGACTTGACAGATACATGGGATGTTCCTACTTTCACCAAGAGAACTTTCTCTTTCTTGTTAAAGGCAGGAAGTACTTTTACAGGAACTATAACACTATTATTTGCCAACATGCTAGCATAATATGCTAATCAAGAAGGTGAGGACCCTAGCTCAGCTAGTGCTTCTCAGCAACCTCCTTCTAACCAGAGCCCCCAACCATCTAAAGATTCACAATCTTCTTCTCATCATGATGGTAATCAACCAAATTCTGATGAGATGATCCACACACCTGCTGCTTCAATTGCTGCTACTGGTTCTCCACAGGAAACAACAACAGAGGTGGTGGATGTTGCAAATTTAACTGCTTTGTGCACAATCTTTTCCAAACAAGTACATGTTTTGTAAAAGGAGAAGCTTGATCAGGATAAAAGAATTGTAGAATAGGAAGCCAATTTGACAAAGCTAAGGAATAAAGTCACTCCTTGGATGAGGCACCATAGGTCAATTCAGAAGGCTACTATTAAGAAGAAAAGGCTCATGAACTTCAAGAAGAAGCAACTGAATGCAACAAAACAGGGGAGGAATAATGAAGAACAAAAGCCTTCTTCAGATATCCAAACAAAGCTCTCTGGCAATGATATTAATTTGAAAGTTGATGATGGCATTGAGAATTTTGAAGCTGATGGCATTGATAATTATGTGGATAATACAAGTTTGGAGCATACAAATATGGAGCTTCAACACGAGGAACCACAACTATCTGCTCATGAGGAACCACAACCATCTGCTGATGAAGACATGGTGGTAACTCAGTAATAAGTGTGTAAACACTTATCCTTTTACCACTAAAATCAATGAAAAACAAGACCTAATCATGTGTCTAATATCGTAAAAGTCGGAATTACGCGTGGTTTTGTGTTTTTGTGTGAAATAGGTACAAAAGATCAAAAGGAAAGAAAACACAGGATTTCACGGTTAATTGTTGAAGAAAAGTCCAAGAAAGAGACAAAGACAAAGTCAAAGAACCAAAAGTGTACTGAAGATCACGAAAACCGGCAAATTCAATACGGGTTTAAAGGAAAGATCAAAAAAACCGAAATCGAGCTTGTTTTAGTGGATTTAACTTAAAGGAGAATAATTGGGCCTTGTGGGGCCCACTTTTGGTATTGGGCTCAAAAGGCCCAATAAGGGGTTCAATTTATTTAACTTGATGATCATAAGCCCAAAAGAAGGCCCATTTCCTAATAAAAGGGACGGATGAAGTTTGAATGGATCAAAAGCCCAATTTATCATAAGTAACGATTGGAGTACTGGACTCCAAGCCCATTTTTAATTAAAAGAAGAATCAGAGGAGAGTAAATATTAAGGGGGCTCAAGCCTATTTGGTCTATGACTTGGACGAGTTACAAAGATATAAACGTCTGTTTATTTACCAAAGTCAAAACATTTACATCCACCCACACCACATTCATTCTACGATACAACCTATGTTTACCTCCTCTTTTCTCTCCCACTTCACCAAAACAGATAACTTTCACCCAAAACCCTAATTAACCTAAAAATTGGGGCTTCTTGATTTAAAGGCGCATGTTACACGCACCTCAATTAAATCACCCCTTTTATCGGACTAGGAAGATGGTGGTCCTCAATCACGTGGCAGTTTTCCCTATTTTGATTGGTCCATACACCTCACCACCAAATCTCCTCCAATCAGATGAGTACACATCAACTTTCAACAAACACAACAAGCACAAGTTCATCCAACCTGGCAATCCGCGGCACATAGGAGGATTATCCACCATTTGATCAAGAAAAGGAAAAGAGAGAGAAGAAAGAGAGGCCATGATTGAAGATCTTGCTCACCAAGCTTCATCAACAAGCCTTGGGGGTTGGCTATAAATACCCCCATATTCTGTAATGTTGGTGTGCCATTTTTATTTTTATTTTTACTTATGCAAAAATAGATTTTAGGTTAATTGTAATTTTCTTTCAAAAGTATTGTAATCAGTTTCTATTATTAATAAAATTTTATTTAGTTTAATCTTGTCTCTTTAATTATTTAAATTTTATTGCAATTTACTCTTTAATTTACTTTTTGGTTAATTAATAAAAGTAAAAAAAAAGTGGATAATAAATTTCCCCTACTGGGAAGTTTTACATAAATCTGGTTCGAGGTTCGAGAGTTGATGTTTTGTGGTGTTGATGATTCGGTGATGTTTGGTTGATAAGGTGGTGTTCGTTTAGATTAAAAGGGGGTTCAACGCCTTCCTTCTGCTCAACGGAATCTTCATCAGGTTTTAATTTCTTTTTATTTACAAGTTTTAGTTTATTTGTTATAATTTGGTAATTGTTTAATGTTTGGTTAATTCTACTGTTTGAATACTTTGATTTATCTGTTTTTAGGAAGATTTTGTATGCTTGAGTGATTTATAGGATCTGATATTGTTTAAGTTTGAAGTTACTTTGGGTATTTGAGTTTCTGATAAGATTTGGGTTTGTTCTGCTAAATAGGTTAGCTAGATTTAAGCTGTTTTGTGTTTGAGTTTTTGCTATTTGATATAAGTTTATTGTTACAGTCTGAATCTCGTTTTTGTTTTTGATTTAAATGGTGGCTGCTCGAATCATATAGTCTGCTAGTTTAATTGGTTTTCGTTTGCTGATTTGTTTTAGTTTATTTAGCTTTTGATTTACTTGTTGTTAATCTTCTAGCTGGTAAGGTAATCTGATAGTTTTGCTAGGATATTTCTGCTTATTTTTTGCTGATAGTTTAAGTTTTTATTTGCTTATTTTAAGTTTTAGAGTAATCTGCTTATTTTCTGTCTAAGTTTATGTGCTTATTTGGTTTTGAGTTACTAGCTGCATAAAGCAACAGACTCAATTGGTCTGTTTGTTCAGCATTCCATAAATATAAAAAAAATATTCAAAAAAAAAATAGTCCTTGCAGGGACTCGAACCCATGACCCCCCGTTTAGTACCCCAACGTGTTAACCAACTCTTCTAGTTCTTCCTTTGATTTTGATACTGTCTTTTTCATTATATAGTCCATTAAATACCTGTTAGTTTATTTAAATTAGTTTAATTATAAGTTTTGTTTAATTAATTTTAATAAAAAGTTTTTTATAAGTTTACTTTTATAAAGTTTAAGAAATATAAAGTTTTAAAAAAAATAAAAAATAAAACAAAATAAATATTTTTATTACTTTTAGAAATTTTAAATTGCTTTTATAAATTAGTTTTTTAATTAGTTTTATTTAAAATAGTTTTAAATAGATTTCATTTAAATTAAAAGTTTTAGTTAAAAATTAATTAGAGTAAATTAGATTTAAGTTTTATTTAAATTTAAAATAGTTTTCAAATTTGTTTACATAGTTTTAAAATAGTTTAATTAGTTTTCATTAAGTATTTTTAATTAGATTTTCTTTTTAATTTGCTTAAATAGTTTTTAAATAAATAGTTTTTTTAGTTTTAAAATACCAAACAAAGTATTTTTACCAAGAACAATTAATCCACGTTTAAATCCGATATCAATTCGAGTGAGTCGAGGAGAAAAAGATATAGCAAAAAAATCAATACATTAAAAAAATCAATACATTAAACGATATAGAAGAAGAAGGAATCTCGGGTCCTTGGTTGGGTAGGGAATAAGAAGGTTCTTCGGTAGTCTTACTGCTCCTAGTAGTGATGGCATTAACGTTAGCCCTAGGATTGGACACGGTGTTAGAAGGGAGGGCACCTTGGGGACGAAGGGTTTGAATCATTTGCAAAAATTTCTTATCGATCGATTCTTGCATCTCTCTCATAATTCGCTCATGGTCGGTTGATTTTTGTAGAACCAAGTCCATTTGAGGATTATGCATGTTCATTTGATTATACCCTTGATTAGGAAAACCTTGATTTTGATATTGATTATAACCTTGATTAAATCTTTGATTTTGAAAACCTTGGTTATTAAATCCTTTATTGAACCCTTGGTTTGGCCCTTGAAAATTCCCTTGATTTTGATTAAAACCTCTTGTATTTGAATTCCCTTGAAAATTACTCCGTTGAAGACCGTGGTTCCTATTTTGGGCGGGTGGGGGTGGTCTTTGTGGAGCTACAAAACCCGGGGGAGCCAAATAGTTATTAGACTTATAAGACAAATGGTTAACATCAACATTTGGATTGAAATGAACCCGCTCATTTTCATTGTTGTTAAAAGCATAAACTTCTTGTTGTTGATTATAAACCTTGTCACAATTATAATACGAATGTGGTCCACCACAAGTCTCACACGTTTCACAAGTCTCTTTTAAGGCATTTACTTGCACATTGGTGGCTTTGGTATTGTTAGCGGTTTGTAGAGCAATTTATTCAACAAGCGAAGTAAGCTTATCAATTCTCTTGTCGTTCTCACTAGTACTAGCACTTGCCATAGTATCCCTAACACTCTTTGTTTGTACTTCTGCCTTGTTTTCAATTATTGCCCAAGCCTCGTTCATGGACTTCACAAGAATATTGCCCCCCGCGGTACTATTAAGTGAGTCTTGGTCATTAAGAGTTAAACCATTGTAAAACGTATTGATTTGATGCACTTTAGTGAAACCATGTTGTGGACATTTTCGTAAAAGCTCCTTAAAACGATCCCAAGACTTACTAAACGTTTCCCCATATTGTTGTTCAAAGGTAATGATGTCATTCCTTTAAGAGGTGGTCCGCGATGGTGGGAAAAAGTAGTTAATGAACTTGGTCTCAAAATCAATCCATGTTTTAATACTTAGGGGTGGTTCCTTATCAAGCCAAATTTGGGCTTGTCCCTAGAGGGAAAAAGGAAAGAGTTGTAAACGAATAGCCTCTTGTGGCACCCCATTGTATTTGACGGTGTTTGCCAATTGTATGAAACGTTTAATATGAGCGTGTGGGTAATGATTACTATTGCTTCTTAGATGGTTTTTCCAGATATTTTCAAATCCCTATCGATCCAAAATACCAAGAGAAAACCACATTCACTTGTCCTTATGGAACATTTGCTTACAAACGAATGCCTTTCGGCTTATGCAATGCTCCCGGGACTTTCCAAAGGTGTATGATGGAAATATTTCATGACATGGTTGAAGAAACTATGGAAGTCTTTATGGACGATTTCTCGGTCTATGGTGATTCTTTCTCTTCTTGCCTTGCCAATTTAGAACGTATGCTTAAACAGTGTGAAGACACTCGTCTCGTTCTTAATTGGGAAAAATGCCATTTCATGGTAAAAGAAGGCATCGTCCTCGGTCACAAAATTTCCAAAGCCGGTATCAAAGTCGACCGTGCTAAAGTTGACGTCATTGCTAAGTTACCTCCAGCTACCACCGTCAAAGGAGTTAGAAGTTTTTTAGGCCATGCGGGATTTTATCGACGTTTCATCCAAGATTTCTCTAAAATAGCTCGTCCAATGACTCATCTCTTAGAGAAAGATGCTCCTTTCATCTTTTCTCAAGATTGTCTCGACTCTTTCGAACTTCTTTAAGGTAAATTAACTAAGGCACTGGTCTTAGTCTCTCCAAATTGGGAGTTACCTTTCGAGCTCATGTGCGATGCTAGTGATTTCGCGGTAGGAGCGGTTTTAGGTCAACGAGTTAATAAACATTTCCAACCCATTCATTATGCTAGTAAGACTATGACGGGGCTCAATTGCATTATACCACTACCGAAAAAGAGCTTTTAGCCGTAGTATATGCTTTTGAGAAATTCCGCCCCTATCTTGTGCTTTCCACCACCATCGTTTACACCGACCATTCCGCCTTGAAATACTTGTTGACCAAGCAAGATGCTAAAACAAGACTCCTTCGTTGGGTTTTCCTCCTACAAGAATTTAAAATCGAAATTCGTGATAAAAAGGGAGCGAAAAAACTAGCAGCGGATCATCTTAGTAGACTTGAGGATCCTTATCAAGGGGAACTTCCAAATCAAGAGATTAATGAATCTTTTCCCCTTGAGACCTTAATGTCTATTAATTCCAATCTTGATGATACCCCATGGTTTGCGGACATTGCAAACTATTTGGCGGGTGGTGTTCTTATCGAAGGGTTAACGTCTCAACAAAAGAAAAAATTCTTTAAAGACGTCAAAACGTACTATTGGGACGACCCTTATCTTTTCAAGAAATGTGCAGACTTAATCATTCGTAGATGTGTTGATGGGCCGGCGGCTTTACAAATCCTTGAAGCGTGCCACAAAGGACCCACCGGTGGTCACTTTGGTCTTAACTACACCGCTAAAAACGTTTTCGACTCCTGATTCTATTGGCCCACCATTTATCATGACACTCATGAAATGGTTAAGCATTGTGATGCTTGCCAAAGACAAGTCAAGATCACACATATAGATCAGATGCCTCAAAATTTCATCTAAGAATGTGAAATCTTTGACGTATAGGGCATCGACTTTATGGGGCCCTTTCCATCCTCCAAAGGGAACAAGTACATCCTCGTAGCCGTTGACTACGTATCAAAATGAGTTGAAGCAAAGGCTTTACCTACTAACGATGCGAGGGTGGTTGTGAACTTCTTGAAACAAATTTTTGCTCGATTCGGTGTGCCTCGTGCTATTATTAGTGATTGCGGGACTCACTTTTGCAATGATCAATTCGCACGAGTCATGGCTAAGTATGGTGTCAATCACCGATGTTCCACCGCGTATCATCCACAAACTAATGGTCAAGCCGAGGTTTCCAACCGTGGACTTAAGCGAATCTTAGAGCGTACCGTGGGAGAGCATCGTGCCTCATGGGCCGATAAATTAGATGATGCTTTGTGGGATTTCCGTACCGCTTATAAGACACCTATAGGTTTTACTCCTTATCGCCTTGTGTACGGAAAGGCGTGCCACCTCCCCATTGAGTTGGAACATAAGTCTTATTGGGCCTTAAAATGGGCTAATTTTGACATAAATAAAGCCGGTGATCTTAGAAAAATCCAACTCAATGAACTCAATGAACTTAGGAATGAGGCTTATGAGAATTCATTAATCTACAAGGATAAGACTAAGCTCATTCATGATTCCAAGATTAAGAACGGAGAGTTCCACGTTGGTGATCAAGTTTTACTCTTTAACTCTCAGTTGAAAATCTTTTCGGGTAAACTTAAGAGCCGTTGGTCCGGTCCATTCACCGTGGCCCAAATCTTCATTTATGGCACCATTGAGTTATCCCAACCAAATGGGCCCAATTTTAAGGTGAATGGCCAACGGGTTAAGTTGTACTTTGGAGAGGACATCTCTAATGAGATGATTCCATCCCTCTCCACGTTTCCCTTGAATTAATTTGGGAAATCAAGTCGAGCTAGAGACTCGTGATAAATAAATCAAGCATCGTATAAATAGGTTAGATTTTTACCTTTTCCATCCTTTCCACCCTTATTCACCTTCACCCATTTCCACCAATAAGTGTAGGGGGAGCCAAGTAGGTTGTTTGTGTGTTGTGATGTTGTGCAGGGACATGTGCTTTAATGATCCACTTTTGGTGTTTTTGACGTGACCCGTGAACCTTTGTTCCCGTGTACCCGGTTCTATCAAAACTATTGTGATTCATACATGTATATAAATAAGATGAATAAATGATATCACTTTAGTTGTCTCTTCATTAGCTCGATTTACAACGTACTCAATGTCCCAAGTGTAGGGGAGTTTATTCTCCCACATGCTTAAACATCGAGGGCAATGTTTATATTAAGTGTAGGGGGACTTCTATCGAATTTTAGTTGGCTTTTCCATGAATTTGACCTTATTTAACTGGAAAATTAATATTTTTCAACATTTTTCAAATTTTTGATCTATTTTGGCATAGTAGTATTTCTATTTATTTTCTTTTATTTTTTCCTTTTGTCATCGCAGCATATTTATATTTTCTATTTCAAGAATAGTCAAAAATAAATAAATGAATAAAATGGTTTTAACAAGTTTAGATGTCTTTGATATATTAGGCCCGTCGTGAATATTTTGACTAAACCCGAGTTTACTTATCCAAGTTTACTCTAGCTAGTATCCTTAACCATATGGACCTTAATTGGTTTATTAGGCTAAGCATCCACGAGTCTCATTCCTTGAGATTTTAAATTGTGGAGAACGAGAGATGATAGAGTTGATAATAAATTTAAGGGTTAATTCTTATTTATATGAGTTTTTTTGGCTCTTTCTTCCCGCTTGTATATTTAATTGCTTAATAAATGAGGATTTTTGCAGTGTAGATTCGATATCTTAGCTCTTAGCCAAATCTTTTATCTCCTTGTAATTAAAGCATGAACACATTGAGGGTACTAGCGTTGTGGACTTCCGACTAAGGTGGCTCATAACCACTAAGTAGAAGGTATTCAGACCATGGGATCGCGGAATTTGGCCTACTATATATATCATAAATAAGAAAGAACAAGATTAAAACATGACCTCAAGGAGCCTTAGGGTATGGGGTATGTAGCACGAACCTTGTCATTAGAGCCTTAGGGTGTATGGCATGGTAAGTGTTGAATAAAAATTGATAAAAAAAAATAAATTCCCTTGTTTATCGTTCAAGGAGCCTTAGGGTGTGGACAATATATGAGTAGCATTTTTACATCTTAAAGAGCCTAAGGGTATATGATGTGAATTTGCTAAACTCCACATAAAGTCAACATGACTTTGGAGGAATAATTAATAAGTAGTACTATTGGCCAAATTTTAGGTCCGGGAATTTATTCCCCAAATCGTGTTAAATCATCCTTGATGTGGGCTTACTTTAGTGACAACGTTTTTGAGGACAAGGTTAGATTTTTAGTGTCGGGTTTGCACTGTTTTCCCTTCATTTTTGGACTAATAATTATTAAATAAGTCAAATGAGCCTACGGGTGAATGACAATCCTTAAAAGCTAGAGATACAACTTAGGAATTGGAGAAAGAGTATTACACAATTGTCTTATATAAGTGGTTTTAACTTAAGAACTTATGGTAAACAGTGATCTCGTTTTTAAGCTTGGTATGGGGAACGTGAAACTTGAGGGTGATTAATATTCATGACACCAAATCCCTAATTTAAGTCTTAGATTTCTTTACGAGTTTCTTTTATCAAATAATTTCTAAGTTATTAAAATTGTTTTAACTTTTGTTTCTTTTAAAATTTTTATCGTAGTTTCTTTTGGTAGTAATAGTATATCTTAATAAAGGCCAAGATGGGTTAATTATGAGGAAAATGTAACTTTATGCTTTAAAATTATGCATTGCATGGGGTCATTACAATGGTAAAGTGTAGAGGATTTAGTAAGTGTGTAAACACTTATCCTTTTACCACTAAAATCAATGAAAAACAAGACCTAATCATGTGTTTAATATCGTAAAAGTCGGAATTACGCGTGGTTTTGTGTTTTTGTGTGAAATAGGTACAAAATATCAAAAGGAAAGAAAACACGGGATTTCACGGTCAATTGTTGAAGAAAAGTCCAAGAAAGAGACAAAGACAAAGTCAAAGAACCAAAAGTGTACTGAAGATCACGAAAATCGGCAAAATCAATACGGGTTTAAAGGAAAGCTCAAGGAATCCGAAATCGAGCTCGTTTTAGTGGATTTAACTTAAAGGAGAATAATTGGGCCTTGTGGGCCCCACTTTTGGTTATTGGGCTCAAAAATCCCAATAAGGGGTTCAATTTATTTAACTTGATGATCATAAGCCCAAAACAAGGTCCTTTTCATAATAAAAGGGACGGATGAAGTTAGAATGGATCAAAAGCCCAATTTATCATAAGTAACGATTGGAGTATTGGACTCCAAGCCCATTTTTAATTAAAAGAAGAATCAGTGGAGAGTAAATATTAAGGGGGCTCAAGCCCATTTGGTCTATGACTTGGACGAGTTACAAAGATATAAACGTCTGTTTATTTACCAAAGTCAAAACATTTACATCCACCCACACCACATTCATTCTACGATACAACCTATGTTTACCTCCTCTTTTCTCTCCCACTTCACCAAAACAGATAACTTTCACCCCAAACCCTAATTAACCCAAAAATTAGGGCTTCTTGATTTAAAGGCGCGTGTGTTACACGCACCTCAATTAAATCACCCCTTTTATCGGACTAGGAAGATGGTGGTCCTCAATCACGTGGTAGTTTTCCCTATTTTGATTGGTCCATACACCTCACCACCAAATCTCCTCCAATCAGATGAGTACACATCAGCTTTCAACAAACTCAACAAGCACAAGTTTATCCAACCTGACAATCCGTGGCACATAGGAGGATTATCCACCGTTTGATCAAGAAAAGGAAAAGAGAGAGAAGAGAGACCGACCAGGATTGAAGATCTTGCTCACGAAGCTTCATCAACAAGCCTTGGGGGTTGGCTATAAATACCCCCATATTCTGTAATGTTGGTGTGCCATTTTTATTTTTATTTTTATTAATGCAAATATAGATTTTAGGTTAATTGTAATTTTCTTTCAAAAGTATTGTAATCAGTTTCTATTATTAATAAAGTTTTATTTAGTTTAATCTTGTCTCTTTAATTATTTAAATTCTATTGCAATTTACTCTTTAATCTGCTTTTTGGTTAAATTAATAAAAGTAAAAAAAAAGTGGATAATAAATTTCCCCTACTGGGAAGTTTTACATAAATCTGGTTCGAGGTTCGAGAGTTGATGTTTTGTGGTGTTGATGATTCGGTGATGTTTGGTTGATAAGGTGGTGTTCGTTTAGATTAAAAGGGGGTTCAACGCCTTCCTTCTGCTCAACGGAATCTTCATCAGGTTTTAATTTCTTTTTATTTACAAGTTTTAGTTTATTTGTTATAATTTGGTAATTGTTTAATGTTTGGTTAATTCTACCATTTTAATACTTAGATTTATCTGTTTTTAGGAAGATTTTGTATGCTTGAGTGATTTATAGGATCTAATATTGTTTAAGTTTGAAGTTATTTTGGGTATTTGAGTTTCTGATAAGATTTGGGTTTGTTCTGCTAAGTAGGTCTGCTAGATTTAAGCTGTTTTGTGTTTGAGTTTTTGCTATTTGATATAAGTTTATTGTTACAGTCTGAATCTCGTTTTTGTTTTTGATTTAAATGGTGGCTGCTCGAATCATATAGTCTGCTAGTTTAATTGGTTTTCATTTGCTGATTTGTTTTAGTTTATTTAGCTTTTGATTTACTTGTTAATCTACTAGCTGGTAAGGTAATCTGATAGTTTTGCTAGGTTATTTCTGCTTATTTTTTGATAATAGTTTAAGTTTTTATTTGCTTATTTTATGTTTTAGAGTAATCTGCTTATTTTCTGTCTAAGTTTATGTGCTTATTTGGTTTTGATAAGTTACTAGTTGCATAAAGCAACAGACTCAATTGGACTGTCTGTTCAGCATTCTATAAATATAAAAAACATATATATTCAAAAAAAAAATAGTCCTTGCAGGGACTCGAACCCGTGACCCCCCATTGAGTACCCTAACGTGTTAACCAACTCTTCTAGTTCTTCCTTTGCTTTTAATACTGCTTTTTTCATTAATATAGTCCTTTAAATAGCTGTAAGTTTATTTAAAATAGTTTAATTATAAGTTTTGTTTAATTAATTTTAATAAAAAGTTTTTTAAAAGTTTACTTTTATAATGTTTAAAAAATATAAAGTTTTAAAAAAATTAAATAAAATAAACAAAATAAATATTTTTATTACTTTTAGAATTTTAAATTGCTTTTATAAATTAGTTTTTCTTTAATTAGTTTTATTTAAAAATAGTTTTAAATAGATTTCATTTAAATTAAAAGTTTTAGTTAAAAACTAATTAGAGTAAATTAGATTTAAGTTTATTTAAATTTAAAATAGTTTTCAGATTTGTTTAAATAGTTTCAAAATAGTTTAATTAGTTTTAATTAAGTATTTTTAATTAGATTTTCTTTTTAATTAGATTAAATAGTTTTTAAATAAATAGTTTTTTTTAGTTTTATAATACCAAATAAAGTATTTTTACCAAGAACAATTAATCCACGTTTAAATCCGATATCAATTCGAGTGAGTCAAGGAGAAAACGATATAGCAAAAAAATCAATACATTACTCAGCCGCAACCTCAATAACCAAAACTACAAGCAAACTAGAGTAGTTTTTATGAGAAGCTAGAGGAAATAAACATCATGTTTCCTGTGTCTAAGACTCCACCACAAAGACAATTTTGGTTTCATGAGAAACAGTCTTTCTAAGTACTGTCAAGATCAACGATAAATGTTGAGTCAGACAAGACTGGGGAGTTAGATATTGAGAAGACAGCTTCCAAAGGAGAAAAAGTATCTGGAGATACTTTGGTGATAGAAGAAATAAGTGTGTCTATAACTGGTGAAGTAAATATTGCTGAAGAACCAAGTACTACTCAGCCAACTGCAATTACTATTGGTGAAAAACCTTCACTACAATCTTCTGAAGAAAACCAAACTCTATCTTTTGGAGAAGATGAGACATTAGCACAAGTGTTGCTTGATCTCAAAGAAAAGAGCTCAGTTGAAAAGGCAAGGCTAGCAGAAGAAGAAATGAAGACACAACAAGTAAATCTTGCGAGTCAAAGTCAAGACAAAGGTAAGAAAGTACAAGCTTCATAGCCCACTACAAAAGGTATTATGATTCAAAAACAACCAAATGAAGATAAAGAAAGAATATCTTCAAGGTTATTGAAGAAACTACCTAAGATTAATCCAAAGGTTAAAGGCAAAAAGAAATTACAATCTGAGTCTGAAGGTGAAAGTGATTCAGATGATGATATCACCAAAGTCATGAATAGATTTCATCAATTGGAGCATGATGAAGAAGTATATCTTAGACTACAAGCACAAATGTGACAACCCGTCAATTTATGGTTGATAGTTTATCCTCCAGTATTATTTAAAAACATTATTTTTATGTTATATTATGAACTCACTTATTTTTGGGAATAAATTTCGATTTACGTCTTGAAATAGCATCGACTACGTCTAAACCGGAGGATTCTATGTTACGTGCTTACGTTTACATACACTGTTTTGGTGACAGTCCGACATTTCAGGAAATAAAAAATATTATTTTGGAATTTTAAATTTGTGTTGGTTCATAAACTCACAAGTTTACGAGAAGCGATTAGGACTTACGTGCATAATTTAACGTCCTTTACGACTAAACCAGAAACCTTAGGTTTACGTATTTACGTTTTTGAACTCCGTTTTTGATGAGACAATTTTTATTAGATTCGTTTTGTGCCGTTGATTCATAATTTATAAAAATGTTTTTCGTAAAACGACCCGAGGCCACGCAAATCGAGGAAACTAGAATCGAGGAGTACCCGTAAGTAATTGGGGATGAGACAAAACCACTTTTGCCCCACCCCCAATATGGGACGGCAAAACTAGCTACACCAACACCATGAGGTGTCAAGATTATAAGCCATAAGTTACACTTGTTACTTGAGCTTAACTTGTAAGCTACACCAAACAACAAAACCATTCCACTCAAAACCATTTACTCATTCTTACATGCAAAACAACTCTAATTCTCTCTCACCCTCCACCCTTGCCGTCCACTTCCATCACCACCACCACCATATTGATCAAAATTTACACCACAAATCCTATGTTATTCATACATAAGATGAAGAACCTTTGAAGCCTTGAAGATTGAAGGTGATTCTAACATCCCAGGAGGTGATTTG
Source organism: Glebionis coronaria (assembly GCA_025667525.1). Classification (NCBI taxonomy): domain Eukaryota; kingdom Viridiplantae; phylum Streptophyta; class Magnoliopsida; order Asterales; family Asteraceae; genus Glebionis; species Glebionis coronaria. The sequence goes on from CM046877.1 coordinate 39,428,423, forward strand.
GTGATGTTCAAGGGCTGATTTCTAAGATGTTTACAAGTATTGATGGTCTTGAAGATTGGTGTTGATCTATCACAAGTTTCTCCATCAAAAATCCAAGCCTTGATGAATACCTACATAATCTTGGTGGTATAAAGATTGTTCTTCCTATCCTCTTGTTATTTTGATTATGTAATCATGTATTTTCTTTCTTATTGTATATGTATATGATGATAAAAATGTTATGTGGGGATCAAGTGTTGATAAATATGATTAAAGAGATGAAAAACCATAGGTAACAAGGTTAAAATCATGCTTAAAAAGATGGTTGTATACACATGTGAGAGTTGGCCATGCAATGGAATCATAAAAATGAGTGAGATATGATCAAAACAAGTTTAGAGTGCAAATCTGCCTATACTGTTTTGGACGAATTTATTAAAATACTTAGAGTTTGATTCATCAGTAGCTATAAAGGAATAAAATGAAGCACATATCATGTAGTTTCTGTGATAAAAATTGGGGTTCTATCTTTATGTAGAACTCTAGATATGATCATTTTAGTAAACTAGATTTTTAGGACTCATTTTGTGAAATTAAAGTTTAATATTATTATATAAGCACTCAAATAAATATAGTATAAAATGTGAATTAAAACCCACTAACTTATATATTTCATTATATAAAAATGGTAGTTTGGTAAGTTTTATAAGTTATAAAAACTATATACTAAGTTTTACGTCTTTTCGGCTAAAACTGAAAGATTAACGTTTTTGTCAAATAAAACTTAGACGATCAGACCCATCTAATATAAACTTTTATAAACTCACATACTGATATATGAACTTATATAACAAGTAAAAACCGATAAAACCCGAACTTCACAACATATAGACATTAACGGGCCAAAGTAGCCTTATTGGACTATAAACCCGACTAGTTGGAAAAACACTTATAAACTTAATTATTGGGCTTAACCCATTTGGGCCCAACATGTAAAGTATAATACTGATATTAAAGGTATAATTGGGCTAATGAAAAGTATTCGGCTTGTAATGGGCCTATTGGGCCTAAAACATGTAAATAAGTAAAATTAGTAAGCTAGTATAAAAGTTACCAACACATAACAATAAAGTGAGTAAATGAGAATGCATAAACCCATTTGATCATCATCATATATATAAAATCATCATATGTATACATAATTGTTATTTTTATAAAGTCACCGGACAAGAGTCTAAGACGAGTATTATTTGTCTAGGTTTCTGTGATTGAAGCACGTACCGTACATCCGAATCGCTGATAAACCGCTTTCCCACATCAACGTGAGTTCATAGCCTCGCACTCTTTTAAATGTTTTTATGAAATGTTTTATAAACCCGCGAGGGAGATAATATGTTAGTTTTGATAAAATAAGACATCATTTGTCCCGATTGTTTGTTTATTGATTTGGACCCGAATGATGGTATGACCCGATGTATGATTATATGACCCGATAGATGAAATGAAATGGATTATTAAAGTTAGGTTATGTCACTAAAAGTCCCATTAGCATGAATTGTGAACTACCGAGATTTGGTAGACGCTTATGCATATAATAGTACTATTTGGGGACGATCACCCCAGCTCGCCCCTTGACGTTTGATCCCCGTCGTGCCACATTGATTGGTAAGCGAATTTATGTATGAGAAGATTTACACAAGCATGATTATTGTGACGACACGCTAATTTAGATGGGCAAATTGAGTTTCGGGCTAGCTACCCGTTGTTTGTTGTAGTAAGGTAACAATGTCATGCGGCTTATAATAATCTAAATAATGAAATACTGCTATACGTACTAAATTACGATATATTGCCTGACCAGCAATACGGGGTCTTACTATTGATATTATGTTCGTGTTTTGTTTTTTCATAACCATATTCATATAACGGTTTTTATTTAACTCTATACAACGTTATAAACGTATTGTATGATGTTTTTACGACAATGGCTCGTATAATGATTTTGAAGGAAAAAGCCTATATTATGATTTTTGATAAGGATTTGTATAAATGACTTTGGCTATTTTATGGCCTATTACAAAGATTTGTACAAAATGATTTTCGGTAATAATTTTATACCAATGTTACATTGATGTATGTAATTAAAACTCTATGAATTCACTCGGGGTTTTCGCTGACCTTTTCTTTTAACATGTTTTGTCTCAGGTACTTGAAGGTAATTCTCGGGAAGACAACAAGAATTCATGGCCCGCACTTAAATAATAATTTCCATTCAAATACTTTGTAAAACTTGTATGAAATACTATGACTTGGGACCTATGTAAATTTGATATTTATGAATGGAAATGCTTTATTATTAAACGACGCGATTTTCAAGCGTTGTCTATGATGTGAGTAATGTGCTATACCATAACACCAACAAGTCTTCCACTGTATTGAGTTGTATAAATTTGGGGGGTGTTACAACAAATGCGTGAAGAAGAGCTATAAGAAGAACTTACAGCCAAGAACCAATTGCTTGAAACACAAAGAGTATAGCAAGAATGGAACATAAAAGAGTATGATAGAATTCAAGCTTAACTGAAGGCAAGTGAACTTCTAGTAGAATCCTTAATAGCTGAAGAAAGAGATGCTTATGATGAGAAACAAAAGTATAAGTTGATTGATGATTTGGTAAGGGAGCAACAAAGATCCTTTTTTAAAAGAGAAGAAGATAAAGAGTTAAGCCTCCAACTACTATGCAAATCAGGAATCAGATGATGTCTTACCTCAAGAAGGTTAAGCATTTCACTCATGCTCAACTAGTCAGGAAAAGCTTTGATGAGATAAAGACTGTTAGGACCTCTGGAATAGATATTTGTAATAGATAACCTAGGAGATATGTAGTTCCTCCTGGTCCTAGAAGTAGTAGGAGCAACACGTGCTCCTGGTCTAGTTAAAAGTCAAAATTATTATTCTTAGTAGTTTGTTAGGATATGCATGAGATATGTTAGGAAAGGATATGCATATCAGAAGTTACACGTTTTGGTTTAATGTAGTATTAGGGTTTCCTTGTAGTGTAAAAGGAACCATTGGCAGAAGGGTTACATACACCTTCATCAACATTATTCATTTCATATTAATAGTAGAAATCCTTAGTAAGGGTCAAGTTGTTTTAGTTATTCTGTTTCTTCTTGTTCATAGTATTTGTATTCCGCACTTATACTGTGTGTTATATATAGAGTCTAAACAAAACTTAATCAAATCAACCACAAGATTAAATCAAACTAATAACAAAACATCTACTAATCATAAACAAACAATCCAATTCAACAAAAATAACAAAACTAATCAAAATAATCAAAACCCACTTAAATAAATCAATAAAAATCAAGAACATGAACATAAACAATAAAGCATGAAGATTAAGATCAAATAAAGAAAGGTAGATAAGAGATTAACAAAAAAAGTAAAGATTGAAAAGAATTAAAAGAGAACTTACTTGAAAGTAAATGTAATTAAGGTGCAAGACAAGGTATTTAAATTTGACAAGTAATTAAATGGACATGAATTTAAAGGTGCAAGGTAAATAAAATGGAAGAAATAGTGTGTCAAACTATCCAACAAGAGTAAAATGAAATGATCCTAATCTATATATAGGGGAGGATTAGGGAGTGCTTAGGAAGCTTTCTCCCCTCTTTCATTTCTTCTTAATTGCATGATTAGGTCCTTATGCCTTTTAATCTTCTTAATCTTGGACTTTAATGACTTTGTCTTGGGATTTCTTCAAACTCGTCTTGTAATTCTTCAATAAATTAGACTTGAGTTTTTCGGCTTTTCATAAACTTCCGTCTTTTGACTTTTTCTTCGATAAATCTTCAGAATTGGTCTTGGACTTCCGTTCTTTTTGCACTCTTGACTTCTTGACTTCGTCTTTCGTCTTTTTCTTCGATAAAAGCCCGTGAATGCCCGTGTTTTCTCCACTTTTCACCTTTTCGTCCTAAATCACAACAAAAACACAAACCATGCATAATTCCGACATAAATGACATAAAATACACGTTTTGGCTCGGTTATTATTGTAATTAAGTGGTAAAAAGGATGGGTGTTTACACACCTATCAAATCCCCTACACTTGACCATTGCAATGTCCTCATGCAATGCATTAGTTACAAAGCACGTTTACACTTTTCATCACAATCAATCCATAATGGCCTTTATTAAAGAAATGGAAAATTATAAACATTCAAAGTAAAGAAATCAAAAGCATACTTTGGGTTTTGGAAATGTCATGAATAATTATCATCCTCAAGTTTTCACTTTCTCCAGACCAAGCTTAAAAGCGAGATCATTGTTATTATAAGTTAGCAAACTAATACGAACTCATGTGGGCCAATAATTCACTTAGACTCCCTTATTCCTAGGTGTATCTCTTATATTTTATTATTATCTTGAATGATCACGAGGATGCATTGTTGACTTATTTCGATAGTTTATTAGGCCGAAAATAAAGTGAACGATTTAATCAATAGTTAGCTAAAGGACAAAATCTTTTAAAACTGCTTCTCGGGACCTCATAAAGTTCATATCTTGGCATAACTCGCTTCGCGATTTGAGACCTTTCTCGGACCGATATTTGGCAGCGACTTCATACTTCAAACCTTGAGAGACGTTCATGAAATAATTGCCTTCTCTTCATAATAGGAATTTCTTTACTTGAAGTTTTGAGAGATTCATACTTGGACCACGACTTCTTCATTTTTCTCCAATATTTATTTTGGACTTTGATATACAACGATCCGCCTCCTTTTGGACTTGGCTTTATTTATCCTCATACCTTGCTAGGGTCTTTTCGGATAGACTTCTCCATGACTTTTGGGGAGTTTTTACTTTTCGTCGTGTGTCTCGATCCTTCATATTGATTTTTGATAAATGATTATTCACATCACTTGGATCTTTAGCAACAAAATATAGCCCTCATGTCTTGTTAGCACCTTTTTGGACTCGCCAATCTTCGCATCCCGCTTCAATAAGTTATGCCTTGGCTATGAACTCTAATACATACCGAGCAACTTTTAAACGATCTTGGGCTAGAAGCTAAGTAACTTTTCAAATCGTACAACCTTATTTATTGCAAATAAATTTATTAGCAAGCGATGGGAGAATAGGCTTATAATTAACTCACATAAATTCACGAAAGAATACCAAACTTATAATTGACTCTATCATCTCTCGTTCTCCACAGTTTAAAATCTTAAGGAATGAGACTCGTGGATAGTTAGCCTATTAAATCAAAGTTTTGGGTTTTCGAGTCGCCTATAGGATCTTGCAAATTCTTAGACTTTTTCAAGTTTAGAAATCGCATTTTAAAGTTTCCTTGATAAACGACTCTCTAGGATAAATTATAGGAACTTGCGAAAAGTTCTTGTTCTTAACCCGTGAGAGTTAAGACTTTCGCGTTTTATAGCCCCCTATATAAAAGCCTAGCAAAACTTGACTTAAACATGTTAAGGATAATAGCTAGAGTAAACTTAGATAAGTAAACTCGGGTTGAGTCAAAAGATTCACAACGTTTGAAAATTAAAACCACTTTATTAAAGATTTATTCTAGCAAGGAAAGAAAATAACTATACAAAGGGAAAAACTAATAGGCCAAAATAGATCAAAAATTTTGAAAATTGTCGAAAAATTGATTTTCCGGTTAAAATGAGGACAAATACAAGGAAAAGAGCCACTTAACTTTGATAGAAGTCCCCCTACACATACTATAAACATTGTCCTCAATGTTTAAGCATGTGGGAGTAAACTCCCCTACACTTAGGACATTGTGCACTTTGTTTAAATCTCGCTAAGGAAGAGACAACTAAAGAGATTCCTATGTTAATATTGAGAAATATAAAATAGGGAATCGAAAAGAGTTTAGGATAGAACCGGGAAAATGGGAACAACGGAATCACGGGTCGTCAAGAATCATCAAGAGTGGATCATTGAGCGCTCGAATCCCTGATTCAAAGAAGAGAGGAAATAGCAAAACCCAACGGGTCTCCCCTACACTTAGGATAAAGAAAGCTAAAAGATAGATACATGGGTTGCCTCCCAAGAAGCTCTTGATTTTTGTTCACCGAGTCGTGAGCCTGACTCGACCTTGAGTACCATAGGAAGCAGCATGAAACATATCCACCGGGATCAAAGACATAGTTTTCGTCCATCAAATTGCACAAGCTTAAGGCGAACAAGGCAAGCCAAATAAGGATAGGCAAGGTTCCCTTAAGCAACGTTGGAGCACGGTGGAAGCAATGGTGAAGTGGTGCAAGCAGATTTCCATAAATTCCAAAGATATTTCCTTTTATTTCATCAGAAGGATACTGAGATGGCTGAATAATATCGATACCGGGGTCGAACACCTTTTCCTTTAAGGGAAAATAGCACTCAGGCTCAGCAGAATGTGAAGAAGATCCGCGAAGAAGATGCACAACCTCGTCCTCAGAAGGTGGACAAAGAGGTGTTAAATCATATGTGCTGCGGATATTGGTGTCGACCGGTTGCTTCTCCTTTGAAAGAATTTTCTTCAAATTCAAAGTAGGATCAAGACGATAATCATCAAAATCTAAAGGAGGAGCATCACTCTCATGAGGGAAGTAAGTATTGAGAAACGTAGAGAAGTCTTCCTCAAAAGAGTAATCATCCAAAGTAGGATTAAGCATGGATGACGGAGGATCTTCATCATGTGAAGAGTCACTCGAAAGAGTATCGGCCTCATTAAAATCATCATAAATGGGCAGGTCGGGATACTCGGAAGTAAGGTCATCATAATCATCCGAATCTGAGCTAGAATCGTCATCATAAGCATCAAAGATCGATGGAGAATAATAAATGGGCGAAGGTTCCAAATTGGAGAAAGAATCATCCACATCATCTTGAAAAAGTGGATTATCAATGCACGAATCGAATAGAGGATTGTTGTAGATGACAAAATCATCGAGCACATTAATCTTATTCGCAGATTCTCGTCCATAGGATTTGCTTGTAAGCTTCCCCATTTTAAAAACTTGCGCATCATCCCCGACTCTTAAGATTAACTCACCTTCGGCAACATCAACTAAAGCTCGTCCGGTTCTCAAGAATGGCCGATCAAGTATTAAAGGAATATGAGGTTCCATTTCATAATCAACAATGACAAAGTCGACCGGGAAAGTAAATGTGCCAACTTTAATGAACACGTCTTCAGCAATACCAACGGGGTAAGCGAGGGTGCAATTTGCAAGTTCAAGAGTCATCTTTGTTGGAGTGAGGTCGGGTAATGATAGTGTTTTCCAAACACTCAACGGCATCAGATTTATACTGGCCCCGAGATCAGCTAGGGAAGTAAATTCTTCGGTTTTGTTGAAGATGCAAGGCAACACAAAACGACCAGGATCTCCAAGTTTTTCCGTAAGTTCTTTAAGAATAACTGCAGAACAGTTTTCATTTAAGCGTGTGTTGGCGAGCTCAATCAACTTCTCCTTCTTGTTAAGAAATTCCTTGAATGCTTTGACAAATTTCGGCATGTGGACAAGTGCTTCAACCAGGCTAATGTTGAAATTCAGTTGAGAGATCATCTTCATAAAATTTGACATTTGAGAGTCATCCTTGGTGAGCATTGTGGTCTTGCCTAGCCGTGAAGGATAAGGGATATTGGGTTTAGGTGGTGAATGTGAAGGCATAGCAGGTAAAGGTTGAGATGTTGAAGGGTCCTTCCTAGGTACATCGTCATGACGAGGCGGAGACGGTAATGGTGCACTAATACTAGGTGTAGGAGGAGTAGGGATAAATGGTGGTGGAGGAGGTGTAGATGATGGGGGCGGGATAGGTGGTCCTTCGATGGTTGCTCCACTACGGGTAGTAATAGCACTCACATTTGCTCGCGGATTGGTGACGGTGTTTGAAGGTAGAGAACTCGAAGTAGAAGGTTGAGCGGCGGGCAAGAAACTAGCCAGCATATTCTCCAAATCATTCGTTTGATTGCTGAAGGAGGATTGAATATTATCTCGAAGCTCGGATCTAATGTCATTTCCTTGCTTTGTGATATCTCCTTTCAGATTGATAATTTGGCTCTGCAGATTCTTGATTTGCTTACCTTGGGTTCTCATTAAAGCTTCAACATCGGGGTTAATGGGTGGGGTTTGTTGAGCGGGTGGGTGGTAAGGATTAGAAGCTCTTGGTGGGATTTGGTTGCTTCTATTGTAGTTGTTGGCGGGGTTTTGGTTTTGAGGAGAAAAACCGGGTGAAAGGTAGTTGTTTGATCGGTAACTCAGCAAATTTCTATCCCCTTGAGGTCGAGCTTGGTAATTTTCCGGTGAATAATTACCGTAAGCTGCATACACATTTTCCGGATTTCCTTGAGTAGAAGGACAATCAGTGTATGAGTGTGGACCGCCGCATGTTTCATAAGAAGGTGCAACCGCTTTAACTTGTTGTTGTTGGTTTGAAGCGAGAAGCAAGATACTTTTGTTCATTTCAGTCATCATGCGGGTGTATTCGGTCATGTCCGGGCTTGCTGAGGTTGAAGAAACATTGACTCTCGGGTTGTTCCTAGAAGAAGCGGAGGAATCCCAGTTTTTGTGATGAGTAGTCATGTTTTCAATAAGCTCTCTACACTCCTCGGGTCTCCTTTTCATGAATGTGCCACCGGCGGCTGCATTAATCGTATCACGATCACGAAAAGTCAATCCGTTGTAGAAAGTATCAATCAATGTGACGGGAATCATGTTGTGGTTTGGACAACGATCAATCAAGACATTATATCTTTCCCAAGCATCAAAAAGAGATTCATCGGGTTCTTGCATGAAACCGCTGATTTGATTGTGAAGGCTCGTGACCATGGATGGTGGAAAGTAGCGCGACAAAAAGCGTTGAGTCATGTCATCCCAAGTATGAATAGAATTCTTTGGAAGACGATCAAACCATTTCTTGGCGTGGTGTGATAAAGTATGTGGGAAGAGTTGAAGGCGTAGAACATCCATTGTGGCACCGGGCAACTTCATGCTTTGATTGATTGTAATGAACTTGTCGAGGTGTTTGTTGGCATCATCATCAGACATTCCTCTAAAAGGATTTGTTTGCACTTGCTGAATCATGTGGTGCTTCAACGAAAACTCCGGAGCCGTGATTTGCAACGGCGCAATCGGTCCTCCTCGTCCAAACATGGTAGGTTGACAAAGCTCCTCCATTGTCCGAAGATCAGGCTGTGGATGAACATTGTTGTTATTATTGTTGAGGTGCGGTGGATTATTGTTGTTGTTAACACCTGCCATACTTAAATCTTCTCGATTCTCGGGCTCTTGATAATTAGAAGATCTAGTACGTATACACCTACAAAGGCAAAAGAAAACAATACCTAACGTAAAGACAGTATATATACACAACAAAAATAAAATCTTTTTGGATTTTTGAAATTTTTTATTTTTATGAATTTTTAACAATTTTAATTTTTTATGATTTTTTGAATTTTTTAAGCAAGAAAAATAACGCTCACGAATGAACGGATCCCAAAAAGCAACGCGTCTCTCACAGAAAACCGTTAATCTTTACGAAAAGAGCCGGCAGCGGCGCCATTTGATAACTAAGATTTTACCTAGTTAAAAAGTTCGTTGATGTGTGTCTAATCGAATTGATCTGGTTTAACTATGCGACTCAGTCGTTCTTTGGTGGAAACAAAAGTTGTGTCGTTGTAGTATTACAAATGTGCAAAACAATTAAAGTAAAAGTGCAATTAAAGTAAATAACGCAAACTTAAATCTATCTAAAGCAAACTTAAAACGCAACTAAAACTAAAACTTAAACTAAGGCAAGGCTAAAATAAATCTAAGGCAAGTAATCGTAAAGTGCGACTAAGTAAAAAGGCGGGAAAAATAAAGCTTGAAAATTAAAAACAGAAACTTAAAAAACTGAAATTAAAAGAACCCGAAAAATAGCTCATCCGGAATAATACCCTCATTCGGAATAAACACTCATCCGGAATGTCACCATCGTTCGGAATGTTCTTCTTCACTCGGAATATTTACCAAATACCTTGATACGGAATAAATCCTTTATCCGGAATATGTCACTTATCCGGAATAAATTATTTATTGGGAATGTTGGTCTTGAATCGGAATGTTGTTGTTGATCCAGAATAATTCTTGATCCGGAATATTATTCCGAATAAAACCCTTGATCCGGAATGTCTTAATATTCCGAATAAACTCCTTGATCCGGAATATCCTGCTGATCCGGAATAAATTGTTGATCCGAAACTTTTGGTTGATCCGGAATATTATTCCGAATAAAGCACCTTGATTCGGAATGTTTTAATATTCCGAATAAAGCACCTTGATGCGGAATAAAAAAATATTCCGAATAAACTCAATTGATCCGGAATATCCAATATTCCGGATGAACACCCTTTGAAATCCTTCACTCGGAATAACGTGTTGATCCAGATGGTTTTCCTGGGAAAGATACAGTAACAGAAACAACGAAGAACACGGAGGAATAGTATAACACGAATCTAAACAAAACTTAATCAAATCAACCACAAGATTAAATCAAACTAATAACAAAACATCTACTAATCATAAACAAACAATCCAATTCAACAAAACTAACAAAACTAATCAAAATAATCAAAACCCACTTAAATAAATCAATAAAAATCAAGAACATGAACATAAACAATAAAGCATGAAGATTAAGATCAAATAAAGAAAGGTAGATAAGAGATTAACAAGAAAAAGTAAAGATTGACAAGAATTAAAAGAGAACTTACTTGAAATTAAATGTAATTAAGGTGCAAGACAAGGTATTTAAATTTGACAAGTAATTAAATGGACATGAATTTAAAGGTGCAAGGTAAATAAAATGGAAGAAATAGTGTGTCAAACTATACAACAAGAGTAAAAATGAAATGATCCTAATCTATATATAGGGGAGGATTAGGGAGTGCTAAGGAAGCTTCCTCCCCTCTTTCATTTCTTCTTAATTGCATGATTAGGTCCTTAAGCCTTTTAATCTTCTTAATCTTGGACTTTAATGACTTTGTCTTGGGATTTCTTCAAAATCGTCTTGTAATTCTTCAATAAATTAGACTTGAGTTTTTCGGCTTTTGATAAACTTCAGTCTTTTGACTTTTTCTTCGATAAATCTTCAGAATTGGTCTTGGACTTCCGTTCTTTTTGCACTCTTGACTTCTTGACTTCGTCTTTCATCTTTTTCTTCGATAAAAGCCCGTGAATGCCCGTGTTTTCTCCACTTTTCACCTTTTCGTCCTAAATCACAACAAAAACACAAACCACGCATAATTCCGACATAAATGACATAAAATACATGTTTTGGCTCGTTTATTATTGTAATTAAGTGGTAAAAAGGATGGGTGTTTACACACCTATCAACAACAACCTCAGTAAATCGTTGCTACTGTTTCCAATACAAATGAAAAATTCCCACTCTTGAAGAAGGATGAGTATGATAGCTGGGCCATGAAGATGGAATGTTGGATCACCAATACTGATCTAGACCTTTGGAAGATTGTCCAGAATGGCAACAACAAGAAAACCACTAGTAGATACAAGAATGGTAATATCACCATTCTCGATCCCAAAACTCATGAAGAAATCACTGCTGTTCAGAAGGAAATCAAAGCAAAAACTATTTTGCTTCAGTCCCTTCCTGATGATCATATGGGTGATTTTTATCACTTGGATGATGCTATGGAGATTTGGAATGGAATAAAGGCAATATTTGGAGGAAATGAGGAATCCAAGAAGATGCGTAGATCAATGCTGAGAGATGAATTCACATAATTCAAGATTTTTGAAACTGAAGGTCTTCATCAAGGGTATAACAGGTTCCAAAAGATTCTTAGCCAGTTGAATCAACTCAGGTCCAAGCCTGACAATGAAGACATCAATGCTAGGTTTCTTAGAGCCCTACCTCACTCATGGAATCAGGTAGTCATCTCTCTAAAAGCAAAAGGAGGCCTTGAATATCTTGCTTTCGTTGACTTGTTTTATAAACTCAAAACCTTTAAGACTCATGTGAGAGGTTACTCAAGTAATTCCTTTCCTAATCCTGCTAATTCTGCATTTGTGAGTTCCATGGGATCTAGTCAAATGTCTTATGCTAGTAGCCCAAGCTACACTTTGTCATCTCAATATACTTCTACTCCTGAACCAAAAACCAAGACTGGTAGCATGGTAGAAGCTGTTCTTTACTCCTTTGTTGCTGATGTTGATCCACAACAGCAGCTTGATTTTGATGATTTCAAACAGGTTGATAAACTTGACTTGGATGATATGGATCTTAAATGGAAGATGGATATGCTCACTCTCCGGGTTCATAAGTTTGAAAAGAAAGCCGGTCGAAAATTCAACTACAACCCAAGAGAGCCAACCAGGTTTGATAGAAGCAAGGTCAAATGCTATAACTGCCAGTAGCAAGGACATTTTGCTAGGGAATGCCCTAACAAAAATGACCAGGAGAAGAACATGTATTCAGCCTTCAAGGTTCAAGAGCTCAAGGATGAAAAGAAAGCTTTGGTGTCTGTTGACTCCATGGTTAACTGGATTGATCATCAGACTACTACCTTGGAATCAGCTAAAGCTTCTATTGATGTATTTGCTATGATTGCTGGGAATCTATCTGATGCAGAGGAAGCAGAAGAATTTGCTCTTATGGGAATCTCGTGTTAGGTACAAACTTGCCCTCTTGGTTGTCATGATAAATACTCAGAACTATTAACTCAATACAATGAACTTAATGAGCAAAATGACAAATATTTTCTAGAAGTTCAAGCATATAAGTGTTCTTTGAAAACATTGGAACAACATAAGAGTTGGCTTCAAGATACTCAACGTGAATATGAGGATAAAATTAGAATTCTCAGCATTGATTTACAAAACATAACTAACATGCTTACATATACTGAAAAACTAAACAATGACAGCATTAAGGCTAAACAAGACATGCAAGAAAAATTGGATGCTATACTTTTAAGATTTGAAAAATGGCAAAAAGCACCCAAAAATCTTTCAAAGTTAATTGATAGTAGCATGTCTGGTAGGACTAAGAGAGGTTTAGGCTTTGATAAATATATTGATTCAGAAGATGTATTTGATTTATCTTTTTCAAGTGTCTTTGATCCTGACAAGGAGGAGGAGGGAAAACCTAGATAAAATAGGTTTAAACCAGCTGAAGCAATGCATGTTGTTCCTCCACCTCTTACAGGAACTTTCGTGCCCATATCTAGGCATACTGACTTGGATGGATCACAGATGCATGAGGTTCCAAAAAGCTCTACTAATACTAATGACTTCGTCTCTTGTACTTTCAGTGACAAGGCCAGTGACTATGCAGCCTGTGGTTCAAGTGAAGAGTCAAGACCTTCAAGTTCCAAGACAAATGACCCTGCTGCTACTAGTGCTAGGATGATTGATGAGAGATTTGCTTCTACTTTCACTGTTTCTAGTTCTAGTTTATTGAGTCCTTGGAATGTTAATTCTCCTAGAATTGCTTGTAATAAATTTAGCAATGTGAAACAATGTCATTTCAATAAAAGGTCTTTTAAAACTTGCTTTATTTGTGGTAGTAAATTTCATTTGATTAGGGATTGTGATTTTTATGATCAGTCCCCTTCTGGTTATCAAGCTTATCCTACTCCTAGTCCACCAGGAGTTTCTCCTTTTTCTTCTAGAAGACTAAACCCATGTGCCCAATCTTATTCTTCTTCTAGAAGGACCTCTCCTTCAGCCTCTAATCTTTGGGGAAGAAATGGCTATACCTACAATAGACCAACCAACAACAATTTTTAGAACTTTAATCAAAGCTATGCTTTTAATTCAGACCAAATGTATTTTGGGTTGGAAAATTTGGGTACTGCTGTTAAGCCCTAAGCAGGTTGTACTTGGTCATACAATAACACCCATATGATGAACAGGCAACCTAAGAACAATAGTGGATCTCATCAATCTTCTTGGCTATCTACTAAAGATCCATAAGGCTAACTCAAACCTGAAAAGGTCTAGTTCCCCTTAAGAAACTAACTTATGCATATGACTTTTCTGTTGTTGTAGATTACTCCATACCAAGATCATACTCTAGGAATAGTTGATAGTGGATGCTCTAGGAGCATGACAGGAAATAAAGGACTTTTATCTAACTTTGTACCATTTCAAGGCGAAAAGGTCTACATCAAAGGTGGTAAAGGAAGGATATATGGCAAAGGAACTATTCAAACACCTAACCTTAACTTTGAGCAGGTCTACTATGTGGAAGCACTTCAACACTTCAACTTGATGTATGTCTCTCAAATTTGTGACAAGAAGCAGTTTGTCCTCTTTACGGATACTGAAGCACTGGTGTTTTCCAAAGACTTTAAGCTTCCGAATGACTCCCAAGTTCTACTCAAAATTCCTAGAAGACACAACCTCTATAGTATCAAGCTGAATGAAGTTAATCTGATTGGTCAACTAGCGTGTTTGGTTACCAAAGCATCAGAAGATGAAGCCACCAAATGGCATAGAAGGATGGGACATATAAACTTCAAGACCATTCACAAACTGGAAAATATGAATTTGGTCTCTGGTTTACCTCCAAAAACTTTCAGGAATGACATCAATTGCCTTGGTGCAGCAAAGGCAAACAACATAAATCATCCTTCAAGGCCATTACTGCTCTCAGCCTCATAACTGAACCATTGCAGCTACTATACAAGATTTATTTGGTCCTACCTCCATTAGGAGCATTGACCATAAACAATACTGTCTTATGGTAACTGATGGGTATAGCAGGTTCACGTGGGTTTTCTTTCTGGCTGCCAAAAGTGAGACCTACTCCATTCTCAAGGACTTCATTACACTCATTAAGAATCAGCTGTCTAAGAAGGTGAAAGGTATCCGATGTGACAATGGAACAGAATTCAAAAATGCAGACCTCGGTGCACTTTGCAATTCCAAAGGTATCAAATGAAATTATAGTGCTGCCAGGACTCCTCAACAGATGGTGTTGCAGAAAGGAAGAACATGACTCTAATAGAAGCTGCAAGAACCATGCTTGCATATTCCAAGCTTCTGACTATGCTTTGGACAGAAGCTGTCAACACTGCAAGTTATGTGTTGAATAGGGTTTCAATTACCAATCCTCATAAGAAGACTCCCTCTGAGTTACTCACAGCCAAAGTCCCCAGCATTTCTCATTTGAAGCCATTTGGCTGTCCTGTCACCATTCTGAATACTAGTGACTGTTTGGGGAAATTTGATGGCAAGGCAGATGAAGGCTACATTGTGGGTTATTCAGCCTACTCTATAGCTTATCGTGTTTATAATCTCCATGCCAAGCGTGTCATTGAAACTATTAATCTCAGGTACTTTGAGGAGAAGACAAACATCCAAGAAAAAGGTCATGAATGGTATTTTGATCTTGATTATCTTAGTGACTCATTGGGATACTTTCGCTTCAAAACTAACCAAGATACATGTCCACAAGTGTTTGCAACTTCTAGTGCAGGTGCCCATTCAAACTTTTCAGACTCAGATGAGGATGATGACATTTTTGTTGTTCCATCCTATTCCACCACAGTCTCTCCTAACACCAATGTTACTCCTATCGGTGCATCTTCATCAGACATTATGGATTCACAAGGAGCTCTTGATACACTGCTCAAGCAACAACAAGATGCTCCTACAGCAGCTACTCAGGGAGGCTTTAAGTTTCCTATAGGTACTCCTACTGTACCAGTTACTCCTAGTGATCCTAGTGTCACTCCTAGTGTAAGTTTAACACCTATTGGTAGTCCGGTTAGTGATCCTGCTTCCACAACTAGGTTCTCTGGTCCTTCTGACTTGGGAAACTATCAAAAGAAGACTTCTACTAAGTTGGATGATATTCATAAGCAACCAATAGATGGCATTTTCGACTCTGCTTCATATGATGATGACATTGTTGGGGATCTTAATAACTTGGCATCAGAAGTAGATGTAGCTCCTACCCCTGTTCACCAGATCAACAAAGACCATCCTACTACCTAAATCATAGGGGATCCTGGTTCTACTGTCAAGACTCGCTGCATGCATAAGAAAGCAACGTCTGATCATCATGCTCTTGTGAGCTACATTGAAGACCAAAAGTGTAATAATCACACGGACTTTCTTCACTGTTTGTTTGCTTGTTTTCTTTCACAGGTGGAACCTAGTTCGGTCTCACATGCTCTTGAGGATCAAAGTTGGGTGGAGGTTATGCAGGAGGAGATGCAGTAGTTCTTGTTTCAGAATGTTTGGGTCCTAGTTGACTTACCAAATGGAAAGACAGCAATTGGTACCAAATGGATTCTCTAGAACAAGAAAGATGCAAGGGGTATTGTGGTGAGAAATAAGGCTAGGTTGGTCGCACAAGGTCACACACAACTAGAAGGAATTGACTATACTGAAGTCTTTTCTCTTGTTGCTCGGATTGAGGCCATTCGTCTGTTTTTGGCTTTTGCTTCTTATGTTGGCTTCACGGTTTTTCAGATGGATGTCAAGAGTGCATTTCTCTATGACAAGATTGACGAGGAAGTTTATGTCACTCAACCTAAGGGCTTTGTGGATCCACTCCATTCCAAGAAGGTATACAAGGTGGTCAAAGCTCTTTATGGACTTCATCAGGCTCCTAGAGCTTGGTATGAGCGTCTCTCCACTTTCTTGTTAAAGCATGGCTATAGAAGAGGAACTATTGACAAAACATTGTTCCTTAAAAAGAGTGCCAAAGACATCATCCTGGTTCAAGTTTATGTGGATGATATTATCTTCGGTTCTACTAGGAAGGAATGGTGTGATGAGTTTGAACAACTAATGAAAGGCGAATTCCAGATGAATGTCATGGGAGAACTCACATTTTTCCTTGGTCTTCAAGTCAAGCAGCAGTCGGATGCTATCTTCATTAGTCAAGACAAGTATGTTTCGAGATTATTCAGAAGTTTGATGTGGAACCTCTCATACCAGCAGCAACACCTTATGAAGTCACTAAAGTCAAACTCAAGACTGAACCAGATCCTCCGGTAAATGTTCACATGTACAGGTTAATGATTGGCTCACTCATGTATTTGATTGCATCACGTCCAGACATTATGTTTGCTGTTAGTGCTTGTTCTAGACATTAGGTGGCTCCTATAGTATCAAACTTGAATGCAGTCAAGAAAATCTTCAAGTATATCAAGGCACAACCCAAGCTTGGCTTGTGGTATCCAAGGGAATCACCTTTTGTTCTTGAAGCCTATAGTGATAGTGACTATGCAGGTGCTAATAATGATAGGAAGTCTACTACTGGTGGTTGTCAGTTTTTGGGTCGAAGACTTATCTCCTGGCAATGCAAGAAACAGACAATAGTAGCTACCTCTTCAATAGAAGTTGAATACGTAGCTACTGCTAGTTGATGTGGCCAAGTCTTGTGGATACAAAATCAGATGCTGGATTATGGGTTCAACTTCATGAACACTAAAATTTTCATCGACAATCAAAGCACTATCTGCATTGTGAAGAATCCTGTCTTTCATCAACGCACCAAACATATCGAGATTAGTCACCATTTTATATGGGATGCCAATGAGAAGAAGTTGATACAGGTCCTTAAAGTACATACGGATGATAATGTTGTTGATCTATTAACTAAAGCATTTGATGGTCCAAGGTTCAACCACTTGGTGGTTCACATCGGTATGATCAATCCTTGAGGTCTAGGATTGAGGGGAGGCTAAGCCTAAAGGGAGGCTTATTGTACATATCTGCTTGTACAGTCATACATATGGTAACTTCTAACAACAGTTTTCTTAGGTATACGCGGTGTGTGCAGCTTCTAGTGGAAGTTTTTGGTTACTTCTAGTGGCAGTCTTCTGCTCCTAGTGAGTACCAACACTTATTCTTCACTTATGGTTGGATTCTAGTATCAATTTTGGGTTACTGTTCATTCAGTTGACTTTTGTTGACCACTAGTTGCTCCTGGTGCTCCTAGTGTTGACCTCTACGCGTTTTGACTTTCAGTCAACGTGAATTACTTTTGGTGCACATATTGTGGTTATCTTTGGTAACTTGAATTTTCTAATTATGTTTTAAGGGGAAAGTGGTTATATTGCATTAATGACTTAATTAGAAAAGGCAACCCCCATAATTAGGGGTCAATGAACAGTTTTTGTGACCATTATTTATGGTCCAAGGGCTCATTTGACCAAACCATCATAACCACAAAACACACACATCCACTCCTACCCTTACCATCTTCCATCAATCATCTTCAACTATTTGAATCATCATCCATGGCACCACTACAATACAAGCCTGATCATAACAAGGTGGCCTATCTTGGCGAAGGTACTAAAAGAGAAGAGTTCACAGACATCCTGGAATACATTGAAGCTTCCAATCTAAGGTATGCTCTTACTGTTTATCCCACGGTGTATGATACTGTCATACGCCAGTTTTGGGAAACTACCCACCTCGTAGATGTTTTGGGTCGCCCATTAGAGCTCCATTCTACCATCGATGGTCGCTCCTGTGTGGTGTCTGAGGCATCCATTAGATATGCCCTTCATCTTCAGGATAAAGATGGCATTGTCTCTATTCCCAATTCCGAGGTACTGGATGGTACGGCTGCTATCGGTTATAATCATGGGGGGAAGTTTAACTTCCAGAAAAATAGATTTCCCCCCCAATGGAAGATGCTGGTTCACTTTTTGATTCATTGTTTAAGTCCAAAGTCTGGGAGTTAGGATGCGTTTCCCATCCCCCTTGCTACTGGTTTGATATGTATTGCTCAGGGTCATACTTTTAATTTTTCTCGTTACTTGTTTGATGGCATGATTTTTAATCTTAGTGATACTGGGTCTAGGAAGAAGTTTTTGATGTACCCTAGATTTCTACAGCAGGTTCTTATGTGCCTACCTAGGAATAGGGAGGAATATGTGCCACCAAAGCTTACTTCAAAGGTGTGTGCGAATATGGCACTTGGATATAAGGGTCCTTTGAGACCTCTTACTGATGCTATGTTGGGCCTTGCCCAAGGGGATCCTAATGTGATTCCTCTGGCTGAAGAAGCCGAGGAGGAACTTCCATTGGAGAATGATCCGATAGAGGAGGAGCACCCTGCTACTGGTGTGCCTCATGTGTAGGATGAGGAGCCAACTAAAGAGGTGGTGGTAGAAATGCCATCCACCTCCAAGGCTGCCCCTTCTACTCATCCACCTGTGTCCCCATTTGTTGATACTCCCCCTCCTAGCCCAGCTCTACATTCTGTTGAGAAGCCTTCTAGTTCTAAGGCCCATATGGATGACCCATCTATTGCTTCTGGTCCTAATAATGCATCCCCCAAGCCAAGTCCTCTTGGTAGGGAAGCTGAGGAACCTGTTACTCTAACTTCTTTGCTAGCTCTTATGCATAGGTATTATGCCAAGATTGTTTCCTTGGAAGATGAGCTAAACCAGCACCGCAAGCTCACACGGGATTTTGTGCTTCCATTGGGGAACCGGGTCAAATCCTTGGAGAAGCAGTTAAAGCGCCAGCGGAAGAAGATGGTGCTATCTGATTCTGATACGGACAAAGAGGAGGATAAGTTGACTATGTTGGCAAGGGCTGCGTTTGCTGCTAAGCCTAGTGATGACCTGCCTTCTCCTCCTAGTCCTTCCCGCATTCCCACTACTGCTGCTACTGGCCCCATGCCAAGGGATGATGCTTCTGCTAGTCCTTCATCTCCCACTACTGGTCCATCTCATGATCCAAAGGGGAAAACCCCTATGACTGATGCACCTTCTCCTCCCAGGAAGCGCACTCGCAGATAAATAGAGGACGAAAGATTAGGGGAAGAGGCAGCTCAGCGATTGCAAGAGGATCTTGATCAACAAGCCAGGGCTGAGGATGAAGCTCTACAACAGCATAGGTGTGAGCAGCTAAGGCACAATGCCATGCATTAGGATAATCATGACTGGATGAATGTTGTTACACTCCTCACTTCAGACTACTCTCAATTCACTGATCTATTGGGAGCAGATGTGAATCAAGGAAATTGTGTACAAAGGTCTATAGCATTGATGCGAAAATAACAGGAAGCTCTAGCTGCGTAGCTTCGTGAACAACGCCGCAACAGACCCATGTCACAAGCTGAGCAAAAGAAGTTGATGTAGCAGTATGTGAAGAATCAATCTGGTGCTTATTTTCAGACTGGATGGACATGTGAGAGGGTGAGGAGGCTTTCTTTTGATGAGCTTAAAGCACTATACACCAAGATGATCAGGCAACAGGATGCACCCATTCCTAAACATGTTGTTGATCGCCCTCCTCCTTGTGTGGTCCCTACTTCAATCCCTGGTGCTGCTTCCACTTCTTCTAGTGCACCTGATACTACTGTTCCCATCACCACATCTTCAAAGGTTGACCCCAGTCATTCTACTGCTGGTACTACCACACCTGTTACTCCTGCTGTTGATCCTACACCCACACCAGTGACTGAACCACTTCCTACTCCATCAGCTGGTGCAGCCACTTTGGATCCTGTCATTGTTGATGACTTTGTTCCCGCTGTTGCTTCTGCTGATGTCAAGGTTAAGGAGGAATATTATTCTCGTGTCCCCACTCCTCGCCGTTCTGTTCGAAAGAAGAAGGCTCGTCGTGGTAAGTTTGTCCCATTTGAGAAGAGGGATCTTGCTCATCTCATAGATGCCGCTTCTGATAGTGAGACTGAGTTACATCTTGGAAAAGGCTGGATTGTGGCTTGGGAAGTTTTGGCCATCCCCCATTGCTCGTGGTACCTTTACTCATAAGATTACGACTAGTGATGGCTACACCCGGTATGTCTCTGGATTGCAAAGTATTTTGTCATGGGTGGAGCATCGTGATCTTATGATGTTATATGGTTTGGTTGATGTTGAGATTCCTAAGTCTCCTAGTGAGCTTCCTAACTTGCCTGGGTTGACAATTTAGGGAGATTTGAAGTTGATGTTGGATTCTCCTCCTGACTCTCCTCCTATTGGTGTGTGGAAGGACCAACCTGGCTGGGTGGTAAGGAGATGGAAGTTGTATGCTGGATGTGGTGTTCATGTACTGGAACTTGAGTCTGGTGCTGTTGTGTTTATGATGACTGATGTGGAGTATCCATTGACCATTGCTACCATGGAAGCTATGCTGGAGTGCCACCTGCTAGTGTCTAATGGTCCTTCTGGTAATGAGTTTGCCATGGCCACTACCTTAGTTGAGGGGATTCAGGCTAGGTTGCTGGCAGACAAGGTTGTTGCTTCTGGTATGTAATTGGTATGTGTTGTTTTCTTTCTTCTCTAATTTTGCTACATTCTACATTCTTTTCATCAATCTGTACAGTGATTGGTGACTCATATTTTACTTTAGCTAAAAATAATAATAATAATAATAAAAATCCTTTTATATAATATCTGCTTATACTTTAACCATGTGACGGAATTTCAAAACTTGTAGCTAGTATCATCTTTGCTTATACTTTTCCATCATGACATTGTTTTCACCTTGACATTTTCACACTTGGCCTGTTTTGAGAGTTACTTCTGGTGTGGGACCTAGTCCACACAACAAATGGTGCTCAACTCACCATGTTTAACAGACAAGAAAGAGTTGATTTACCATGAGGGTACGGCTCTGGTGTGATTATTAAATCCGTTGATGGTTGACAGTTTACCAAAAATTGGAGAGTTTTCACTTGCCTTGATCTTAGACTGAAAAGTGGCTAGCCCAAGTGGGTACGACTCTTGGTAAAGACCTATATCAAATCCGTTGATAGCTGTAATAGCTTGCACAAAGCTATAGGGTTTTCAGCTCACCGATGCTTAATTGCTAAGAGTTGGCTAGTCCAGAAGGGTACGGCTTTTGGTAAAGACTTATCTCCAATCCGTTGACGGCTGTGATGATTTTCCCAAAATCATTAGGGTACCCCCACTCACCAATGATTTACGTTCTAAGAGTTAGGCTGGGTTCTGGTCTCCCAGGGTGATGCTTATTCCACCACAAAGACTAGCTATCCCAAGAGTGAGCAGCTACTTGGTAAAGGCTCATCAAATCTGCTCATGTTGTTGTCAAGATTGAACAATGTGCAGATCTGTTTCAAGCTTTCAAGAAGCTTCTAGGTGTTACTCGTTGCAGTATCCTTTGTTCAATGTTGATGGTTATGTTGCTGTTGTTTGTGCTGCTGTTTCAATCCTCATGCTGTTGTGCAAGATCTACCAGGAAACTTGAACCTAACCAGTCAAATTCAAGTTTAGGGGTTGTTAGGACCTCTAGAATATATATTTGTAATAGATAAGCTAGGAGGTATGTTTTTCCTCCTGGTCCTAGTAGTAGTAGGAGCAACACGTGCTCCTGGTCTAGTTAAAAGTCAAACATTATTATTCTTAGTAGTTTGTTATGATATGCATGAGATATGTTAGGAAAGGATATACATATAAGAAGTTACACGTTTTGGTTTAATGTAGTATTAGGGTTTCCTTGTAGTATAAAACGAACCATTGGCAGAAGGGTTACATACACCTTCATCAACATTATTCATTTCATATTAATAGTAGAAATCCTTAGTAAGGATCAAGTTGTTTTAGTTATTCTGTTTCTTCTTGTTCATAGTATTTGTATTCCGCACTTATATTGTGTGTTTCATATAGAGTCTCTCTGTGAATAGACTTGTGATTACAGAAGTCGTTCACCATCCTTAACAGGCTGCAAGATCCATATCTAGTGGACCCAACAAAGACTTTGTATGAACAACACAAAAGGAGCAAGTTGAACTTTGTTGAGATTGGATCAGAGAAAGACAAAAAGGACATTGACGATGTCAAGAAACATCTACAACAACAAAGACAATTTGGAAGTACCCACAGACTTGATGCAAGTACTGCTGGACAGAAAGAAGCATCTCCACCTATCAAGACTACATATGATAGAAAGAATAAAAGGGCGAAGGAAGTTTCAAAGGAACCAAAGACTGCTCAATGGATTGATGATGGAAATACAGCTCAAAGTGTTAAAGAGACTAAAAATGTACAAGCAGTACATAAATAGTCAACAATACTTGATGAAACGATACATACTGATTTGGAGAAAGATTCTGATGTATCAGATCAAGACAAAGTCTCCAAAGGTATAAAGAGAAAAAGATCAACTAGGAAAAAGCAAGAAGCTAAGAAAAAGCAAAATCTACAGATCCAGATAGTGATGATGGTGAAAGTTGTAGAAAGCACTTGAAGATAGTAAAAAATGAAGACCAATGTATTGATACAAAGACTTTTGGAAAGACATCATCAATCATAAGGTGGACAGGTGCTATGAAACAAGGAGTAGAAGTTCATGGAATAACCAGATCAGATGGAACATTTAGGATGTTCAGGTTATTAGAAGATATTCTTTATATCCTTGACAGACAAGACATTCAAGACCTCAACAGATTTGTTCAAGGAGGGAGTGAAGGTCAAGAAGAAATATCACTATTGGGAAAAGAATTGAAGTATATGTATGAACCACATAACAGTGATCAACAAATGTTGAAGGATTTAAAGAATCAGGTTCCTACTTACTGGAGATATTATAGATCATGTGGAATACATACTTTAGATGTAGATGATATTACCTATTACATGCTTCAAGAGAAAAAATATCCTTTTGGAAGAAGGTTGTTAGAAATAATGTTGGAACAACAACCAGAGATTTCAGAGGAGTCTAATGGTGTGTTTGAGTTGATTAGGATGATAAAACAGCAACTCAAGGATTTGGAGAAAGAAGAAGAAGCTGAGAAGGAGCCTTAAGTGTTTGACTCTTAGCCATACTTCACAAATGCTTCTCAGTTCACCATGTCTAACAAACATAAGAACTGGCTAGTCCATAAGCAAACGGTTTGTGGTAAAGACTTCTCAAATCGGTTGATAGTTGGTCGTTTGCTAAAAACTACATGGTCATTAACTCAATACTTGGAAGTGAAGAGTTAGCTAGTCCTACGACAAACGGTTCTAGGTAAAGACTCTATCAAATCCGTTAATGGTTGATAGTTTACCAAAAATTGTAGGGTTATAAGTACACTTTATTCTTTATGAATAAAGTATTGGCTATTCTAGAGTGTACGACTAACTGGTAAAGAATAAATCAAATCCGTTGATAGCTGATGATTTGCTAAAAATCATGATGCCAATACAGATTAGTTTGTTGTTAACTGTTTTATTTCAGGTGAGAAGACACAAGCAGAACTGTTGATTCATAGGTGCTTTATATTCAGAATACTCCTATTTAATTGATGACAAAAGGGGGAAAAGACATATGTGGTGTATGTTTAAAATATAAGAAAGTCACTAGGAAACTCAGGAAGACTGTTAAGTTACAAAGTTTAAAGATAACAAAGTTCTATATATGAAGACAACATAGTTGCTTTAAAGAATGTTTAAAACACATATAAGATCATATTTTGAAGACAAAGATAAAATTCATGAAGACTTGAAGATTATCATATCAGAAAAGATATGCATAAAGTGTTTGGCTACATTCAGTTGGTATACAAGTACAAGATTACCAAGTTCAATCTAAGTTTGAAGTGAAGTTTGAAGACATGTATTCTTATACATTCAACACACAGAGAAACAAGAAGACAACTAGTTATCATTCTTGTTTAGGGGAGGATTGTTGGGAATTATTTGTAAAGTACCAAGTACCGTTAGTGTTAACGCGGTACATAGCAAGTACTGGTAGTGTTAAATGTAAGTATTGCTATATTGATTAGGATGAATATATCTTTAGAAAATATATGTCATAGTTATAGTTAGAGTATATCTTATGTGATATACTTAATAGTTTAGAATATTGATAATATATCATGTGTGATATACTTATCATAATAGAATATTCTAGGGTTCCTTACACTATAAAAGGAACATAGGTACGATGAGTTTATTGTATCTTATTGAAAAGTCGATTAATAGAAGATTGAATAGTTAGAGTAATTTTTTTCTTCTTTTCTTTATAAGTTAGATTCTGCATAACTTATTTGGTTGAGTAAGAGTTCTCAAGTGCTCTAGTTTGATTACAAGCTATTGTACAAATTCTTAACAGAATATAGATCCATTCAAAGGGATCAACACTCATATCGTTCATCAAAATGTTCATCTGATCAGTAAGTTGATCAATGGATTGATCGAGTTGATTCTCCATTCTGTCAATAATACGTTTCTCAATGTTGATACAAAAGTTGGATGATCCTAGCTTGACCCGAATTAGGCTTAATTCGAGTCCTTGGGCTCCGGATCCAGCACCAAGTAAACTTCGGGTTAGGATCCTACACACTAAAAGTAACACGATGTTAGGCTTACCGTGGTAACGTATCCCACGATTAGACTTCGGCGTGAGAGTAACTAATCAGTTTAGAGTTAGAAATCAAATGTGGTATGAGAGTGAAGGATACGATACCTTTGTAGAACCCTTAGGGGTTCCTTATATAGGTGGTGAAACCCTAATGGGCTCTCACTGATACTTCGGCCCCAAGAAAAGGATAAGGGCCATAATTAGCTTGATATCTTCTAATTATGGTTAGTGTATATCCTATACTTTAGTGTAAATCACAATCCTATTTGGGTTGTGATTCTGTCTAACCCTATGCCGGCTGTGCCGGACCGTGGGCCGCACACATCTATGCGGCCACTGTTCATTCGAAGCCCATAAGCTCAAATGACATTAATCTAACCCATACATGATGGGCCAGATGCGGGTAGTACCCTTAGGCCGGGTCCATGACCCGGTTGGGGAGTATACGTCATCATGTCCCCCCAGTCTAGTTGTTACAACCGTAGGCGTAACCTCTAGACTAACCAATGTCCCTTATATTATCTTTGCAAATATAGCTGCACCACAAAAACGGTCGACCGGGACAACATTAATGACTGCATTAATGGTAGTCAAGATCTGGACGTTGACCTGCAAAAGTGCACCAAACAGGCCCACTCTTGAGCCACGTAAAACCGTTATGAGGTGACCCGTGGGTCCCTCTGATGTTTCAACTGTGCCATGAATCCCATCTGTTGGATGGGCATAGTGTATTACACGTGGCAATCATCCCGGCCACCTCGTGAACTGAGGCAACCCTGTAAAACCCTGTGTGCGTGACTGTACACACACACTATTCATACACTCGACCACCATTGTTGCAATTCCCTCCATTCCTTCTACTTTCTTTCCACGGACATTCGTCGTAACAGGTTAGATTACCGCGTCCTTCTCCATATATTTATAAACCATGGTGAAAGACAACCCCACAATTACGACCGTACTCAATGTATTGTCCGTGGAGAAATTCCTAGACTTCTTGTCTGACTATTATATTCCTGAGAGCGTACACCCCACCTATCTGGGTGATGGTGAAGCTATCACGGATGCTCCAGCAGGGAAAATAGGTGTATACACACACCTTTTTGACTCGGCCAACTATCGTATCCCATTGTCTAGGTTTCTCGTAGACATTCTTATATATTATGATTTTCACATAACCCAGCTACATTGTATAGGGGCGTGTAAGATCAATCAATTTAAGATCACATGCCATACATGTGACGTATCCCCTACCGTAAGTTTGTTTAGGGTCTTCTACGCCCCTAGATGGTAAATGGCTGGCTGTCCTTTAAAAAACGGTATGCGAATGCCCCCATGACTTATAACAAACCACTAGATTCACTTAAGAGTTGGTACGACCATTACTTTTTTGTAGACGCCAATGTCTTCCCCGCACACTTTGTTCTAAAAACCAGAGTCCGACACGATTTTCCACCCCCGACAAATGAATATAGTAGTAGGGATGTTAGAATCTTAGACGCTCATTTTCATAAGGACCTGCCGGAGAACTTCCTATGCTTGATAGGTATTAGCCGTAACTACTTCGGCAGGGAGACAGATATCTGTGCTTCTTGGACGCCCGCAGACAGGGTGGGTATACTTGAATTACCAACCACATATGTAACATGTTTTATATAGGACTAACACATTGTATTCATATGTCCGCAGAGATGAGGCTATTCGGTCTGCTACGCCAAGGAGACCCTAAAAAGGTCCCTGAAGGCTCTCGACCACTACCCCAGGATGAGCCACCACTACTTGAGGCCACCCAAAACTGACCGTACCCCTGGAAGACGTGCCAGAGCCCCACTTGGATATGGGCGAAGAAGGGATAGAGAAGTCGTCGTTACACTTCCTTAACGAAGATGGCGATAACCTCTTAATGGGAGGTGGTGATGACACGGCAAAAGACACCACAACTCCTCAACCAGAGAACCAAAATGACAATCTAGACCAATTGTCAGAGGAAATCGACCGGATGCTTCAATCCGAGGGAGAAGAAGAAGCTGTGAACCATCCTGACTCCTCAACACAACCCAAACCTGCCACCAAAAGGCGCAAGCTGAAGAGGAAACTTGTGAAGGCAATAAGGGAAGAGGCGGGTGCTTCAAACGCACCTGTCAAGAGGTTCCACAAGGACCACCCTCAATACAAGGAGGGTAGTAGCACGACCGCTCCAGAAATCAACCCACTTCCTCCCCCCATCGTGACCAGTAGCCAAGCGGAGAAGATCGTGTGGAAAGCTACCCTTGTCACCACCGTGGCCCCATCATTACTGGGCCCACGATAGCTTCAACGTAAGCGTCCCTCTCCACTTTTTTGTTCCTATTACTGGTTAAGTAGAAACTCCAAGAGACTAACAATTTCATTGAAATAACAGGGTGGATCCTACGGCCGTGCCGCATGAGGAAGGCACAAGCAAACAAGCCCCGCCTGTGATGCAATCTTCTCCTCTGACCCCTCCTCCATCCTGCAGTCAGATGGGCCACCTCCACGCCTCGCCCCGCAATGGAATTTATCTGAATTCACAAGGCTGGAGTCAGAAGAAGAATGCAAAGAATTCATAGATCATTTGACTCCGCCCAGCCTAGCGCAAGACCTAAATGAGCTGACTCATGCTGCCCTCCTAGAACAATTTAATGTTGCGACCGTACACCAAATAACGGTGGGCGTAGCCATGCGCAACCGCTTTGAGGGCGCATTGAGCCACATATGGAGTGCTGACAAGAAAATTTCTCGCCGGGAAACAATAGTGGACGATCATGAACAGACGATATCCTCCTCGCAAGCTGATTTGACCGCAGCTGAGGCAACCGTTAAGGAGCAGGTGATGCATGCCGCCGCTCGTGAAAACAGGATAGCTGAGCTAGAGGCCGAGGCCCAATCACTACGAGAGAAGGTACGCCCAACCCCACGCCACCTTGTTTATTATATCTACTATCAAATTATATATGCCATCATCGCTTAATGGCAACAATCATTATACCAACAGGTGACAGCCGCAGAGACCACCACCCAATCTCTGAGAAAGGATGTGGCGACCATTTCCCAAGAGCGTGACGACCTGCGTGCAGTCGTGAAAGGTGAGGCGCAGCTGGCCTCAGCCTTTTCGGAGTACAGAGTTGAGCACGAGAAGGTCGTGATGGATCGTCTAGAGGGAATGGATACGCGATTGGACGCAATGGCTGTGGATTTTGACGAAGAGTTATATCCCCACATGCTCACAACTATTGTGGGTCGTAGGTGGTTGATAGGATCCGGCCTGAGGTTGGCCGTGAGCAAGATAGCAGATTCCCCTGAGCTGGCCCAACCTTTTGCTGATGTGGTGTCCGACGGGATAGACCGTGGTAGGCACGAGGGTCTGGTGGCTAGAGCAGAATGGATAATCCAAGGCAAGGACATCAAGGACCACATCTATCACAAGCCCGACGCTGAAAAGAAGATGGATGCATCCATGGCTGCCTTCGACCAAGTTGAGTATCCATTACTGGATAAGATTGAAGCACTAAAAGACGCACCCATTGACATGGTCATGGAGCATTTATGCGTAGAAGCGGACTTTAACTCCCAACTCATGGTGCCCCTCTATGCAGAATCCTCCTTTGGAGAACCCATGGGCCCTTAAGGGAGAAAGTAGCTTGGAAGAAGTCATCAAGGCTAATACGGATCGGTCCTTGAAGAAGAAAGGGTGTCGCGCGACATGTCGTACCCCTACTGCCAGATTCTCCCATCTTCCCCAGTCGGATGGAATGCCTGTGACAGCCCTGACCATGCATGGTGCGACCCTACTAGGAGGGAGCCACTCCACGCCGGAAGGATCTTCACTTGAGTCACTAGTGTGGAAACCTTGGTTTCCGGATCTTTGAAGCTACTAGGAATGCATCACGTTCATATGATTTAACAATCAAAGCGGAATAAGAACATAACACATTAACAAGGTGTTTAGGCACGAAGAACATGAATTAAAACAATTTTCTGTCAAATTTTCTGTCTAATTGTTGGGTCAAAAAGTTGATGTGACAGAAACTCTAAAACGAAGAAAACATGAAGGTAATTGTCCAAGCGTTGACAAGAGTATTCCAGGCGTTGACATGTACAATTTAGGCGTTGATGGAATCAAGCATTGTCAAGAGCAATCCAAGCATTGTCACATGCAATTCAAGCATTGACAAAATGTAGACAAGAAGCCTTTAGAAGCTTCTATTTGGATATATATATGCAGGATATATTCTGTATATAGTTATTTAAATAGAAGATTCACATGTTTATTTATCCTTATCTCTTGTAAAACCCTAATCCTTACACTCTAAAAGGAACCAAGGGTTATTAGGTTTTTTATTCAATTCATTCACAATGTAAACCTAAAGTGTGTGTCGACTAGACGTGGGATTCAATGTATACACGTCTAGTGATTGTTGATTATTATTATAATTAGCAATCCATGTGTTTTAATTCATGTTTCGTGCCTAAACACCTTGTTAATGATTGTTGTTCTAATTCCGCTTTGATGGTTTAATCATATGAACAATGATCATTCCTAGTAGCTTAAAAGATCCGGAAATCAAGGTTTCCACAATTGGTATCAGAGCCTCGTGGCTCGTGATGCTAGGACCAACAAGGTGTTCGTATATCGTGAAGAAGAAGAAAAATTCGTATAGAGTTTTTCTGGACGTTTTTGTGTGCGCAGCAGTATTCAGAAGGTCGTAACTTTTGATTGGACCGTTGGATCGTCACGAAATTTTATATGTGTGTTCTACATACATAGATCTAAATATCCACCGGAGGGATTGTCGAGTTTTATCCCCAGGCAAAAGTTATTTAGCGTCGAAGTTGGCTGATGGTTGATTTTCAGTTTTCTGCTTTTACATAAAATCATGAACTAGGGTTCCTCAAACCCTAGATCTACTTAAAAGCAGGAAGAATTGCAGTTTGTGGCTGTTATGATTCAAGGTATCACTTGATCTAAGGTTTTTTTACAAACCCTAATTAGGGTTTCGGTGCTCAAAGTCTAAACCCTAGATCGATCTTGAAATCTGAAGAGAACGTGTTGTGTTCATGATCGTGATCGTGATTGGATTGTTGTAACATTGCTATATGAATTAAGATTCAAAAAGGTCACATAATTATCATGAACACATATAGCAGATTGTGCATTCTTTGTCCAAGGATGTTTATCTGTGTCCCGTACTATAGCAGATATGAACGTGGGTGAGTATTGTCTTATTGGAACGTGATTATGTGATTATTGAAACAAACGAAGAAATTTTTCTTATTGGAAGACAAGTTGCATTCACACGGCCATAAGAAGAAGAATATATATTGTAATTTTGTGTTCACACGATGATCTCTTTGTGATTGGTTGAGAGACCTACGTTCACACGGGCTCAATTCTAATTGGTGGAAAGGTTGTGTTTATACGATCAAGAGAGAATAGTGGCCCTATGTAGAAGACTGTTTTGCTGATTATTATATTGGCCTCATTATGATCATGGGCCAGTGAAGAAAAAGATGCACGGTAGTTTCTACAATGTAAAGTACAACATGGTTTTGTGGTACGAATACATGCTGTTAAAAGTTATTGGTCACGTGTGAAGATTTGTATGATGCCAAAAAGAAGTCAGTGATCTTGATATATTCAGCAACGAAGAAGACAAGGACGTGGTCCATTCAATTCTTATTGGTGGACATCACGTTATGGATACTTTATTCACTTATTTAAACGTTGAAAAGATAACGTTGATATTTAATTTAACGTTGACAAGTGAAAAAGACGTGAACGCTGACGTTTGTAATTCAGACGCTGACAGGAAGAATTTTGACGCTGACAGAATAAGTCAACGTTGATAGAGTTGACAGTGTTGTCCGATATATGAGATTTTGAACGCTGACACGTATTGTCCGATATTGGACAATACAACTGCCAAAGATGTTGGATAGAAGAGGATATTGGACAACACAAGGATAGCTGCTGTTTGAGAAAATTGGTATGTTTTAAGCACACAAAAAGGAGGATTATACACACGAAGGTACATGGAATCTCCGTTTTAATATAGAATATCATGTTGATATTTATGGCTCGGATATTTTTGAAAGGGATTAATGATTTTTAAGTAAGTTAGCAACAATTCATGAAGAATTTTATTGGATTATGTAATCGGGATAGCCTTGTGAAAGAGTTATTCGCTAACAGCTTTTACATATGAAGATATTGACTTATCATGAAGAGGTGGTGGCTTAAGGGGAAGAATTCTTATGATAAGTTTGATGATTGAAGAAGATTTTCGCGAGTTTGTGTTCTATCATATCTTAAAGTCGTGCACTCCCAGTCATAGACTTTAAAGGTAACTTGTTCGTGCTTTACATGATTGGTGATGAAGACTTGTCATAACACTTGAAGGAGTTACATTATCGTGCTCAGTGTCTCACATAGGATGAGAATATTGACAAGGGATCGAGGTCTACTTATAATTTCCCTATAAGTTCTTCATCACATGGATAGTACAAGACATGGAACACAAGGTTGGGTTATTCTACTTCTACATCAAAAATATTATATTAATTGTTCTTCAAGATCATTACATAGAGCTACATTTGGAGAATCTTCAAAGATTGCAACATTGTTTACTTTCCTGTTGATGTGACAAAAAGGGGAAGAAATACGTGCTACACTTGAGGGGAAGCAATTTGAAGATCATGTACAACTTACAAGAGATACACATAGAGTTTTGCCACTATCAACTAGGGGAAGATTGTTGGGTCAAAAAGTTGATGTGACAGAAACTCTAAAACGAAGAAAACATGAAGGTAATTGTCCAAGCGTTGACAAGAGTATTCCAGGAGTTGACATGTACAATTTAGGCGTTGATGGAATCAAGCATTGTCAAGAGCAATCCAAGCATTGTCACATGCAATTCAAGCATTGACAAAACGTAGACAAGAAGCCTTTAGAAGCTTCTATTTGGATATATATATGCAGGATATATTCTGTATATAGTTATTTAAATAGAAGATTCACATGTTTATTTATCCTTATCTCTTGTAAAATCCTAATCCTTACACTATAAAAGGAACCAAGGGTTATTAGGTTTTTTATTCAATTCATTCACAATGTAAACCTAAAGTGTGTGTCGACTAGACGTGGGATTCAATGTATACACGTCTAGTGATTGTTGATTATTAATATAATTAGCAATCCATGTGTTTTAATTCATGTTTCGTGCCTAAACACCTTGTTAATGATTGTTGTTCTAATTCCGCTTTGATTGTTTAATCATATGAACAATGATCATTCCTAGTAGCTTAAAAGATCCGGAAATCAAGGTTTCCACAATTGGTATCAGAGACGTGTATACATTGTGTATACATTGAATCCCACGTCTAGTGCACACACACGTTTAGTGGATGTTTGTTCATCAATGATCATGTCACATGCTTATAGTTTCCTGAATTATATAAGTTCGACGTCACATGGATAATGCAAGATATAAGGTACAAGCTTGGGAGATTCCACTTCTTCAACAAATAGGTTATATTCGTTTTTCTTCATTCGTAATCTACAATTAGAGTCTACATGGTTCGTGATTCATTTACATGCACCACTCAAGGGGAAGCGTTTATTAGTTGTTTATCTTTAGAAGACCCCTATTGGATGAGACAAAAAGGGGAAGAAGATTCAAAGATCAAGGTATACAACTTATTTTTATGTGGTGATATGTTTTACAAGAAATCTTACTTTAAGGGGAAGCTTGTTTCATTCGTGAAAGATCAAGATTTGAAGATTGGTTTTGTCATCATCAAATAGGGGAAGATTGTTGGGATCGATTGTTATACGCTAATGTCACTTTGTATTCACATGGGATTATGATTCCAAGACAAGTCTTGGAGCAACGTTGACAATAAAGAATGAATGTAACGATGACAAGATTGGTTTGACGCTGATAAAAGTGGACGCTGACAAAGTATGGAATTGACGCTGACAAGAAGAAACGTAACGCTGACAGAATAGGCATTGTTACGTGTTGTCCGAGATATGTAAATCCAAGCACTGATAGGTGTTGTTCGATATCGGATAAAGCATCTGATTATGATATTGGATAAGAGAGGTTCTTGGACAACAAAAGGTTTGCTGCTGTTTGGAAAATTGTGACGTTTTTAGCACACAAAAAGGAGGTATTTATACACGAAGGTACATGGAATCTCCGTTTTAATTTAGAATATCATGATGATATTTATGGCTCGGATACTTTTGAAAGGGATTAATGATTTTAAGGCGAGTTAGCAACAATTCATGAAGAATTTTATTGGATTATGTAATCGGGATAGCCTTGTGAAAGAGTTATTCGCTAACAGCTTTTACATATGAAGATATTGACTTGTCATGAAGAGGTGTTAGATTAAGGGGAAGAATTCTTATGGTAAGTTTGATCATTGAAGAAGATTTTCACGTGTTTGTGTTTTATCATATCTTTAAATTATGGAGGGATACCATTGGTTTGAAGATAACTTGTTCGTGCTTTACATGGTTGGTGATGAAGACTTGTCATAACACTTGAAGGAGTTACATTATCGTGCTCAGTGTCTCACAAAGGATGAGAATATTGACAAGGGATCGAGGTCTACTTATATTTAGTCATTTGTATAAGTTTTTCATCACGTGGATAGTACAAGACATGGAACACAAGGTTGGGTTATTCTACTTCTACATCAAAAATATTATATTAATTGTTCTTCAAGATCATTACATAGAGCCTACATATGGAGAATCTTCAACATTGCAACATTGTTTACTTCCTTGTTGATGTGACAAAAAGGGGAAGAAATACATGCTACACTTGAGGGGAAGCAATTTGAAGATCATATATAACTTACAAGAGATACACATATAGTTTTGCCACTATCAACTAGGGAAGAAATTGTTGGGTCAAAAAGTTGATGTGGCAGAAACTCAAAAACGAAGAAAACATGAAGGTATTTGTCTAGGCGTTGACAAGAGCATTCCAGGCGTTGACATGTACAATTTAGGCGTTGATGGAATCAAGCATTGTCGTGTGCAATCCAAGCATTGTCACATGCAATTCAAGCATTGACAAAACGTAGACAAAGAAGCTTATGGAAGCTTCTATTTAGATAAACATGCAAAAGATATTCTGCATAAGTTTATTTAAATAGAAGATTTACTTGTTTATTCATCATTATCTCTTGTAAACCCTAATCCTTACACTATAAAAGGAACCAAGGGTCTTAGGTTTTAATCATATAATTCATTCACAATGTAAACCTAAAGTGTGTGTCGACTAGACGTGGGATTCAATGTATACACGTCTAGTGATTGTTGATTATTAATATAATTAGCAATCCATGTGTTTTTAATTCATGTTTTGTACCTAAACACCTTGTTAATGGTTGTTGTTCTAATTCCGCTTTGATTATGTTAATCATATGAACAATGATCATTCCTAGTAGCTTAAAAGATCCGGAAACCAAGGTTTCCACAAGGGAGATTCCTGAATTAAAAACAATTGGGATGTTCATTATATTAATAACATAACAATTGGGATGTTCATTATATTAATAACAAACATCCACTAGACGTGTATACATTGAATCCCACGTCTAGTGCACACACACGTTTAGGTTTACATTGTGAATGAATAATATGAATAAAACCTATGACCCTTGGTTCCTTTTATAGTGTAAGGATTAGGGTTTACAAGAGATAATGATGAATAAACAAGTAAATCTTCTATTTAAATAAACCTATGCATAATATCTTTTGCATGTTTATCTAAATACAAGCTTCCATAAGCTTCTTTGTCTACGTTTTGTCAATGCTTGAATTGCATGTGACAATGCTTGGATTGCACACGACAATGCTTGAGCCATCAACGCCTAATTAACTCTTGTCAACGCCCAAATTAGTCTTGACAACGCTTAGACAATAACTTCACGTTTTCTTCATTTTTGAGTTTCTGCCACATCAACTTTTTGACCCAACAATCTTCCCCTAGTTGATAGTGGCAAAACTCTATGTGTATCTCTTGTAAGTTATACATGATCTTCAAATTGCTTCCCCTCAAGTGTAGCATGTATTTCTTCCCCTTTTTGTCACATCAACAAGGAAGTAAACAATGTATGCAATCTTTGAAGATTCTCCATATGTAGCTCTATGTAATGATCTTGAAGAACAATTAATATAATATTTTTGATGTAGAAGTAGAATAACCCAACCTTGTATTCCATGTCTTGTTTTATCCACGTGATGAAGAACTTATACTAGGCAAATTATAAGTAGACCTCAATCCCTTGTCAATATTCTCATCCTTTGTGAGACACTGAGCACGATAATGTAACTCCTTCAAGTGTTATGACAAGTCTTCATCACCAATCATGTAAAGCACGAACAAGTTACCTTTAATGTCTATGGCACTTTAAGATGTGATAGAACACAAACTCGCGAAAATCTTCTTCAATCATCAAACTTACCATAAGAATTCTTCCCCTTAAGCTAACACCTCTTCATGATGAATTTAA
Organism: Glebionis coronaria; assembly: GCA_025667525.1. Classification (NCBI taxonomy): domain Eukaryota; kingdom Viridiplantae; phylum Streptophyta; class Magnoliopsida; order Asterales; family Asteraceae; genus Glebionis; species Glebionis coronaria. Next base: position 39,464,259 of record CM046877.1, read on the forward strand.
TGGAATAACATCTTCATACCATATGTAAAAGCATCAAGACTGATAACTCTTTTACAAGGCTATCCCGATTACATAGTTTAAAATATCCATCAAATTCCCATAAAAGTTGCTAACTCGCTTTAAGATCATTAATCCCTTTCAAAAATATCCGAGCCATAAATATCAACATGATATTCTAAATTAAAACGGAGATTCCATGTACCTTTGTGTGTATAATCCTCCTTTTTGTATGCTTAAAACGTACCAGTTTTCTCAAACAGCAGCAAACCTTTTGTTGTCCAAGAACCTCTCTTATCCAATATCATTATCAGATGCTTTATCCGATATCGAACAACACCTATCAGTGTTTGGATTTACATATCTCGGACAACACGTAACAATGCCTGTTCTGTCAGCGTTACGTTTCTTCTTGTCAGCGTCAATTCCATACTTTGTCAGCGTCCACTCTTATCAGCGTCAAACCAATCTTGTCAACGGCGAACTTACTTGCTGACATCATCAGCATCCAAAAGAATACCAGTAAGTAACCATATTCCATATCTTTGCATTCTGTATATGACACACCACGTCACTTCCAAAAATAGCTCCATATGAAGAATATATTTTCCACAAATACCTCCGTATATCACGCTTTTGCTACAAGGAAAAATATATTCGCCATATAATCTATAATTCAATGATCAGCCGTAATTTTAGCCAATCATTGTTAATATTTCGTGTGAACACAAATCCATGGAAGCATTCAAATCAATCGTGTGAATGCAGCAACTTTCCACCAATTAGAATTTAATAACCGTGTGAACAGAATACTTCCTTGGCACAAACACTTTCACCAATCAATAACCTTGTACCGTGTGAACACTCAACTTTCCTCCAATAACATTCATCGTTTTAGAAATCATGTAGAGGATCAGTAACATGGACTAGCATATAGAGGATCAGTAGGATATTCGTCAAACGTGAACACAATCAATGATCTAACGTCACTTGCTTTGTCCAATCACAATTCAAAGGCCGTGTGAGCTCAATTCTTTTCTGCTTGGGACCTTAAAACAAACAGACCATTCTTAGCTTTGATCATGCGAGTAGCCAAAACCTACGTCTACATCATATCAAGTTCACCTTGAAACATGCGTATCACAACACCTTCACTTCGATCTGCTGCACTTTTGACAAACAAACAGCAATCCATCGTTGCAACTGATCATAAAACTTTTACCAGATCTAGGGTTTAGAACTTTGAGCACCGAAACCCTAATTAGGGTTTGTAAATAAACCTTAGATCAAGTGTTACCTTGAATCATAACAGCCACAAACTGCAATTCTTCCTGCTTTTAAGTAGATCTAGGGTTTGAGGAACCCTAGTTCATGATTTTATGTAAAAGTAGAAAACTGAAAATCAACCATCAGCCAACTTTGACGCTTAATAACTTTTGACTGGGGATAAAAATCGACAATCCCTCCGGTGGATGTTTAGATCTATGTATGTAGAACACACATATAAAATTTCGTGACGATCCAAGGGTTCAATCAAAAGTTATGACCTTCTGAATACTGCTGCACACACAAAAAAAACGTCCAGAAAAACTCTATACGAATTTTTCTTCTTCTTCACGATATACAAACACCTTGTTGGTCCTAGCATCACGAGCCACGAGGCTCTGATACCAATTGTGGAAACCTTGGTTTCCGGATCTTTGAAGCTACTAGGAATGCATCATGTTCATATGATTTAACAATCAAAGCGGAATAAGAACATAACACATTAACAAGGTGTTTAGGCACGAAGAACATGAATTAAAACAATTGGGATGTTCATTATATTAATAACAAACATCCACTAGACGTGTATACATTGAATCCCACGTCTAGTGCACACACACGTTTAGGTTTACATTGTGAATGAATAATATGAATAAAACCTATGACCCTTGGTTCCTTTTATAGTGTAAGGATTAGGGTTTACAAGAGATAATGATGAATAAACAAGAAAATCTTCTATTTAAATAAACTTATGCAGAATATCTTTTGCATGTTTATCTAAATAGAAGCTTCCATAAGCTTCTTTGTCTATGTTTTGTCAATGCTTGAATTGCATGTGACAATGCTTGGATTGCACACGACAATGCTTGAGCCATCAACGCCTAATTAACTCTTGTCAACGCCCAAATTAGTCTTGACAACGCTTAGACAATAACTTCACGTTTTCTTCATTTTTGAGTTTCTGCCACATCAACTTTTTGACCCAACAACTAGCGCAGCACAGGAAGGAGCTTGGGGAGTCTATGTTACCCCATTGATTTGTCGTTGTGTGTTACAAAGAATAACTTATGTTTTTGTAATATTCGTCCGTGGTTGTCCACGGCACTTAAACACTTGATAATTTGTACAACAATTAGTATTGTAACAACTTAGGCCATGGATGTTCACGGTATTTTGATGTATGTATTTGAAACTTGTTTATTAGATAAATATCCACGCGTGAATTTATCACGGCATTACAATAAAAAAACCAAGTCTATAATTTACTAGACGTGCACTATGTGTCTTTATCATGTCCGGTACTTTATAAGTACAGCATGTGGAAACTTATTACAACGTCTTGTGAATAAGGTGTCTAGTAAGGATTCATGATCTACGTCGCGGGGGTTGCATCCCTCTTATGCGACAAGTTGAATTAGTAGGTTCACTTAATCCTCTTGCTCCACATGGAAACGAATAGTACATGTACGGCTGAATGAATGCATATGAATAAGAAATAACACTTAAGAACGTAAACAAAAAATAATCCTAAATACATAAAAGACATAATTTGCACAATAACAAGCCGTGGAGCTAGCTAGGCACCACGGCGTTTTATTATTACGGGTATGATTTTTTGACATAATGATAAAATCCTAAGACAAATAGAACCTAGAAAACATAAAAGCAAAAATACATGGATCTTTATTGAAGCTGTCTACAGCGAAATGTCCATGCGGAGGTCGTAGCCTTTTAGAGATAGCACCTTTTGAGGTTGCAAATATTCCATGTACGATCCAAGTCACAGCCCTCTGTGTCACGTAACTTGTACGCACCTAGCCCCAAAGCTTCTGTGACTTCATACGGCCCTTCCCACTTTGGTCCAAGTTTTCCCATGTTCTCCGCGCGACTTGCCTTGTTAGCACGATAGACAAAATCCCCCGGTCGGAAGGAAACACCCTTGACTTTGGAGTCGTAATAAGCTTTCATCCGTGCCTTAGATTTAGCTTCATTGATGGCTGCTATCTCCCTTTTCTCCTCGAGTAATTCTAAATTAACCCGGAGTTCCTCATCGTTCGTGACGACATTAACCTCCGTCGTGCGGTTTGTTGGCATTCCAATCTCTGTTGGAATGACTGCCTCGGTCCCATAGAATAACGCAAATGGAGTGTCCCCATTAGCCATTTTGATCATTGTCCTATGCGCCCATAGGACTTGTGGTAGTTCGTCCACCCATTTGGCGCTTCTCTCATCTAGACGCACCTTTATTCCTTCACCTAGGCTTCTATTCGCCCGCTCCACTAGACCATTAGTCTGGGAGTGTTTAACTGATGCAAAGCGTCGTTTGATGTTTAGCGCTGCGCACCAATCTTTGAACGGATTGTCCGCAAACTGTTTTCTCTGTTATCTAAGATGATCTCCCCTGGTAAACCATAACGGCATACAATGTTTTCCAAAAGAAACTTTTTTACCTGTTTGCCCGTAATTGTCGCAACTGCCTTAGCCTCTATCCAGCGAGTGAAGTAGTCCATAGCCACGATCAAGAACTTAACGCCTCCGGCTGCAACAGGAAAAGGACATGCTATGTCAATTCCCCATTTGTAAAATGGCCATGGGGATGTGATGGGTGTCAACTCCTGTTGTGGATGACGCGATACTGGCCTATGCACCTCGCAATCATTGCATCTAAGAATCATATCTAGTGCGTCTCGATACATGGTCGGCCAATAGTATCATGTGCGTAGAGCCCGTGCTACTACCAATCTGGGGTCGACGTACATGCCGCACGACCCTTGATGAATTTCACTAATCACATAATTAGCTTGGCGTGGTCGAACACATCGCAACCACGAGTGTATGAATGAACGTTTGTATAAGACACCATCGCGGAGTTCAAACTGTTGTGACTTCCTTTTAATGCGACGCGCCTCTGTTTCATCATCAGGAAGGGTTTCGTCTATCAAATAGCTTATGATCGGGGTCATCCACGTAGGTCCCTCCCCGTCAACTATTGCTGCGATTTCCTCTCCTGCAATGGATTTATCCTTGAGTATTTCTACCAACACTTGTTTGGATAAATGGGCGAAGCTCGTAGATGCGATTTTGCTAAGGGCATCCGCCTTCTTATTCTCGCCTCTTGGTACCTGCTTGATAGAGAACTTGGCAAAACCAGCGATAAGTGACTTGACCTTCTCCAGATATTGGAACATGTTTTCCTCCTTGGCTTCGTACCCTCCTAGGATGTGATTTGCGACAAGCCGTGAGTCCATGTAGGCTTCCAGGTTATGTACCCCCATCCTAGAGGCGATTTTAAAGCCTGCAATCAATTTCGTACTCTGCCTCATTATTCGTAGCCATGAATTCAAGACGCAAGGCATAGGTGAACTCCATGCCTTCCGGATTTGTGAGTATGAGGCATGCTCCTGATCCGTCCGTGCAAGAAGATCCATCAGTAAACAAGACCCATGGTTCCGCTGGAATTTCTTCCTTTAGCACCATTGGCTCATCCTCCTCGGGTTTCTCAATTATGAAATCTGCCAAGATTTGGCCCTTGACGGCTGTCCTTGGTCTATAGGAGATGTTGTGTTCCCCGAGTAGGACGCTCCACTTCTGTAATATCCCTGCCACGTCCGGTTTAGAGATACTATATTTTATTTGCTGATCCGTGACAACCATAATTGGGTGCGCCTGGAAGTACCGGCGTAACCTTTTCGCGGCGTAGACTAATGATAAGACTAATTTCTCCATTGGTGAATAATTCAGCTCTGGCCCTTGCAACACTCTGCTTATGAAGTAGACCAGAGTCTGGAATGAATCTCGATCAGTCATAAGGACTGCGCTTATCGCTCCGTACGTAGCAGATAAGTACATGATTAGCTCCTCCTTGGGTCGCGGGGCGACTAACATGGGAAGAGCCGCTAGATGTTGCTTGAGCTGTCCAAACACTTCCTCCGCCTCTCTTGTCCAACGAAAGTCTCCTATCTTCAATCACTTCTTGAGTGTTTTGAATAAAGGGAGTGACTTCTCTGTGGATTTTGATAAGAACCTATTAAGCCCGACCAGCTTTCCATTAAGTGATTGTCCCTCTTTAAGTGTCCGAGGGGATGGTAGTTGTATCACAGTGTCCGTCTTCTCCGGACAAGGCTTGATGCCGTTTGAATCAATCATATACCCCAGGAACATTCCTTCAGTTGCTCCAAACGTGCATTTTTTTGGGATTCAGCTTCATGTTGATTTTCCTCAATGTGTCAAATATCTCCTGGATATCATGGAGGAGTTCGTCTTCTGTATGGCTCTTGATAACCAAGTCGTCGATGTAGAATTCAAGGTTACGGCCTATCTGCGAGTCGAAGGCTTTATCAACAAGTCGTTGATATGCCGCGCCTGCGTTCTTGAGTCCGAACGGCATTTTCGTGTAACAATACATGCCCTGACTGATGAACGTCGTCTTCTCCTCGTCTTCCTCCGCCATTTCGATCTGATGGTACCCTTTATATACGTCCAAGAAACATTTAAAAGAGTACCCGCATAAGGATTCCACCTTCCAATCGATTTCTGGTAACGGATAGCAATCTTGTGGACAAGCTTTGTTCAAGTCTATGAAATCCACACATGCGCTAGCTTCCATCATGCTTCTTGACCATGACCGAATTGGAGAGCCACTCATGGTAATAGACCTCACCATAATTCCTGCGTCTACCAGTTTCTTTACCTCGTCCAACATTACATGGCTGCAATCTGGCGCTTGACCGCGCTTCTTTTGTTTAACAAGGGGATATATAGGGCAGATTTGAAGCTTATGTTCTACGATCAAACGCGGTACGCCCGTCATATGCTTTAGTTCCTATGCGAATATATCCAGGGCAGATTTGCTCCTTCCGTCAATAAGATGTCTCGGTAGGTCATCTTTAGAGGGGTGAACTTGTCGTCCGACACCCCTCATTTTGTCTGGCTCTTGTAACCGATCTCCTCCCATTACCGTGGTTTTCTTGACCTCGTGATTGCCTCCTGGGCAATCGTTCGATCGATAACTCTGATTTCCCTTTGTGGGGTACGCCGCAGCGACAGTGGTTTCTCCTTCCACAAAGTTTCTGACCCTTTCCATGAGCTCATCGAACTTCTCCGGACGTTTATCATTGAGACACCTGATTAGCTCCTTGTCGGTTATGGCGTGCATATAATCAGAGATTTTAAGGACTTCTGGGCACGCTTTTTTTCGCATACACTCGTCATTGAAACGTTCCGTGAAATATTTTATTGACTCTTCGGGCCTCTGTTTGACTGTTGCCAATGAGACCGGATCTCTATTATACTTCTTTCGCTGAGTATAATTGTTTTTAAATGTTGTGCGTAGTTCATCGAAGCTATTGATGCTCCGATGGGGGAGTTTTTTAAACCAGTCGCGGGCATTGCCAATCAAGGTTGAATTAAACATCTAGCACCATATGGGCATCGGCCATCGTTTAATTTTAGCCTGTGTGTCAAACACTTTTAGGTGATCATCCGGATCACCGGACCCGTCGTAAGTTTTGACAAACGCCGGCATGTGGTGCTTCTTTTCCTCAGAGTAGTTTCGTATGCGGAGAGTGAAGGTGTCCTCCCTCTCGATACACCACGGAAGGGAGAGGTCCTCTTCCTTATCGTCCCGATAATAGGAGTCTTCGTAGCGTCCTTCATCTTCCGATGGTTCGGGAGGGGAATACCTCAGTCGGTGACGTCTGGGGGGAGGATCATCCGAATCAGATCCCGAAGGATCATGGTGGGACGGTTGCGCCATACCTTTCGGTTGATTACGATAGAAACTTCTGTGAAAAGGAGTAGGAGTTTTCTTCCCACCAGAGTTTATTCTACGCCACACACTGGTGCGACGGTTACTGTTAGGAGGAGTTTGTAACTCTGCGCTCCCTTCGGACCCCTCAGACTTATCTTCTCTTCCTTGAGTTTCCAGAAATTCTTGCATGATTCGATCTATTAGCCGCTCGAACACATTCCATGCTCGAGGTGGTTCCTCTAAGAGAGGTTGCTCCTGGGCCCGGCTTTTCCTCTGTCTGGTTTGAGTTTTTGCAGGGGTACCGCGCCCGGCGCTGCCGAAGTTGAGTCTGGATTGGAGATTCCTTCCCAGATTCATCCTTGTCGTGATGGCTGGGATGATCCTGTCGAGGTTTTGCGTAAGTACGCATTCGAGATCCTCACCATCCAGTGATTCGACTTTTAATTCCACCTCGAACGCAGGTGGATTTTGCTCTTCCTTGTTGGGAGTGTTAGGTGCTGACCCCGGATCGGGGTCGTTCAAATAGAGGGTTGGTAGTGGGGTATTGGTAATCATGCCCGCCCCACCAGGGGATTGCAACGATGTGTTTCAGTTGTTCGACCCTCCAGTTTGTCCACCTGGAGGCGGGGTTAGGGTGACTAGAATGTTACCTCCGGAATTTTGGTTCCCAAGGTTTGTGTTCCTTGGGTTTCCATAAGAATGTCCCTTCGTCATTGGTAGAGTTCAGTTTAGTGTAGGGTCCCACAGATGGCGCCAACTTGTTGATACAAAAGTTGGATGATCCTAGCTTGACCCGAATTAGGTTTAATTCGGGTGCTTGGGCTCCGGCTCCTACACCAAGTAAACTTCGGGTTGGGATCCTACACACTCAAAGTAACACGCTGTTAGGCTTTCCGTGGGAACGTATCCCACAATTAGACTCCAGCGTAAGAGTAAATAATCGGTTTAGGGTTAGAAATCGGATGTGGTATGAGAGTGAAGGATACGATACCTTTGTGGAACCCTTAGGGGTTCCTTATATAGGCGGTGAAACCCTAATGGGCTCTCACCGATACTTCAGCCCTAAGCAAAGGATAAGTGTCATAATTAGCTTGATTGTTGTCTTCTAATTATGGTTAGTGTATATCATATACTTTAGGGTAAATCACAATCCTATTTGGGTTTTGATTCTATCTAACCCTGTGCCGGCTGTGCCGGGCCGTGGGACGCACACATTTACATGGCCACTGTTCATTCGAAGCCCATAAGCTCAAATGACATTAATCTAACCCATACATGATGGGCCGGATGCGGGTAGTACCCGTGGGCCGGGTCCATGACCCGGTTGGGGATTATACGTCATCACTCAAATTCTTGTTCATTCACATCCTGAATATTCCTAGTTTTCCTTGGAGGTATCTTAACCAGGGACTTCGGCTCTTGATACCAACTGATGTAGACTAAAAAACGAGATAATAAATTGAATCTGTTGATTCTAATGAATACCATAAACAATTTCTCGAACAACCGTTGATTTTAGTGAATACCGATTATTAGGGTAAAAACTTGGCAAACAATGGCCAATGGTTTAACTTTTATTAAATTGATAATATTCTTGCTCGGATTACAGCAAATTATTTAAATAGAGACATGAAACAATGAAAAACCCTAAACACCAATGGGTTGGACCGTAGCCCAAAGAAAAAGTCCAACATAAGTTGAAAAGTAAAAAATGTAAAAAAAACTCATAGTAAAAAGGCTTTCCGGGCCTCAAAAAATCCATAACAAGCTAAAAGATGGTTACAGGTGCGTCTCTCTCGTTTATGCGCTCGTTTTGGCTGGTCATGGGCCTTCTAACTCCTCAATCGGACCCAAGTTATGCGCATTTTACTAAAACCCTTTTATTCACATGATCCTCTGCCTCCAGAAACAAGTCAACCCATTGTTCAATACTTAAGTCTCCATCATAGAGGCACTGAGAATACGGTACTGTGTGTACCAGAACCGTACAGACATAGGCATGACTCGTACCGGAATATTATACCTACGGGTACGGTACTACCAAAATGGTTGGAAAGAAAAAATGGTACCAGATAAATAGGTCGTGATGGATGCATGTGTATAGTATCCGGGCGGTGCATCTCATGACTAATCTGACAAGATAAGATTTTAGTGTCATTTTTTTCAATTTCAAGCCTTTTTCGAAAGTGTCCACCAAAAATTCATATTGCCCTCACTCACATACTAAATTTCAACATTTAATGCTCTAACACCATAAAAATCATTGATCTCAAAGTAAAAATACTCGATTTATCGTTACGATACTAGTTTTTTTCCACAATTCCTCCCACCGTCCATTTTCCTGTCGCCGCACATAAATAAAGTGTACCTGTAGCCACTTGACGAAAATACGTTTAACACCACATTGACGCTCAAATACTCTCAAGTTGTTGCAATATGTTATATGTCCATATTAGATGACAACTTTTCTTCCACAATATGATACTTTTTGGTAAAAAAAGAAATGAATGTGTCCAAATAAAGCACTCTTTTATAGGAATAGTGACAACATATTTATTGCGTGATGTTAAGGCCAATCTAGAAATGGTTGTGTGTCAATTAACATTTGTAGCGTAATGTTTATAGCGTGATAACTGTAAACTAAACTAATGTGTTTTTACAAAAATGGAAAAAGAAAAGATTTTTGGAGACAAGATTTACTATTAATGGTTGACAAAAGAATTTGATGGATTTAAAACATGTTCGTTCAGCAAGAAAAATGAAACTTGATTTTCTGCTCTTTTTGATCAAAGTGTGTCGGTAGAAATGTTCATCATATTTGACTAAGTTTTGTCTATGTTTCACACCATGCAAGGTTGGCCTGGTGTATAAAAGGAAAACTAAAGATGTGGTAGCATGTATCTGTGACTAGCCTACCAAACAATAAGTGTGTTTCATGTTTTTAATACAAACCAAGCTTGTTTTATATTTTGTCAATGCAAGTCATTGTTTTTGTAATTTTTTATAGCCAACAATAACTAAAGAGGTGATCTTATACATTTCAAATACCAATCCAAAGTGAGACAAGTACTATGGTGTGGTATTTGGTTCTGCATCCGTTTTTCTTTGTTTCGGGTGTGTTATAGCTTATATGAATGAAATTAGCAAAGTACATCAAAACCTTTTGACACTTAGATCCACAAGCGTTGTATTCAATAGAATTGGTTTTGCTATACAAAAAGGCATGCGACGTACCTTGTTGTCCGTTTATCTTCTCCTAATATGTAAATAATAATTACCGGATTAAAAATAATTGTTTTAAAAAGAAGTTTACATGGTCATGTGTTCCCGGTATATATAGATGTTACATTTACGAGTTCATGACATGCAGTAGGTATCTCTATGCAACTTAAGGACGACGAACGTTAAGCATGATCAGCGTAATTAGAATCTTGGTTCATGAGGATTTAATTTCATCTAATAACAATTTAAGACCTATTGCAAAATGAAGAGAAACAAGTTTTCAAAATATCGTGACACCTGATTAAACCAAAAGTGGGTATATGTATTGTCACTCCTTCAGTATTGATTTGTTACTGATGTAATGATGGAGATCTATCGGATGTAAACTACGATTCTGAACGAGCCATTCTGGTTTGGCAGTTTAAACATGTGTGGCCCACTAGAGGTGGCAAAACAGGCGGTTCAAGTAATGGGTGAAAACAGGCAAACTTAAAATTTCGGTCGAATGGGCTCGTGTCATAACGAATTTGAATCACATTGTGTTCGGGTCAACACGGGCTTAGCCTAAACACTATATACCTCGACATGATTCTCCAACTTACATGTTATGAAACAAGTTAAAGTTTCAAACCATTAAGCCGTCTGAGATCATCACGATGCTGCTCTCGACAAATGAGTAACTCTGTACCAAGAGCTTTTTTGCAAGTTGGAAGAGTTGTTGCTAGTATTAACATAGTGTCATCCAGACTAATTTACTACTGTAATAACTTTGGTCTTGCATAAGTTGCAAGTACAAAACAGCAACACATGTAATTTGGTGCTAGCTTTGCACCATAATGTGACACCTACAGTTACCAACATGAGAATTTCTTGTTCATTACTAATCAGTAATAAGTTTTACTGAGAAATAGAATATTCACACTAACATCCAGCATATCAATCGGAGGCTAAGACGTTCCATCGTAGTACATTAATAACTGAAAAAAAAATTAGATCAGGTCTCTACTAATCTACTATCTACTGGGTGAAAGGTAGGCCGAAACAGAGTGGATGTTCATAGGAGCTGGTAACTGCTATCTTTGTGGAAGGGTTCGAGTGTACATTTACTCCCTCCAGACGATCCATTGTAGAGACCACAATCTCCAGAAATTTCCATTGATTGGTTATATTAGCCATTGAGTAACATAACATCATTCTACTACCCGAGTTGCAGCATATCACACAACGCGGGAAATGGCCACTCATGATGATACTGGCAATTTTATTAATAAAAGAGACTAAAAACCCCTACCAAATACAAGTGAAATATGAAATTGCAATACTCTAATAGGACGTTTCATTTTTCTTACGTAATAAACATTTTTGTTCTTTGGCTCGATACCATTTTCCTCAAAACTGATACACTTATTCCTCTTGGTACAATAACCAGAGTAAAAATATCAAAAACAGTTGATATAGTGATAATGGTCGGCTATATGGTATTTCGCAGAATGTCTGTAAAGAACTTTGCGGTTGGTACCAACATGGGAAGATTTCGTTGAAGCATAGTGAAGAGTTTGATGACTAAATGTTCAAGTTAAGCAAGTCGCTAGTGTTAAGCAGTACCATGACTCTTTTGATAGTGTACATAATGTTGCACAACTTCCACTAGGATATGGTCTTAGCTACCTCAGAACTCCGTTACGTGACAATGTAATTGGAAGTAGTAACCGAGAAATATTGTGGAACACAATTGAGATTTAAGAATTCTCTCCGTCTTTGAAAGGTGACAAAGATAACTATGAGGGACAAAAAAAATCTAGTTTAGCACAGAAGATTGAAAGCATGAAAAGTAAAAACTGGTATTGAAGTGTTGAACTGACATAAGAGAATAAGAAAATCAAGTAGTGAATTAAGCGTTTGCTGAAAATCTTGATTTTAGATATCGAAGTGTTAACTGTAATATACCTCACGTGTTCGGTTCATAGTATGTATAAAGAACAGCATATTATATCACTTAGAGTGAGTTTATCAAGAGTCGGCAAGAAGAAACTCTCAACCTGATTCACCCTATTAAATACTGAATACGTTGGTGATTCGTTACGAGCCATACTCCTTAAAGTTTGTAGCACCCGAATTCACAAATGATTTTGATTCACCAAGAATAGAAAGAAGGTGGTTAGTTAAGTAGAAATGGAATGGAAGAAGCTATTTGGAAGAATGCTGAATTTCTGGAATAATGGTATATATCACTTATATAGGTGTTTTATGTAAATTTTAATTATTAACAAACATATGAATGAATTGATATTTCTACTCTTGTTCTTCTTTAATCGCTCTAATTACTATCTTATTTGTTTCTTCTTCTTCTTCTTAACAACTGAGCTTGTTCTTGGTCTTAATCTAGTTTGGATCGTATCAGACAGCAAGTGGGTGTTACAAACAGACTAGCTCTGCTCCAAACCCTGTTTCATACACTCAGTAGTTGTTCTAAATAATGGAACTCGTCATGAAATCCATCAAATGTTAACAAGTATACCATACTAAGTTGGGTATCTGCAATCATACGTATAACAAGGCAACGCGTAAAAAACTTATAAAGCTCCCATTATAAATATGTCAGCTATAATAATTACCAAATTCAGCATAAATAAGAGATAGAATATTACATGGTAAGGATCAAGCATGAGAACCAACATCACAAGCAAAACCATTAAAAATGAACAACATCTAATAATTTGTTTATAACATCCAAGTGCTTGAGCACCATCAGCTAAACAACGCATGAGCATTTCGACACTAACATCAAACATTTTAATCGTAAGCCAAGAGTTTAGTACTCCATCGAGTCACTACATTGGTCTGTATTACACCAATAACAGCCGCTTTTAAAGCATGATAACTTATCCTAAAGGTTCATATTCCATTTAGGCAGCGATGATACCTTATCATCATCGAGTATGTTGTAAATCATAATATGTGAAGCATTTTATTGAACACATTTCGTACATTATATTATACACCCACAATGGTAGCGACAATTATTAATAACCGGGCATTTAAAACCCGTCAAAGTACAAGTGAAGCACGATATTACAATAACATATTTTTACCAACTTTATAAGAACAATAAGAAGACAGGATTACAGAAAAACCTATTCATATAAGCATAAAACAAGAGGTACTATGCATGTGCAACCCTTTGCAATCTTGCGATGAACACAGCCACCTTAACATACATCCAATCCGTCAGGCATGTATGAAAGCGGAAAAAAGCATGTCTGAGACGACGATTGAAAAGTAAAGTGCTACATGCTATCCAAAACGCAGTTGCAAAACCAGTGGCCCCTCCGATATAAAACCACCTCCAAAGTTCATTTGTGCTCTTCCGATCACCTACAGTCTCACTTACAGGGGGTTCATCTCTGAGACATTTTTTCATTGTCGGAAGTCCACATAGTCCTGAATTTCCAGTGAACCTTTCAGATGGAAAGGACTGAAGTTGAGTGCTGGATGGAACTCTCCCCGACAGGTTGTTATACGACACATCTAGATCATTTAATCTATCTATCTTAGACATGGTTGATGGTATCTCTCCTGAAAGCATGTTTCTAGATAGATTTAAAGTTAGAAGTTCTTTCATATCACCAATGTTTCGTGGAATCTCCTCAATTAGAGCGTTGTTGGACAAGTCTAGTACCAACAATTCATGCAAATTGGTAATCTCAAATGGGATATGTCCTGTGAGATTGTTGCTTGACAAATCGATGGTTTTCACTAATCCCAGAGTACTACTAAATTCATTTACCTTTCCTTGCCACCCAATTATCATGTTGTCAATATATACACTATCAAAATAGACACTATCAATGCTTTCTAAGCCGATCATCTTTGCGTATGTAAATCGCATCTTAAACGAGAATTGATAACGATGTATGTTCTGTTTTCCAAAGAATCCCCTTTTAGTCATTGAAGTAAGATTATTTACACAATATGGAATTATCCCAAAGAGATTGTTTATGGACAAGTCTAGGATTTGAAGACTTACTAACTGACACATTTGTAACGGGATGGTTCCAGAAAAGTTGTTTGATCTTAGGCTGAGAATATACAAGCTTGACAAGTTTTCCCCGATCCAAACAGGAACATTACCAAAAAACTTGTTGGCCCCCAAATCCAAAAGGCTTAACTTGGTGCAATTTTTGAGAGAGGAAGGCAATTCTCCCCAGAAACTATTGTTGTATAAACACAACATTTCAAGTTGAAACAAATTTCCGAGAGAGGAGGGAAGCCGTCCTGACAAAAAGTTGTGGCCTAGATTAAGAACTGTTAGCATTGTCATGTTCTGCAAACAGTCCGGAAGTTGCCCACGCAAAGAGTTACGCGAGAGGTCAACAAATTCCAACCTTTCATTCATTTTACATAAGAAAGAGAAACCTTCATGGAATTTATTTCTAGAAAGATATAAAAACCTTATACTCTCCGGGAAAGAATTCAGTGGCCCAAAAAAGTTACTGGAGCTTATATCTACTAAACGCATGTCACCGTTCGTGCTAAAACCCGGTAATATCCCACTGATGTTGTTAAAAGATAGATTCAAATAACTCAATCGAGTAAGGACCCATTGGCCCCACTCATGTGTAGGAAATGCGTCTGAAATGTTATTGTTGGAAAAATCAAGATATTTAAGCTGTTCCATCTTTTTTATCCATTTGGGGAAATGAGGCCCTAACTTGTTAGAGCTTAAATCTATATACTCTATACTCTTAGAAATGTTGGACATGTCAGCATATAAAAGAACATTCTCAATAGAGTTGTTTGAAAGATCTATATGAACAATCTTTGATTTTCCAATGTTTTCAGAAATAACACCTCTAAGAGAATTGGAAGAAAGGTATAGCATTTGAAGGTTGGGTAGGTGCCATAGTTTGTCAGTTATTGTTCCACGTAACTAATTCGAAGATAGATTCAAGTATGTTAGTGATGAAAAGTTTTGGATCACATCAGATAAGGACCCTGTGAACTGGTTACTTGAAGCATCCAATACACCTAATGTAGCTGATGTGCATCCTGACAAGCTGTACAAAAAATCTGAAAAATCCCCATCAAACTTGTTGCCAGAGAGATAAAGCGATGAAAGCCTACTTCCAGTTAATGGGCACAACCAACGGTACATGGATGAGTTGAGATTGTTGTTATCGAGATAGAGGAATACCATAGATGATGAAGAGTTGGCCGATGAAGAATATGGATGGATGATTTGTGATAGGTCACATCCACCTAATCTTAGTGATATCAGGTTTTTGAGACCTATAATTACATTTACCCAGTTACTTACTTTGGCGAGAGAAGTTCCATCCATATCAATGGAATTTAAATTCGACAAAGAAGACAACCAATTTAAGTTTTCAACTGTAGAACTTCTAAGTGAAAGGTATACCAAATTGGTGAGGTTTCCAAATTCAGGAGGAATGGTACCATAGAAAGAGTTGTGAGAAAGGTCAAGATTCTCTAATTTGTTTAAGGATCCAATGGATCTCGGAATGATACCACTGAAAATATTCCATTGAAGGAAAAGACGTGTTAATTGGGTCATGTTACCGATGGACTCAGGAATGGTGCCACTAAAATTATTACAACAAAGGTCAAGACTAGTTAAATGAGTCATGGAGCCAATGAACATGGGAATGGTTCCATGAAAAGAATTTCCTGAAAGGTCAAGATAATTCAAGTAGGTTAAGTTAAGCAACGACAGGCTAACCTCACCTCCAAGACCAGCGTTGATCAATTCAAGCTGTGAGACATGACCTGTTTGGGTGTCGCAACTGACTCCATACCATTGACAACAATCATCTTCTTCTTCAGGTCTCCATGTAGAGAGCATACCATTGGGGTCTTGAAGTTGAGCTTTGAAATCAACAAGAGCTTGTCTCTCCTTTTCGATGCACGTGTTGTCAGCTCCTCCTGCTGCAGCAACTAGTTGGTGGCCAAGGGAAGTTGCAGTTGTTGTATTAAACCCCAGAAAGACAAGTGACAAAATAAACAAAACATGAGTACGCCTATAGTAAAAGTAAGTATTTTCTCTCATTACGTTAGTTTATTAGAATTGTATTGATATTTTTTGATTTGATAATAAACACATACGCCTCTATGCACCTTTATATAGACTTCAAAAGCCAAGAATTGACAATAGAATAAATTTATGTGAAGAATTCTTGTGATAAAGATCATAGAATAAAGTTGTAGTCCCACATTAGACGACCAAAGACTCTCTGGTCTTCGCCATTTGTGGTTATCGGACGTTCATCAATATATCTTTTGGGAAAAAAATTTCTCAAGTTGAAGCTAATTTGATAAGTCAACTGTTTTATACTTTTGTATCAAATACATAATGATGATCGATCTAATTATATTATTTTCATCGCAATACTTAAGTTGAAAATACATATAACACTTTTGCATAGTCCTACTTCAAAGTCTTGTATTTTAGATAATCAATATAAACTTGATATGTCTAGTCATTTGAAGTAGATGGTCCCAAATTTTCGTTTTATCTTTCGTTGTTCAATAATCTAAAAAGTTAACCTGTTCTGTTTTGTGGAAAATGATGAAGAATAAAGTTAATAATCCCAAATTACACGTTAGAAGACTCAAAAGTCTTAAAAATTTTGTAGTTATTATTAGACATAATTTTCTATCTTGTAACACTTTTCCCCGTCAATTAGTGTGATATAAATCAAAAGCAAGTTAGTGGGACCAATTACTAAAAGAAAAACAAAGAATCAAGACATTAAGTAATCTTAAAGACTAAAGCATACTTAGTTCTTAAGCAAGTGCCCCAAAACTCAAAGAAAGGGAAAAAATAGAACAACATCAAAACGCAATTTCTCGGATCAGGGGCAATTAGAAACTAGTTTAGTCTCCGTCTTACTTTAACTTGCATCAGTAAGTTAGTGAATGGTTTTGTGCCATTTAGAAATACAGCAAAATATGTTTTATGTAGATAATGAAGTTCTTGATTCTGATGTTAGAAACACAGTAGCTCTGTTCAGAAAATTGTCATGCGATCCATCAAATAGTAACAAGTCCCTTACAATACTCGGTCTTAGTTTTAGGATGTCGTACTAAAATCTCACTTTTTGTTAAACCAGAGAGCATATAAGTTATATTGTCAACTTGAGTGCATTTAACTTGTCATATAGCTGTGAACATCACAACAGTTAGTCTAAAACAGCATAACATCGATGAATAGTACTCTGTAATAACCTAGAGATGACGCCTTTATGTTTTGGTGGAGTACACACGACTTAATGTTGAAAATCAGACGCCAAAGACTCCCAAGTAGAGCTCCCATTTGTATCGATGCTAACAAGATATATACATATAGAATGATGTAATCTAGAAAATGGTTTTGTAACATTTTATAGCAGTATGTTTTCTTTATATAACACAGTTCTACATTCTGACGTTACAAACATGGTCGCTAAGTTTTGAGCCATGTATGCTTTCATACATTCAGCGGTACAATGTAGTTAAAGGTGAAACAATAATCATTAAATTCGTCAAATAAACCATTACGGGTAGCTCTTTAGTTTATCCAGTTTATCTATATGCAAGCCTCTGAAATTTTTGAGTAACACTGGGACAATATTATCTTATTTACTGGCCACATAGTCCCGCGTTCCCAGTATAAGGATACCTCTTTAGTTATCGCGTGAAAGTTCATATATAGATGTTACATTGAGTAGTTCAGAATATAAAGTAGGCATCTGTATGTAACTTAAAGATATCGATGAAGCATAAAGCCTGAATCACTTAGAATCTTTGTTCATGAAGGAGGTATTATTTATTTGACTTCTAGGAATGTATTGTCGCTCCTTCAGTATGAAACTTGAAGATATGTATTGTCGCTCCTTCAGTATTAATTTCTTATTGAAATAATGGTGGAGGTCTAACGGGTGTAAACTACGATTCAAAATGAGCCATTCTGGTTTGGTAGTTTAAACATATTTAGCCCACTAGAGGTGGCAAAACTAGTGGTTCGGGAATGCTCAAGTAACGGGTCAAAACAGGAAAATTACATAAAACTTTGGTAAAATGGGTTCGGGTCATAACTGTTATGTTTAGTCTTATATTCGCCTAAAGTCGTGTCTAGGGAGAGTGTCGATTAGCCTAGTTTCCTAATAGCTAAGAATAAAGGTCGGTTGGCAATGTCTAAGCCCAACCCGACCCGTAAGACTTGTATAGTCGGTTCCCCCTCATCTCTATAAAAGGAGGTGAGGGGGAACAAACCAATTACGTCATTCTTTCAATAAAACTAATCGGGAACGATTAGGGATTACCTTGTGGGCGTCGCTTTTCTGTCGATTCTGCTTGTGTGTGTGTTCTTCGATCGGTGATTCCGCATCTAGTAATCAGGGTTGTAGGGAATAAACCCTACAAGTGGTATCAAGAGCTTGGTTCGCGAGCGCTGGTTATCTAGGATCGATCGAAGAGGGGTTTCTTGTTGATTTGGTTCGTAATCAACAAGGTTGCAGTAAGCATCGAAAGAAAAAAAAAGGTTTGGTCTTCTCTTTGAAGGTTTGGTGGTGGAGGCTGTTTTGCCGCCATTGTTCTAAGGGAAGAAGACGAAGTTGATTTTTTGTTATATAAAAGTCAACAATACTACAAAGGGTTTTGATAATCAGGGTGTGTATTGGGCCAAGGTTTTGGGCTAATTAAGTGATTGAACCTGATTGTTTTTATTTTTTGTTTTGTTTCAAATAAAACAAAAAGATTTATACTTTGTAGTACTTTTACACAAGGATACTTCGTAATTCGTGATTGTGAGGTTTAACGTATCACAAGGTTTAGCGAGTTACCGAAGGGATTTTGTCGGTTTGTGATTGTGAGGTTTTCACAAGGTTTAGCAAATCAACAAAAGGATAAAGAATGACGGGAGCCAAGTTTGACATCGAAAAATTCGATGGAACTGGCGATTTCGGGTTATGGAGAATCAAGATGCGTGCTTTGTTAATCCAGAACGGATGTGAAGCAGCTTTGGAGGCTTTACCCGCGAATATGGAAGCTGAAGAGAAATCTAAGCTTGACAAGAATGCTCACAGTGCCATGATTTTGTGTTTAGGTAACAAGGTCCTGAGAGAGGTTACCGGGGAGACGACTGCAGCGGGGGTTTGGTCAAAGCTCGAGTCTTTGTACATGACAAAGTCATTGGCCAACAAGTTGTACCTGAAGACGAAGTTGTATACATTCTACATGCCGACTGGACGAAAGATTTCCGAGCATATAGATGAGTTCAACAAAATCGTTGTTGATTTAGCAAATATTGAGGTAAAATTCGAGGATGAAGATCTTGCTTTATTGTTACTCACGTCTTTACCAGCATCATACGAACACTTTGTGGATACCTTGCTTTATGGACGGGAAGATTTGACTTTTGAGGACGTGATGGCCACACTAAATTCAAAGGAAATCAAAGAAAGGTTCAAGGCGAAGGGGGATGATGGTGAAGGGTTATATGTGAGGGGAAGAACTGATCGCAGGAATTCGCATCAGTCAAAGGGAAAGTCAAGATCGAAGTCTCGAGGTGGAAGACTCAAATGCTTTATTTGCCAATCTGAGGAGCACTTGAGAAGAGACTGTCCGAAGAATAATCGCAAGAAGTCAAAAGGTTACGTCAAGAAAGATGATCAACCAAGCTCCAGTGGTTCGATTTACGATGATTCTGAGGTGATGATGGTGATGAGTGCAGAAAGACTGCAAGACTGGATCATGGATTCAGGAGGTTCATATCACATGTCACCCAGGTTAGATGTATTTTTTGATTTTCTGGAATGCGATGGGGGCAGCGTACTGTTGGGCGACAACAGGGAGTGCAAGATCAGGGGTATTGGCAAGGTAAAGGTACAACTGAAAGATGGGTCAAGTTTTGTGTTACACAATGTCAGGTACATTCCTGAATTGAAAAGAAACTTGATATCGCTGGGAACTCTTGAAAAAGAGGGATATACCGTAAAATTGCAGTCGGGCAAAGTCAAGGTGATTAATGGTTCTAGGGTTATTATATCTGGAACCCGAAGGGAGAACTGCGTGTACTCTTTGGATGGCCATGCATTGGCCGGTGAGCTTAATGCTAGTGTTGAAGAAAAAGACAGTCTTGTGCAGGTTTGGCATAAAAGACTGGGACATATCAGTGAGGCGGGACTACACGTGCTGGAAAAGCAGGGTTTGTTTGGCAAGAATAGTCTAGGTAAGCTCGATTTTTGTGAGAATTGTGTTCTTGGAAAGTCACATCGAGTCCGTTTCGGTGTAGGAAGGCACACTACTCAGGGAGTGATAGACTATGTTCATTCAGACTTATGGGGTCCGTCTGAGGTGGAATCATTGGGAGGTAAGAGGTATTTCTTATCTATAGTTGATGATTATTCCAGAAGGGTATGGGTTTATGTTCTCAGGTTCAAACACGAAGCATTTGGGAAGTTCAAAGAGTGGAAGCAGTTAGTAGAAAATCAGACTGGGAGGATGGTTAAGAAGCTTAGGACGGATAATGGTCTTGAGTTCTGTAACCGGGAGTTTAATCAGCTATGCACTGAGAGTGGGATTGCTAGACATTTGACGGTTGCCGGGACGCCGCAGCAAAATGGGTTAGCAGAACGGATGAACAGAACTCTCATGGACAAGGTACGCTGTTTATTAATACAGTCTGGATTGCCCAAGACCTTCTGGGCGGAAGCGACATGTACGGCCGCATATCTTATAAATAGGTCACCATCAACAGCGATTGAGAAGAAGACACCTATGGAGATGTGGTCGGGACATCCTAGTGATTATGGGATGTTGAGGGTTTTCGGCTGTGTCGCGTATTCACACGTTAAACAAGGTAAGCTCGAGCCGAGAGCGGTAAAATGCGTTCTTTTGGGGTATCCTGAAGGTGTGAAGGGGTACAGACTATATAGGCTTGATAATGAATCGCCTAAAATAGTCACAAGCAGGAACGTGGTCTTCAATGAAAGTGTCATGTACAAAGACACGTTGAAGGATACTGGTGCAGGAAAAGATAAGTCTGTTGAGGAACTACAAGTTGAGGTGGAACTGCAGAGGTTAAATAATCATACGCCTGAGGAAGACCAGGCTGGTCAGGAAGATCAAACAGGTCAGGAAGATCAGTCAGATCAGGAAGACCAGACAGATCAGGAAGATGGCGATGATGAAGATGCAGGGGTTCAAGAGATTGATCATCCACCGGATCTCACAGATTATCAATTGGTTCGGGATAGAGAACCAAGGACAAGAACGAAACCGACAAGGTTTCGGGATGAGAGTAATATGGTTGCTTACGCGTTTGCTGTAGCAGAGGAAGAAGATACTCATGAACCATTGACATACCAGGAAGCAGTTGCTTGTGAAGACAGTTCTAAGTGGAAAGCTGCTATGAAAGAAGAGATGGATTCTCTGAAGAAGAACAAGACCTGGGTGTTAGTAGATCATCCAGCTGGGCAAAAGCTGGTGAGCTGCAAATGGCTGTACAAAATAAAGGAAGGGATTGAAGGTGTTCAAAAGCCTAGGTACAAGGCAAGGCTGGTGGCTCGTGGATTCACACAAAGAGCAGGTATTGATTACAATGAAGTATTTTCACCGGTAGTTCGACACACATCTATTCGGGTTATACTTGCATTAACTGCGTGTAAAGATTATGAGCTGGAGCAGCTTGATGTAAAGACGGCGTTTTTACATGGAAATCTTGAAGATGTGATCTACATGAGGCAACCACCGGGATTTGAACAAGGTAACAAGGTATGTTTGTTAAAGAAATCTCTTTATGGTTTGAAGCAGTCACCTAGGCAATGGTACAAGAGGTTCGATGAGTATATGCTGAGCAACGGGTTTAAGCGTAGCAGTTACGACAGCTGCGTATATTACAGGAGTTATGCACCAGGGGAGTATATCTATCTATTGTTATATGTAGACGATATGCTGATTGCTTGTAAAAGCAATGCTGAGATCGCGGCTACCAAGTCTTTGCTTAAAAGGGAGTTCGACATGAAAGAGCTCGGGGAAGCAAAGAAGATTCTTGGTATGGAGATCTTCAGGGATCGGAGTCACAAGATTCTGAGGGTGTCACAATCCGGGTATATTTCTAAAGTTTTAAAAAGGTTTAGAATGGACAATGGGAAGTCGGTTCAAACACCATTGGGTGGGCACTTCAAGCTGTCGTTGAAGGATTGCCCGGTTAGGGATTGTGATGTTGAAAGAATGAGTAGGGTGCCGTATGCAAATGCGGTTGGGAGCTTAATGTACTTGATGGTGTGCACGAGGCCAGACATAGCGTATGCAATAAGTGTAGTTAGCAGATATTTGGCGAATCCGGGTAAACTCCATTGGAAAGCAGTGAAGTGGATTATGAAATATTTGCAGGGCACTGTAAACGTGGGTTTGGTGTATGGGACAAATCGTGGCAACCATGTGGACGTAACAGGTTTTGTTGATTCAGACTACGCTAAAGATCCGGATAAAGGTAGGTCTCTCACTGGTTACGCATTTTTAGTACAAGGATGTGTTGTAAGCTGGAAAGCAACGCTACAACATGTGGTGGCTCTCTCAACTACAGAGGCAGAGTATATGGCCCTTACGGAGGCTGTTAAGGAAGCTATTTGGCTAAGGGGACTCTTGGAAGAGTTGGGCTTGAAGCTCAACAATGTTGCAGTTAATTGTGATAATCAGGGCGCGATTCACTTATCGCGGAATCATGTTTTTCATGAAAGGACTAAGCACATCAATGTGCGTTATCACTTTATCAGAGAAGTCTTGGAAGCAAAGACGGTTGAAGTTCTGAAAGTGGGTACTGAACACAATGCTGCAGATGCCTTGACGAAGGTGGTACCTGGACGCAAGTTACAACACTGTTTGGAGTTGCTGAGTGTTGGGATAGGCTAATATATGCCTAAGGTGGAAATTGTTATGTTTAGTCTTATATTCGCCTAAAGTCGTGTCTAGGGAGAGTGTCGATTAGCCTAGTTTCCTAATAGCTAAGAATAAAGGTCGGTTGGCAATGTCTAAGCCCAACCCGACCCGTAAGACTTGTATAGTCGGTTCCCCCTCATCTCTATAAAAGGAGGTGAGGGGGAACAAACCAATTACGTCATTCTTTCAATAAAACTAATCGGGAACGATTAGGGATTACCTTGTGGGCGTCGCTTTTCTGTCGATTCTGCTTGTGTGTGTGTTCTTCGATCGGTGATTCCGCATCTAGTAATCAGGGATATGAATCGCACCGGGGTCGAGTCAACACCGGCTTAGCCTACTATATACCTCGACATTAGGCAGTCTGAGATCATCGTGCTGTTGTTGTCAACAAAAAGAATTCAGTGTTGTACATAATGAGCTTCCAAAGCTCTTGGTCCCATTCTTACTGACTTACTTGAACTCCTCGCTATGAAGGTTTTGCGGCTCCCTTTAATAGCCAATTCCAAACCTTCAACCTCATGCAACTGCTTCTCATCCTAGTCCCTCACCTGACATTTCCGACACACAGCAACAAATACTTGAGTGACACGTGGCAAAGGATTTCCAGACTGCTTAACATACCGATAATGGAACCGAACCAAAAGGACAATAATGGTACAACTGTGGCACCCATGGACACCCAAATCCTGTGGTCTGATTCAGCAAACTGGTCTGCACCAAGAGTGGCTAAGGTTTGCTGGTGTCCACCATATCCGAATGAAACCATGTATATCGATAAATTGCACAATATAGCTCTCTTTGTTGGTGGTAGTTTGCAATATTGGTGGTGGCTGCGGTGGTGACGATCAGTTTTCTTCATATCAAGATTAAGCTGGGTTTTGAGTGTGAAATGGTTTCGTGGATAACCAAGTTCCACATTGCCATGTCTGAAATAGAGCAGCTCTGTTCTAATCAGTTTATAGAAACACGGATAGTAGAACGAAACAATTGGATGACACTCCCACACATATCTTCACACAATACCTTGATCGAGCATATGGTGTTCACAAGGCAAATTTCCATTTGACTAACACTCGATCAACTTATAATATGAATCTTTTATTTGATCCGTTTGGTATAAATCCATTCATTCACCCATTCAAACATTTCACATTTGAATACACATCTGGTGAGCATAACGTTACCCTCAAATCCAACTTTTGAACATTATGTATGATTTTTTTTTAGAACGGCTTGAACATTATGTATGATAGTGACTCGCTTGCATGTGTTAATACTTCCGGGCACTAATGCTTTAGAACAGCAACATAATCTGTAAGAATATATAATCTGTAAGAATATATCCAACAGAACAGGCCAAAAGATTTCATTACGTTGCATTCAAAACATTGTTTAGGAGGTAACTGATAATAGATTTGTATTATTTCGGTAATACATAATTGTGCTAACAACAACTCTGTTTTGCACACATGTAACATTCATCATGCACTAACTTTTGGTAACATATTTACACAACGCGGAGAAATGGCCACCCATGGTGTTAGTGGTACTTTTATTATAACGGGGTGTTGTAAAAACCATTGTACAAATACAAGTGGAAAGCATGATATTACAGTACATTGTCTCTACCAACATAGTAAGAACAATAATAAGTATAGGAAAAGCACATACAAAGCAAACAACTATAGGTGCTAACGGAAGAAACTTTGAAACGTATACGACTACGCACGTGCAACCCTTTGCAGGTTTGCAATGAAAACTGCCACCTTTACGTACACCCAATCCTTGAAGAAATTGTGGAAGTTGAAAAAAGCATGTCTTAAACGGCGATTGAGAATTAAAATGCTACATGCTATCCAAAACGCAGTTGCGAAACCTGTTGCCCCTCCGATATAAAACCATCTTTGAAGTTCATCTGTACTTTCCCTGGCACGTGGTACTCCCAAATCATCATCTCCAGAGCAATTTTTGGGCAGGGGAAGTCCACAGAGCCCCGCATTCCCAATGTATGTTGAAGCGTTAAAGGTTTGGAGTTGAGTGGCCAATGGAATTCTCCCAGAAAGATCATTAAATGACAGGTCTAAATTATTTAGTAGAGTCATATCTGACATGGTTGGTGGTATCTCTCCAGAAAACATGTTTCTAGATAAATTCAAAGATAAAAGTTGTGTCATTTGACCAATGTCTCGTGGAATGTTTCCATCTAGAGAGTTGTCTGACAAGTCAAGTACTAACAATCCATGCAGATAGGTAACTTCATTTGGGATTTTTCCCGTAAGATTGTTGCTCGACAAGTCGATCACCTTTAGCAATCCCAAAATGCTACTAAACTCATTTATCTTTCCTTGCCAGTCGATCATCAGATGATCAATATACCTATTTTGAAGACTATGACTATCGAAAAAATTATTAGTTTTAAAATTGAAATCACTAAGATAATGATGTACATTTTGTTCCAAAAGTGATCTTTTTTGAACCATGGAAGTAAAATTGTTCACACACGATGGGATTGTTCCATGGAGTTTGTTATCTGACAAGTCTAATATTTGAAGACTTACTAATTCACATATCTGTGAAGGGATGGTTCCGAAAAAGTTGTTTGAATTTAGGCTAAGGGCATACAACCTTGACAAATTTTTCCCAATCCAAACAGGAATATCACCATATAAACGGTTTTCCCCCAAGTCCAGAAGGCTTAACTCGGTGCAATTCTTCAAAGAAACGGGCAATGCTCCAAAGAATTTGTTGTTGTATAAACTCAAAGTTTCGAGTTGACCCAAATATCCTATTGAGGGAGGAATACTTCCTGATAGAGAATTGTGTCCTAGATTAAGAACTTTCAGATGTGACAAGTTCCCCGTGGAGTCAGGCAGTTTCCCGATCAATGAGTTACGTGAGAGATCAAGGAACTCCAAATTTTCATACACTTGGCACAAGAAAGATATTCCTCCATGGAAATTGTTTCTGGATAGATCAAGAAAACGTACACTTGCCGGTAAAGCAGGTATTGGACCATAAAAGCAGTTGACACTCAAATCTATTAAATCAAAGTCATAAAATGACAATGAATTTGGTAATGTCCCAGTTATGTTGTTGAAAGAGAGATCCAAATAGCTCAAATTAGAAGAGGCCCACTGATTCCAGTAAATTATAGGAAGTGTGTCTGAAATGCTATTTTTGGAAAGATCAAGATGCATGAGATCTTTCTGTTTTTGTATCCATTTGGGGAAACGAGGGCCTAGCTTGTTAGAACTAAAATCTATATATTGTATACTCTGAGAGAAGTTTGACACGTCTTCATAAAAAGGAGCTCCTTCGAATGAGTTGTTTGAAAAATCTATATACTCAAGATTAGTTTTTCCAATATTTTTGGAGATAGCACCTCCAAGAGAATTAGAAGAAAGGTCTAGTCTCTGAAGATTGGGTAGTTTCCATAGTTTTTCACTTATAATTCCATCTAACTCATTAGAAGACAGGTTCAAGTGATAGAGGGATGAAAAGTTTTGGATCTCATCAGACAATGACCCTGTGAATTGGTTACTCGAAGCAACCAATGCTTCTAATGTAGCTGCAGATGAGCATTTAGACAAGTTGTTCAAGAAATCTGAAAGTTTCTCATCAAACTTGTTGCCAGAGAGAGAAAGACCTTTTAGCTTATTTTGAGTTAATGGGCACAACCAACGAAACATAGATGAGTTGAGACTGTTGTTATCCAGATACAGGATGTCAACAGATGAAGAAGAGTTGACAGGTGGAGAATATGGATGCATGACTTGTGAGAGGTCACATCCAACCAAGCTTAAACGATATAGGCTTGGGAGACATATAATTACATTTACCCAGTTATTTGCTTTGGTAAGGGAAATACCATCCAAATAAAGGTCACTTAAAGAAGATAGTGAAGACAACCAATCTAAGTTTTCAACTCTACAACTTCCGACAGAATCTAGACCAAGAGTATCCAAATTTGTAAGGTTCCCAAGTTCTGAAGGAATGGTTCCATAGAATGAGTTGTCTGAAAGGTAAAGATACTTTAACTGAGACAAGGAACCAATGGATCTAGGAATGGTTCCAGTAAAGTTATTTCTACCAAGGTCAAGCAATGTTAATTGGGTCAAGGAACCGATTGACTCGGGAATGGTGCCCGTAAAATGATTCTTGTTAAGGTCAAGAAAAGTCAATTGGGTCATGTTACATATAAACTCAGGAATGTTTCCATGAAAAACATTTCCCCAAAGAGTAAGTTCATTCAAGTAGTTTAAGTTAAGCAACGAAAGGCTAATCTCACCTCCAAGACCATATCCACCCAAATGAAGTGCAGTTACAGAAAGCGTGACATGACCTACGAGTCTGTCACACACGACTCCATCCCATTGACAACAATCGTCTTCTTTTTCAGGTCTCCATGTAGAGAGCATACCATTAGGGTCTTGAAGTTGAGATTTGAAATCAAGAAGAGCTTGCCTTTCCTTGCCGATGCACGTGTTATCTGCTCCTCCTGCTGCAGCAACAAGTTGCTGGCCAAAGGAACTTGCAGTTGCGATATTAAACCACAGAAAGACAAGTGACAAAATAAACAAAACATGAGTATGCATAAAACAAAAGTAAATATTTTCTCTCATTATGTTAGTTGTATAAAATAGTATTGATATTTGTTGATTTGATAATGAAAACATACGACTCTATGCAGCTTTATATAGACTTCAAAAACCAAAAATAGACGGAGACGGATATAAATTTGTGTGGTGCAGACAACACATGTGATAAAGATCATAGAATAAAATTGTAGTCCCACACTCGACGACCAAAGACTCTCAGGTCTTTGCAATTTGTAATTATTGGACGTTTTCATCAATAGACCAAAAGAATCGGGCAGCTGGAAAATAAAAAATTGACCCAAATATGTTAAAGAAAAGGTTAAGTTGTTAAAATATATGGTTCTTTATTTATATTGCCAATAAGGCTAGATAAATCTTTTCTTATGACCCACAACTGCTTATGAAATGACTCAACCAAATTTTAGATTTATATTACTTATAAGGCTGAATGAATCATTTTCTAATGCATGTGTATAGTATGGGGGCGGTGCACCTCATGACTAGTTCGAACCTTTTTCAAAGTGTTCATCAAAAATTCATATTTCCCCACTCACATACTAAATCACAACATTTAATTCTCTAACACCATATAAATCATTGATCTCATAGTAAAATATCTGATTTATCTTTGTGATACCAGTTTTTTTCCTCACTTCCTTCCAAGTCCATTTTCTTAGTTCATCTCAGTACACATAAATAAAGTATACCTGTACCCACTTGACGAAAACACGTTTAACACCACATTGACAAGATAAACCGTACATGTAACGTTTTTTTACATAAATTTGTTTAACGTATTTATGTAGGCTATTACACATCACTAAACTGCTAAGTAAAAGCTAGATGACTTTATATATGGGTGGAGCATGCACGAGTTTATGTCCCAACTCAGACGCTAAAAGACTCAAGTCATTGCAATATTTCTGTATTAGATGACAACTTTTCTTCCACTATGTGATACTTTTTGGTTAAAAAGAAATGAATGTGCCCAAATAAACCAACTCATTTATAGCGTGATGATCTAGAAAAACATAATGTTAAGAAATTCATACAAAACTAAGTTAGTAGCAGTTGTTGAATGAAATGGTTCTGTGATAGTTAAACAATTGTAGCCCGAGATTGGAAAAAAAGATTTTTGGAGACAAGATTTATAATTAATGGTTGACAAAAGAATTTGATGAATTTAAAACATGTTCATTCACCAAGAAAAATGAAACTTGGTTTTCTGCTCTTTTGGATCAAAACTGTGTCGATAGAAATGTTCATCATATTTGACTAAGTTTTGTCTATGTTTCACATCATGCAAAGTTGGCCAAGTGTATAAAAGGATAACTAAAGATGTGGTAGCATGTATCTGTGAGCCTACCAAACAATAAGTGTGTTTCATGTTTAAAAAAAAGGATATTTTGAGATATTGTTTCTAATACAAAACTAGTATGTTTTATATTTTGTCAAAGCAAGTAATTATTTTAGCATTTTTTGTGAATGTAACATTCCATATATCTTCCAACAATAACTATAGAGGTAATCTTATGTCGTTCAAAACTTCAAATACTTAACCAAGGCTTAGAAGAATGAAATTTGCAAAGAACAGAAGGAATTTTTTTAATGGAAACAGATTTACATAGTCCTCTTTTCCTATAAGGATATACAGTAGGTGTCAGCGAACTTTTGGCAGTAGTTTATGATGAATAGAACTAGATGTTTGAGAACTTTCTTATCTGAGATTTGTGTATTTGTTCAAGTTTGTATTGATAGTTTGTGACTTTGCTGTAATCCTTTTGATAACTAATACAAGTTAACCATTCACCAAAAAAAATAATACTAATAACTTAAAGCCGACGAACATCAAGCATAGCCTGATTAAAATCGTGGTTCATGGAGGGGCTAATTATTTGCTTCTTTTCAAGAATTATGGCTGTGGATTTAGGTTCATCTAAAACCATTTTAAGACCTATTGCATAATGAAGAGAAACAAGTTCTCAAAATATATACAATAAAGATAAATTAGTTTTCGTTTACTTTAACTCTAATTTGTTCCACAATAGGAAATTAAAGATTAGACAAAATTTGGGTATATGTATTGTCACGCCTTTGGTATCAATGTATTATTGAAGTAATGGTGGAGGTCTAACAAATGTAAATTACGAAGTCGGAATGAGTCATTTTGGTTTGGCAGTGTAAACATATGCAGCCCACTAGAGGTGCCAAAACAAGCGGTTCAGGTGGGTTTAAGTAACATGTCAAAACAGGCAAAGTTAAAAATCCGGTCATATGGGCTTGGCTCATAACGAATTTGAATCATGGTGGGTTCGGGTTAATACGGGCTTAGCCTAAACACTATATACCTCGACATTATTCTCCAACTTACATGTTATGAAACAAGTGTTAACGTTTCAAACCATTAAGGAGTCTGAGATCATCACGATGCTGCTCTCGACAAAATGAGTAACTCTGTATCAAGAGCTTTTTTGCAAATTGGAAGAGCTGTGGCTAGTGCAAACGTTTATCATCTAGACTAATAGTAATAACTTTGGTATTGCATAAATTGAAAGTGTAAAAACAGTAACACATGATAAGACCTTCGATCGTAGTACATTAAGAAATGCAAAAAAAATAGATCCGGTCTCTAGTCTACTAATCTACTATCTAGTGTGTGAAAAGGAACTCGAAACAGAGTACATGTTCTGTGGAAGCAAAATGTGGCAACTGGTAAAGCCGTAGCCAATGAAGATTGATTTCATAAGAGCTGGACCAGCTGGTAACTGCTATCTTTGTGGAAAGGTTCGAGTGTACATTTATTCCCTCCAAAAGCTCCTTCGTAGAGACTGCAAGTGTCCTGACTCGAGAAAATTTCCATTGATTGTTATATTAGCGATTAATTAACAAAACATCATTTTACTAACAAAAGATATATCAGTATTCACTATTCAGATTAAGACTAAAACACTACTGTCTATAATACCCGAGATGCAGCATATCACACAAAGCGGGAAATGGCCACCCATGATGATAGTTGCAATTTTATCAATAAAAGGGACTAAAAAACCCAACCAGATACTAGTGAAACATGAAATTGCAATAAATATAAGTAAAAAATAAAGAACAGTCAATATGGTTGGCTATGCGGTGTTTGACGGAATTTCTATACCCAGAGGTCTGTTGGTACCAACATGGGTAGATCTCGTTGAAGCATCAAGTTGTTTTAGTGAACAGTTTGATGACTAGATGCTCGAGTTAAACAAGTCGCTAGCGTTAAGCAGTACCATGACTCTTTAATTTGATAGTGTACTCAATGTTGTACAACTTCCACTAGGATATGGTCCTAGCTACCTCAAAACTTCGTTACGTGACAGTGTAATTTGGAAGAAGTAAGTGTGAATTATTGTGGAACACAATTGAGATTCAAGATTTCTCGGTCTTTGGAAGGTGACAAAGATAACTATGAGGGACACAAAAAAAATTAGTTTAGCACAGAACATGGGAAGCATGAAATGAACAGTAAAAACTAGTATTGAAGTGTTGACCCAACTTAAGAGAATAAGAAAATCAAGTAGTGAATTAACTGTGTTGCTGAAAATTTTGATTTTAGACATCGAAGTATTAACAGTAATATACCTCACGTGTCCGGTTCATAGTTTGTGAAAAGAAGACCAAGGTATATCACTGACACTTTGTGAGTTTATCAAGAGTCGGCGAGAAGAACTTTCAACCTGATTCACCCTATTAAAGACTGAATACGTTGGTGTTTCGTTACGAGCCATACTCCTCAAAGTTTGTATCAGCCTAATTAACAAATGATTTTGATGCTCTTTTCCCTCTTCCAGATTCTGGTGTTACAAACAGAGTAGCTCT
Source organism: Glebionis coronaria (assembly GCA_025667525.1). Lineage (NCBI taxonomy): Eukaryota > Viridiplantae > Streptophyta > Magnoliopsida > Asterales > Asteraceae > Glebionis > Glebionis coronaria. The sequence goes on from CM046877.1 coordinate 39,495,888, forward strand.
GCTCCGAACCCTGTTTCATACACTCAGTAGTTGTTCTAAAGAATGAAACTCGTCATCAAATCCATCAAATGTTAACAAGTATACCATACTAAGTCTCTTGTTTAGGATGTCTTAATGAAATTTGCTTTATTGATTAACTAACTGGCATATAACAATTGCAGTTGGGTATATGCAATCATACATATAACAACGCAACGCGTAAAAAACTTATAAGGCTCCCATTATAAATATTCCATCTATAATTACCAAATTGAGCATAAATAAGAGCTAGAATATTACATGATAAGTATCAAGCATGAGAACCAACATCACAAGCAAAATCTTAAAAAATGAAACAATGCATGAGCATTTTCACACTAACATCAAACATTTTAATCGTAAACCAAAGACATTAGTACTTCATCGAGTCACTACATAGGTCTGTATTACACCACTAGCAGCCGCTTTTAAAGCATGATACCTTATCCTAAAGGTTCATATTCCATTTAGGCAGCGCTGATACCTTATCATCATCAAGTATGTTGTAAATCATAATATGTAAAGCATTTTATTGAACACCTTTCGTACATTATATTACTATACACCCACGGTGCTAGTGACAATTTTTTAATAACCGGGCATTTAAAACCCGTCAAAATACAGTTGAAGCACGATATTACAATAACATATCTCTACCAGCATAATAAGAACAATAAAAAGACAGAAATAAAAAACAACACATAAATTAGAGGTATTATGCACGTGCACCTCTTTGCAATCTTGCGATGAAGACCACCATCTTTACATACACCCAATCTCTCAAGCAATCATGAACGTGGAAAAAAGCATGTCTCAGACGACGATTGAAAAGTAAAGCGCTACATGCTATCCAAAATGCAGTTGCAAAACCAGTGGCCCCTCCAATATAAAACCATCTTTTAAGTTCATCTGCATCACCCTTGCTATCACCAACGGGTGGAACTCCTTGATCTTCATTTTCGAGACAATTTTTCTCTGTAGGAAGTCCATATAGTCCTGTATTTCCCCTGAACCTTTCAGGTGGGAAGGACTGGAGTTGAGTGCTGGATGGAACTCTTCCGGACAAGTTATTAAATGACACATCTAGATCATTTAATGAATGCATCTCAGACATGCTTGATGGCATCTCTCCTGAAAACATGTTTCTGGATAGATTCATAGATAACAGTTTTGCCATTTGACCAATGTCCCGTGGAATCTCTCCAACTAGAGAGTTGTTTGACAAGTCTAGTCTCAACAATTCATGCAGTTTGGTGATTTCATTTGGGATTTTCCCTGTGAGATTATTGCTTGATATATCGATGGTCTTCACCAATCCCAGAATGGTAGTAGTAAACTCATTTACCCTTCCTTGCCACACGATCATTATATTGTCAATATAGCTACTATCAACATCCTCTGCGTATTTTTCAACTCCTGATGCAGCAACAAATGATGATCGATAATGATGTTCCTTCTTTTTAACAAAGATTCCTTTTTTAACCATGGTTGTAAGATTATTAAGACACGACGGGATGATTCCATGGAGGTTGTTTCTTGACAAGTCAAGGATTCGAAGAGTTGCTAACTGACATATTTGTAAAGGGATGGTTCCAAAGAAGTTGTTTGATCTTAGGCTAAGAACATACAACCTTGACAAGTTTTCCCCCATCCAAACAGGAACATTACCAGTAAACTTGTTGGCCCCCAAATCCATAAAGGTCATATAGGCGCAATTCTGTAAAGACAATGGTAACTCTCCAGAGAAGCTGTTATTGTATACACTCAGCGTCTCGAGTTGACCGAGGTATCCCAGAGAGGGGGAAAGACTTCCTAACAGAAAGTTGTGCCCTATACTGAAAACTACAAGTTTAGTCAAATTCCACAAACAGTCCGGAAGTTGCCCTGTCAATGAGTTACGCGAGAGGTCAAGAAATTCCAAAGTTTCATACGTTTGGCATAGGGAAGATATTTCTCCATATAATTTATTCCTGGAAAGATCCAGAAAACTTATATTTTCCGGAAGAGCAGGTATTGGACCGTGAAAGTTATTGGAGCTCAAATCTACTAAATCTAAGTTAAGGTGTGATTACATATCTGGTAATTTCCCACTGATTTTGTTAAAAGAAAAATTCAGATATCCCAATGTTAAAAGGAACCATTTGTTCCAGGTATCTGTAGGAAATGAGTCTGAAATGTTATTGTTCGAAAGATCAAGATATACCAGTATTTTCATTTTTTGTATCCATCTGGGGAAACGAGGCCCTAAATTGTTAGAGCTGAAATCAATATACTGTATACTCATAGAAAGGTTTGGCATGTCAGCATCTAAAGGAACTCCTTCAAGTGAGTTGTTTGAAAGATCTAAATGAATAATATTTGAATTTCGAATAATTTCAGGGATTACACCTGTAAGAGAATTGGAAGATAGATATAGTCTTTCAAGGTTAGGTAGTTGCCACAGTTTGTCACTTATAGTTCTGATTGGTGTATTTTGCATACACCTAATAGCATGTTAATTTAGCATAATTGTATATTTATTTATCGTTATATATGTACTTTGAGTGTGTTTTGTGATTATGTAGGTTACGAGCGAAGTGGAATAAAAATGGACGCTTAATTAATTTTTTGGAGAAAAAACATTGTGAGTGCCGATAAATGAAGAAAAAAAATATTGAAGAAAAAGATTTGAGCGCGTTGCAATATTTTCGGTCATCTTTTATTTGTCCGGGCTTCGTTTGAGCAATTGTTGGCGTTGGGTTATATTTTATTGGGCCAAAGTTATTATATGTTAAAAGAATTAAAAAAAAAAAAAAAAAAAATACTTTTGGCCCATTTGGACCCAATGGCCAAACACCATAACCGACTCCAGTTACAAGTATAAAAGAAAAAAAGACATGACAAGGGGAGAAGAACAGCCGCAAAAAAAAAGGGTTCAATAGTCGTCTTTTTGGGGGTTACAAATATACAAAAGCAACAAAGGAGATTTCTTTGTTGAAGAATTGTAGACGGAAGTAATAAAAAAAAGAAGATTTTTTTTTCCTTCATTGACTTTTTGGGTATGAAGGCACAATCGCCGAGGTAGCCTTATAAAAAGAAGACCTATTATTGTTTTTAGAAGTGACATACGCGCAGAAAATCAATATTGGTTTGGCAGAGGTTTAAGATGACGAAGGCAAGTGAAAAATTGAACAGTAAACAGTGTCTCGAGTGCATCGTCATGTTCGGCTAATTTTGTTGTAGTTCCTTCTGGTAACTTTATTTATGGTTTGATCATTACTTTTGGATTATCATATTTTTATTACATTGATTTATGATTTATTTATAAATTATTTTTATTGACTTAATATTATGTTTAATTATTTGTGCAAGACAATTTATTATTAGTTAACGATTCATACTTATTTTATTTAGTTAAAAAAAGATGGTCGTATAATTGATATAAATTGTACCTAAATAAATTATTAAAACATAATTATTGGTTGGATTAATATAAGATTTATTATTGCGAGTCACCGATAAACATAATAAATGCCGACGTTAATTCATTCATATTAAGTCAAAATAATCTTTGTAAACGAACTAAAAAGTTTCGATAATCCATAAGTGTGACCAACCATAAATATTAGGAGCTGGAAGTGATTACATTTTTCTTTTAATTGTTTACATCTTTATTTTATTTTTCTAGCTTTACTATTAGTTTAATTTAATCAGTATTTTTATTATCAAAAGTATTTTAGTAGTCAGATTTCAAAACCAAAACCTTTATTGATCAGTGATCACCTCAAAACTTAAACTAAAACCACATAGTCCTCGTGGATCGATACCCATTTACCCTATCTAGTATAAGGTAATTAGGTTTATTTTTGACCGGTACTTCGACGCTGATCAAAATTTGGCGCCGCTGCCGGGGACTCAGTGAGCTTTTCGTTTAAGTTTTTGTTAATATTTTTCTTTAATAAAATACAAAAATACAAAAAGATTTTATTTTTCTTGTTTTGTTTTGTTTTGTTTGTTGTGAGTGTGCAGGTTAGTGTATGCGCACACGTAGATCGGGACGTACATCACCGTTAGCTTACGATCCCGAGGTTGAGAAAAGTGCGAGGTTGAGAAGGAAGACGTTTCGACAGTTTTCTACTAATCTTGATTTTTCAGGTTTAGCAGAGCTTTTCGCTGAAATGCCATGTGACGAAGATGCTGGCGGAAGTGCTAGCGGCAGTAGTAGCGGAGGAGAATCTCCACCACGGGGTGTTGATTCTTATTACAGGCCGGGGATCTTCGAGGATCCCTCGCCTATCGTTTATCCGGATCCGGTTAAAGGGGTTACAAGTAACTTCAAGATCCAGCCGAACCTCATAGCAATCTTGCCAGTGTTTAGAGGTCGTGAGGAGCCATACGCACATCTGCGATAATTCTTCTCAATCGCTGACACACATCAGGTTAATAACATTACTAAGGATGAGGTAAGACTTCGCCTTTTTCCTTTTTCTCTTAAAGATCAAGCTAAGGACTGGTTCTCATCTCTTGAGCCAGGTAGTATTAACTCATGGTCTGAAATGCAATCTGCTTTTCTTGAGGAATTTTATTCTATAAGTAACACTGCTGCCATTAGGAATAAGATTAAATCCTTTCGTCAAATCCCAGGCGAGCAGTTTCATGAAGCATTTAATAGACTTAAGGAGTTATTAAGAACATGCCCTCATCACGATGTTCCAAAATGGGAGCTTGTCAAAGTCTTCTATGATGGGTTGGATTATAACAACCAACAATTTGTGATGGCCACTAGTAGGGGTATGTTTTTCTCGCGACCTATGGAGGAAGAATGTGAGTTTTTTGAAAAACTAAGCAAAGGTTCTAAGACCCAAGCTTCAGTGGATCGAAACAACCACCAATCTTCCGCCAATTTTGTGTCTAACCAACGTGGCACAAATTCTGAAATTAGCGAGTTAAGTAAGAAAGTTGATCTTTTGTTGAGAAATATAGGAAAAGGTGTGCCAAATGTGTCCAATGTGTCGCATAGTGGGTGTTCAATGTGTGGTGATCCAAGTCACTCTGTGGATAATTGTCAAAGTTGGGGGGCGCCACCGAATGAGGAGGTAAATGGAGTCTACGGTGGTCGTCCACGAAATGACCCATTCTCCGAAAGTTACAATCCTGGATGGCGCAATCACCCCAATTTCCGTTGGAAAGATGAAGACAATCGCCCTAATAATACCCAACAACAACACTATGGTTACAAACCAAGGTACGAGGGTGGCGATTCATCTAACTTCCAACAAAATTCTTACAATCATAGGCCACAACAACAATATCCAAATCAGGGCCAAGGCCAAGATGACAACCGTCTCTTGAACCTTGACCGAAAGTTTGATAGGCTTATGGATTCATTGACTACCAACAATCAAGAGATTAATAGAAAATTTGAGGTCACTAATCAAAGACACGAGACCACTACTAAATCTATTGCAGCTCTTGAAAGACAAGTTGGTCAATTGGCGGATCAATTAAGCAAAAGAGATGAGGGAAGGCTACCGAGCTACCCCACCATGAATCCCGCACACAAGAAAAATGGAAATGAGCATGTGAATATGGTGACATCTCTTCGAAACGGTAAAATCTACAACAATGACAAGGGGATTCCAAATTCTCCTGATGTCGAGGATTTCGTTACTGATGACGAAATTATTGTTGAAGGTAAAAATTCTGATAATGTTAAGTCCGGTTCTGAGTTGGTAAATGATTTGTTAAATGATTTTCCTAAACCAACAACACCGAATCCTAAAGCTACTGAATCTCCCGAAGTTAAGGAAGGTGGTGTGTCCAGCACACCATATCCTACGGCTTTGGAGAAATCGACATCTGCAAAGTTAGCTAAAAAGGGTCCTCATGCTGAGGATATGTGGGAGACTTTCAAGCAAGTTAAAATCAATCTCCCCCTTATTGATGCTATCAAGCAAATTCCTGCTTATGCCAAGTTTTTAAAGGACTTGTGTACTCAGAAGAGGAAGCTGAAGGCGTCTTTGCCTAAAAAGATTGACCTAACTGAGCATGTTAGTGCAGTCTTATCTAGCTCTCTTCCTCCTAAATTCAAAGATCCTGGAGCACCGTTGATTTCAGTGGTGGTCGGAAATATTGCCATTAAGAAGGCGCTCCTTGATCTTGGTGCCAGTATTAACATCCTTCCTGCTAGTTTGGTTGATAAGTATGACTTAGGAACTCTTCGTATGACAGACACCATTATTTCCTTAGCCGATCGATCTACCAAAATTCCTAGAGGTATCTTAGAGGATGTTATTGTGAAAGTTGATGATTTCTATTACCCAGTTGACTTCTTTGTTATGGAGACCGAGTCACAATACAAGGATGTTCAACCAACTATTATCCTTGGCCGCCCATTCTTAGCCACGATAGATGCTAGGATTAATTGTCGAACTGGCGCCATGGATATTGCATTCGGTAATAAGAAGATAAGATTGAATGTGTTTAATTCTATGAATTCCCCTACGATGAATGAATGCTACCAAGTTGATGTGATTGATGAGGAAGTCCAAAAGCATGCACCCCGTATGCTTAAGGATGATCCGTTGGAATTATATCTAACTGGTGATAATGAGGAGATTCTTGATGTTGCTGAAGTTCTAGAGATTCAAGAGTGTTTGGTCAGTTCTTTGGACCATCAAAAACCACCTTGGTCTTATAAAGTAGAGCCCTTGCCTTCTACTTTTGACACGGCCACGAAGCCGTCGTTAGAGGTGCCTCCAACTCTTGAGCTAAAACCTTTGCCATCCAATCTCAAATATGCTTTTCTAGGTCCTAAAAATACTTTACCTGTTATTGTTGCTTCTGATCTTTCTGAATCACAAGAGGAAGCACTTCTAAAAGTGCTTTCCAAGTACAAAGCAGCAGTAGGATGGACGATTGCAGATTTGAAAGGGATTAGCCCTTCATTATGTATGCATCGAATTGTTACGGACCCAGATATTAAGCCAGCAAGAGATGCGCAAAGGCGTCTGAATCCTAATATGAAAGAGGTGGTGAAGACGGAAGTTCTTAAATGGTTAGATGCTGATATCATCTATCCCATCTCGGATAGTAAATGGGTAAGTCCTACTCAAACGGTGCCTAAAAAGGCCGGAATCACTGTTGTTGAAACCGAGAATGGGGAAAAGCTCACAACCCGACCAGTCACTGGGTGGAGAGTTTGTATAGATTACCGTAAGCTGAATAATGCCACATCTAAAGATCACTTCCCACTACCTTTCATTGATCAAATAGTTGAGAAGCTTTCTAGTAAGAAGTTCTATTGCTTTTTGGATGGGTACTCCGGTTATAATCAAATACCCATCTATCCTGATGACCAGGCCAAAACTACGTTTACGTGTCCATATGGGACGTTTGCATTTCGAAGAATGCCTTTTGGCATGTGTAATGCACCCGCTACTTTTCAGCGGTGTATGATGAGTATCTTTTCTGACATGGTTGGAGAATCTGTAGAGATATTTATTGATGATTTCTCCATCTTTGGTCAATCTTTTGAAAGCTGCCTTGATCAGCTTGAAAGTGTGTTAAAAAGATGACCGAAACTAATTTGGTGCTTAGTTGGGAGAAGAGCCATTTCATGGTTCGAGAGGGAATTGTATTAGGGCATGTTGTGTCTGAAAAAGGATTTGAGGTTGACCGTGCCAAAGTTCAAGTAATTTCAACCCTTCCTCCTCCCACTACCGTCAAAGGTGTGCGTTCTTTTCTTGGTCATGCTGGGTTCTATAGGCGATTTATTAAAGATTTTAGTGCTATATCAAAGCCTCTTTGCAATCTACTCTTAAAAGATGCACGCTTTGACTTTAATGAATCATGTCTTAAAGCATTCAATATGCTTAAGCAAAAGCTTGTAGAAGCCCCTATTCTACAATCACCTGATTGGTCGAAGCCTTTCGAGATCATGTGTGATGCGAGTGATTATGCCGTTGGGGCGGTTTTAGGACAGCGGGTCGATAAGAAACCCGTTGTAATCTTTTATGCTAGTAAGACTTTTTCAGAAGCCCAAATGAATTACACCACTACCCAAAAAGAGTTGTTAGCCGTGGTTTTTGCTCTTGATAAGTTTAGGTCATATATTTGGGGGCATTCTAAGGTGATAGTATTTTCAGATCATAGTGCCTTAAGACATTTGTTGACTAAGAAAGAGACAAAACCGAGGTTGCTTAGGTGGATTTTGCTTTTACAGGAATTTAATTTAGAAATTCAGGATAAAAAGGGGTCAGAAAATGTAGTTGCCGATCATTTGTCTAGAATTATCCCTCCGCCGTTCAACCCTTCTGACGTGATTAAGGAAAGCTTTCCGGATGAAAGCTTGTTTGAGGTTTCTAAGGTTCCTTGGTACGCAAACATAGTTAATTATCTTGCAGTTAAAAAGCTTCCGGAGTTTTGGTCCAAGCAACAAAGAAAATACTTCTTCTCCCAGTTGAAGCATTATTTTTGGGAGGATCCGGAGCTATATAAGGTGTGTGCTGACCAAGTTGTTAGGAGATGTGTTCCCGACCATGAGCATATGGACATATTGGCTCATTGCCATTCTTATGCATGTGGTGGACACTTTGGTGCTACAAAAACTGGGCATAAGGTCCTACAAAGCGGTTTCTTTTGGCCGACTATCTTCAAGGATGCCCAGTCTTTTGTGAAAGCATGTATTCGTTGCCAACAAGTTGGAGGGATTTCAAGGCGTGATAAAATGCCTATGAATCCCATACTTGTTGTTGAGATCTTTGACGTGTGGGGTATTGATTTTATGGGACCATTCCCCACTTCCCATGGCAATGTGTACATTTTAGTGGCAGTTGATTATGTGTCTAAGTGGGTAGAGGCTGAGGCTACTAGAGCAAATGATCATAGTGTAGTTCTTAAGTTTGTTAAGAAGAATATCTTTGCTAGGCATGGAATTCCTAAGGCTATAATTAGTGATGGGGGTTCTCACTTTAAGAACTTTAAATTTGGGAAATTACTGAAACACTATGGAGTTAATCATAGGATAGCTACCCCTTATCACCCACATACTAGTGGACAGGTTGAAGTATCTAATAGGGAGATTAAGCGAATTTTAGAAAAGACCATTCGTAGTGATAGGAAAGATTCGTCCTTGAGGTTAGATGATGCTTTGTGGGCATATAGGACGGCTTTTAAGACTCCTATTGGTATGTCACCGTATAAGTTGGTATATGGCAAGGCGTGTCATTTACCGGTTGAGATAGAGCATAGGGCTGAATGGGCAATTAAGACTGTTAATCTGGATTTAGAGAAAGCGGGGTAGTTCTAGGAAACTTCAATTATCTGAACTAGATGAGATTAGACGTGATGCTTATGAGAGTTCTAGGATTTATAAGGAGAAAACCAAAGCTTTTCATGATCGACACATCACCAAGAAGTCCTTCTTGGTTGGTCAAAAAGTTTGGTTATTCAATGCTAGACTTAAGCTTTTTCCTGGAAAGTTGAGAAGTAAATGGACGGGTCCATACATTGTGACTCAAGTCTCTCCATACGGAACCATTGAAATAAAAAATATGGTGGGTGGAGAACCTTTTAAAGTTAGACACCGTTTAAAGTCGTATGTTGAGTTGGAGAGTGATCAGATGGAAACGGTGGATGTGGTTTACTTGGAACCAATCCATCCGTCTCAATAGCTCATATGAGTTATGTCTGGCTGAAGACGGTAAACTTAGCGCTTCGCGGGAGGCAACCCGTGGTTTGTGGAACTTTGTGGGTGTGTTCACTACAAACCCTCACGAGACAAAACTCGTCCAGTCGGGCTACCGAGTGGTTTAAAGGCTTGTTGCATACGCTAAATGCAACCGTGATTCCTACGAAAGTGAGTTAGGTTTTTGTTTTTTGTGTGAGTTTGTCAAATTGATTTTTAACCAAAATTTCAATTTAAAGTTTTTGCATTAGGGGAAATGCAATGCTTTACGTTGAGGGGGGGGGGGGGGGGTGGTGGCACATGTGTTGCATGTTTTGTGTGAAATTTTGGTCAAAATGGGTTAAAATGTGATTTTTAGGAAAAATTGAAATTTTTTAAAATTTTAAATCACATTATAAGAGTCTTGAGCTAATTAGATGTGGAAGTTTCTTCTACATATATGTTTGTTGAGTGTTTGCAGATTCTGAAGATTAGCTTGTGGATGATTTATTGGAGCAAGCTAGAAGATTTGGCCTTAATTATCAGGTGCACCCGATTCCATTGTATAATTTGGTTATTAAATTGATTTGATTGTTTGCATGTAGTTAGGCATATGTATAATTAGATGATCAAACCACGCCGGTTGAATTCCCTTTATTTACCTTTGCTTAGATCGAGTAAAAAGTTTAAATAAATAATATGAAATATAGTAATGTAATAGTTGGGTTAGGACACGTAAAATTGATCTTATTCGGCTCGCCACCCGCGCACGGTGGCCTTAGAAAAGAGTTGGAGAACTGTCATAATTATTGGTGGTAGTCATATGCTGGGCTTGCCTATCTGATTCGTCACCCGCGCAAGGTGATACTTTAGTTGTTAGCATGGGTCAGACGCCAATTTTTATGATGGATAGCATTGCACCTAGCTGAGACAATTTTATGTGAAATAACCCAATCCTTGTATTGTTGTAATGAAATTAGGAAGATTAGTTTAATTTAGTGCATTGTATAATTATACTATATGGTAGGTAATTCCATCATGTGACGTACCAGTAGGCACGAAGTATAACTGTTCCCGTTTAATTAAACAGACTTAATTAACCGGTTCTCATGTGTCGATGTGTCTTAGTATGCACCTATAGGATAGATATTCATTTTTCTGAATAATTAGTTTTTATATCAACTTTAAAAGGAGTGTATAAAGCGTTCGGGATGACTTGTATAAGAAACGGTCCTGAATGGCTAAAGAAAAGAGCTTATGTGTGATGTGAAAAAAAAAAGAAAGAAAAAAAGAAAGAAAAAAAAAAAAAAAAAAAAGTGAAAAAAATGATGAGAAAAAAGTGGAAGTATGTAAGCTAAAATATGATGGCTTATGATGTGCTCTTATGATATAAAAACTCCAATGTTATAAAAGGTGTACGATATTCTCACCTCTTGTTTAGATTAATGTTTATATTGATTATAGGTGTGTAATAGGTACCTTGGACACATGGTTAATTATATGAAACATAAAGTAAATGGAATCAATGGGAATGGTTATGCTAAGTGTTTAAGAAGGACAAAAATATTGGTAATCATTTTGGATTATTTGTCATGTAGGATGGTTATTAGTGTATTAGGTTGAATGTAATCTTTTTGATGAAATTTCAATAGTATGATTAAAAATTATGAAATTAACATGCTTGTATATTTTTATTTTATTTTTACTCTGAGACAGAGTAAAGGTTAAGTTCGAGGGGATCTGATTGGTGTATTTTGCATACACCTAATAGCATGTTAATTTAGCATAATTGTATATTTATTTATCGTTATATATGTACTTTGAGTGTGTTTTGTGATTATGTAGGTTACGAGCGAAGTGGAATAAAAATGGACGCTTAATTAATTTTTTGGAGAAAAGACATTGTGAGTGCCGATAAATGAAGAAAAAAAATATTGAAGAAAAAGATTTGAGCGCGTTGCAATATTTTCGGTCATCTTTTATTTGTCCGGGCTTCGTTTGAGCAATTGTTGGCGTTGGGTTATATTTTATTGGGCCAAAGTTATTATATGTTAAAAGAATTAAAAAAAAAAATACTTTTGGCCCATTTGGACCCAATGGCCCAACACCATAACCGACTCCAGTTACAAGTATAAAAGAAAAAAAGACATGACAAGGGGAGAAGAACAGCCGCAAAAAAAAGGGTTCAATAGTCGTCTTTTTGGGGGTTACAAATATACAAAAGCAACAAAGGAGATTTCTTTGTTGAAGAATTGTAGACGGAAGAAATAAAAAAAAGAAGATTTTTTTTTCCTTCATTGACTTTTTGGGTATGAAGGCACAATCGCCGAGGTAGCCTTATAAAAAGAAGACCTATTATTGTTTTTAGAAGTGACATACGCGCAGAAAATCAATATTGGTTTGGCAGAGGTTTAAGATGACGAAGGCAAGTGAAAAATTGAACAGTAAACAGTGTCTCGAGTGCATCGTCATGTTCGACTAATTTTGTTGTAGTTCCTTCTGGTAACTTTATTTATGGTTTGATCATTACTTTTGGATTATCATATTTTTATTACATTGATTTATGATTTATTTATAAATTATTTTTATTGACTTAATATTATGTTTAATTATTTGTGCAAGACAATTTATTATTAGTTAACGATTCATACTTATTTTATTTAGTTAAAAAAAAGATGGTCGTATAATTGATATAAATTGTACCTAAATAAATTATTAAAACATAATTATTGGTTGGATTAATATAAGATTTATTATTGCGAGTCACCGATAAACATAATAAATGCCGACGTTAATTCATTCATATTAAGTCAAAATAATCTTTGTAAACGAACTAAAAAGTTTCGATAATCCATAAGTGTGACCAACCATAAATATTAGGAGCTGGAAGTGATTACATTTTTCTTTTAATTGTTTACATCTTTATTTTATTTTTCTAGCTTTACTATTAGTTTAATAATTATTTTAATTTTTAATCAGCATTTTTATTATCAAAAGTATTTTAGTTGTCAGATTTCAAAACCAAAACCTTTATTGATCAGTGATCACCTCAAAACTTAAACTAAAACCACATAGTCCTCGTGGATCGATACCCATTTACCCTATCTAGTATAAGGTAATTAGGTTTATTTTTGACCGGTACTTCGACGCCGATCAAAATTTGGCGCCGCTGCCGGGGACTCAGTGAGCTTTTCGTTTAAGTTTTTGTTAATATTTTTCTTTAATAAAATACAAAAATACAAAAAGATTTTATTTTTCTTGTTTTGTTTTGTTTTGTTTGTTGTGAGTGTGCAGGTTAGTGTATGCGCACGCGTAGATCGGGACGTACATCACCGTTAGCTTACGATCCCGAGGTTGAGAAAAGTGCGAGGTTGAGAAGGAAGACGTTTCGACAGTTTTTCTACTAATCTTGATTTTTCAGGTTTAGCAGAGCTTTTCGCTGAAATGCCAGGTGACGAAGATGCTGGCCGAAGTGCTAGTGGCAGTAGTAGCGGAGGAGAATCTCCACCACGGGGTGTTGATTCTTATTACAGGCCGGGGATCTTCGAGGATCCCTCGCCTATCGTTTATCCGGATCCGGTTAAAGGGGTTACAAGTAACTTCAAGATCCAGCCGAACCTCATAGCAATCTTGCCAGTGTTTAGAGGTCGTGAGGAGCCATACGCACATCTGCGAGAATTCTTCTCAATTGCTGACACACATCAGGTTAATAACATTACTAAAGATGAGGTAAGACTTCGCCTTTTTCCTTTTTCTCTTAAAGATCAAGCTAAGGACTGGTTCTCATCTCTTGAGCCAGGTAGTATTAACTCATGGTCTGAAATGCAATCTGCTTTTCTTGAGGAATTTTATTCTATAAGTAAGACTGCTGCCATTAGGAATAAGATTAAATCCTTTCGTCAAATCCCAGGCGAGCAGTTTCATGAAGCATTTAATAGACTTAAGGAGTTATTAAGAACATGCCCTCATCACAATGTTCCAAAATGGGAGCTTGTCAAAGTCTTCTATGATGGGTTGGATTATAACAACCAACAATTTGTGATGGCCACTAGTAGGGGTATGTTTTTCTCGCGACCTATGGAGGAAGAATGGGAGTTTTTTGAAAAACTAAGCAAAGGTTCTAAGACCCAAGCTTCAATGGATCGAAACAACCACCAATCTTCCGCCAATTTTGTGTCTAACCAACGTGGCACAAATTCTGAAATTAGCGAGTTAAGTAAGAAAGTTGATCTTTTGTTGAGAAATATAGGAAAAGGTGTGCCAAATGTGTCCAATGTGTCGCATAGTGGGTGTTCAATGTGTGGTGATCCAAGTCACTCTGTGGATAATTGTCAAAGTTGGGGGCGCCACCGAATGAGGAGGTAAATGGAGTCTACGGTGGTCGTCCACGAAATGACCCATTCTCCGAAAGTTACAATCCTGGATGGCGCAATCACCCCAATTTCCGTTGGAAAGATGAAGACAATCGCCCTAATAATACCCAACAACAACACTATGGTTACAAACCAAGGTACGAGGGTGGCGATTCATAGGCCACAACAACAATATCCAAATCAGGGCCAAGGCCAAGATGACAACCGTCTCTTGAACCTTGACCGAAAGTTTGATAGGCTTATGGATTCATTGACTACCAACAATCAAGAGATTAATAGAAAATTTGACGTCACTAATCAAAGACACGAGACCACTACTAAATCTATTGCAGCTCTTGAAAGACAAGTTGGTCAATTGGCGGATCAATTAAGCAAAAGAGATGAGGGAAGGCTACCGAGATACCCCACCATGAATCCCGCACACAAGAAAAATGGAAATGAGCATGTGAATATGGTGACATCTCTTCGAAACGGTAAAATCTACAACAATGACAAGGGGATTCCAAATTCTCCTGATGTCGAGGATTTCGTTACTGATGACGAAATTATTGTTGAAGGTAAAAATTCTGATAATGTTAAGTCCGGTTCTGAGTTGGTAAATGATTTGTTAAATGATTTTCCTAAACCAACAACACCGAATCCTAAAGCTACTGAATCTCCCGAAGTTAAGGAAGGTGGTGTGTCCAGCACACCATATCCTACGGCTTTGGAGAAATCGACATCTGCAAAGTTAGCTAAAAAGGGTCCTCATGCTGAGGATATGTGGGAGACTTTCAAGCAAGTTAAAATCAATCTCCCCCTTATTGATGCTATCAAGCAAATTCCTGCTTATGCCAAGTTTTTAAAGGACTTGTGTACTCAGAAGAGGAAGCTGAAGGCGTCTTTGCCTAAAAAGATTGACCTAACTGAGCATGTTAGTGCAGTCTTATCTAGCTCTCTTCCTCCTAAATTCAAAGATCCTGGAGCACCGTTGATTTCAGTGGTGGTCGGAAATATTGCCATTAAGAAGGCGCTCCTTGATCTTGGTGCCAGTATTAACATCCTTCCTGCTAGTTTGGTTGATAAGTATGACTTAGGAACTCTTCGTAGGACAGACACCATTATTTCCTTAGCCGATCGATCTACCAAAATTCCTAGAGGTATCTTAGAGGATGTTATTGTGAAAGTTGATGATTTCTATTACCCAGTTGACTTCTTTGTTATGGACACCGAGTCACAATACAAGGATGTTCAACCAACTATTATCCTTGGCCGCTCATTCTTAGCCACGATAGATGCTAGGATTAATTGTCGAACTGGCGCCATGGATATTGCATTCGGTAATAAGAAGATAAGATTGAATGTGTTTAATTCTATGAATTCCCCTACGATGAATGAATGCTACCAAGTTGATGTGATTGATGAGGAAGTCCAAAAGCATGCACCCCGTATGCTTAAGGATGATCCGTTGGAATTATATCTAACTGGTGATAATGAGGAGATTCTTGATGTTGCTGAAGTTCTAGAGATTCAAGAGTGTTTGGTCAGTTCTTTGGACCATCAAAAACCACCTTGGTCTTATAAAGTAGAGCCCTTGCCTTCTACTTTTGACACGGCCACGAAGTCGTCGTTAGAGGTGCCTCCAACTCTTGAGCTAAAACCTTTGCCATCCAATCTCAAATATGCTTTTCTAGGTCCTAAAAATACTTTACCTGTTATTGTTGCTTCTGATCTTTCTGAATCACAAGAGGAAGCACTTCTAAAAGTGCTTTCCAAGTACAAAGCAGCAGTAGGATGGACGATTGCAGATTTGAAAGGGATTAGCCCTTCATTATGTATGCATCGAATTGTTACGGACCCAGATATTAAGCCAGCAAGAGATGCGCAAAGGCGTCTGAATCCTAATATGAAAGAGGTGGTGAAGACGGAAGTTCTTAAATGGTTAGATGCTGATATCATCTATCCCATCTCGGATAGTAAATGGGTAAGTCCTACTCAAACGGTGCCTAAAAAGGCCGGAATCACTGTTGTTGAAACCGAGAATGGGGAAAAGCTCACAACCCGACCAGTCACTGGGTGGATAGTTTGTATAGATTACCGTAAGCTGAATAATGCCACATCTAAAGATCACTTCCCACTACCTTTCATTGATCAAATAGTTGAGAAGCTTTCTGGTAAGAAGTTCTATTGCTTTTTGGATGGGTACTCCGGTTATAATCAAATACCCATCCATCCTGATGACCAGGCCAAAACTACGTTTACGTGTCCATATGGGACGTTTGCATTTCGAAGAATGCCTTTTGGCCTGTGTAATGAACCTGCTACTTTTCAGCGGTGTATGATGAGTATCTTTTCTGACATGGTTGGAGAATCTGTAGAGATATTTATGGATGATTTCTCCATCTTTGGTCAATCTTTTGAAAGCTGCCTTGATCAGCTTGAAAGTGTGTTAAAAAGATGCACCGAAACTAATTTGGTGCTTAGTTGGGAGAAGAGCCATTTCATGGTTCGAGAGGGAATTGTATTAGGGCATGTTGCGTCTGAAAAAGGATTTGAGGTTGACCGTGCCAAAGTTCAAGTAATTTCAACCCTTCCTCCTCCCACTACCGTCAAAGGTGTGCGTTCTTTTCTTGGTCATGCTGGGTTCTATAGGCGATTTATTAAAGATTTTAGTGCTATATCAAAGCCTCTTTGCAATCTACTCTTAAAAGATGCACGCTTTGACTTTAATGAATCATGTCTTAAAGCATTCAATATGCTTAAGCAAAAGCTTGTAGAAGCCCCTATTCTACAATCACCTGATTGGTCGAAGCCTTTCGAGATCATGTGTGATGCGAGTGATTATGCCGTTGGGGCGGTTTTAGGACAGCGGGTCGATAAGAAACCCGTTGTAATCTTTTATGCTAGTAAGACTTTTTCAGAAGCCCAAATGAATTACACCACTACCGAAAAAGAGTTGTTAGCCGTGGTTTTTGCTCTTGATAAGTTTAGGTCATATATTTGGGGGCATTCTAAGGTGATAGTATTTTCAGATCATAGTGCCTTAAGACATTTGTTGACTAAGAAAGAGACAAAACCGAGGTTGCTTAGGTGGATTTTGCTTTTACAGGAATTTAATTTAGAAATTCAGGATAAAAAGGGGTCAGAAAATGTAGTTGCCGATCATTTATCTAGAATTATCCCTCCGCCGTTCAACCCTTCTGACGTGATTAAGGAAAGCTTTCCGGATGAAAGCTTGTTTGAGGTTTCTAAGGTTCCTTGGTACGCAAACATAGTTAATTATCTTGCAGTTAAAAAGCTTCCGGAGTTTTGGTCCAAGCAACAAAGAAAATACTTCTTCTCCCAGTTGAAGCATTATTTTTGGGAGGATCCGGAGCTATATAAGGTGTGTGCTGACCAAGTTGTTAGGAGATGTGTTCCCGACCATGAGCATATGGACATATTGGCTCATTGCCATTCTTATGCATGTGGTGGACACTTTGGTGCTACAAAAACTGGGCATAAGGTCCTACAAAGCGGTTTCTTTTGGCCGACTATCTTCAAGGATGCCCAGTCTTTTGTGAAAGCATGTATTCGTTGCCAACAAGTTGGAGGGATTTCAAGGCGTGATAAAATGCCTATGAATCCCATACTTGTTGTTGAGATCTTTGACGTGTGGGGTATTGATTTTATGGGACCATTCCCCACTTCCCATGGCAATGTGTACATTTTAGTGGCAGTTGATTATGTGTCTAAGTGGGTAGAGGCTGAGGCTACTAGAACAAATGATCATAGTGTAGTTCTTAAGTTTGTTAAGAAGAATATCTTTGCTAGGCATGGAATTCCTAAGGCTATAATTAGTGATGGGGGTTCTCACTTTAAGAACTTTAAATTTGGGAAATTACTGAAACACTATGGAGTTAATCATAGGATAGCTACCCCTTATCACCCACATACTAGTGGACAGGTTGAAGTATCTAATAGGGAGATTAAGCGAATTTTAGAAAAGACCGTTCGTAGTGATAGGAAAGATTGGTCCTTGAGGTTAGATGATGCTTTGTGGGCATATAGGACGGCTTTAAAGACTCCTATTGGTATGTCACCGTATAAGTTGGTATATGGCAAGGCGTGTCATTTACCGGTTGAGATAGAGCATAGGGCTGAATGGGCAATTAAGACTGTTAATCTGGATTTAGAGAAAGCGGGTAGTTCTAGGAAACTTCAACCCGTGGTTTGTGGAACTTTGTGGGTGTGTTCACTACAAACCCTCACGAGACAAAACTCGTCCAGTCGGGCTACCGAGTGGTTTAAAGGCTTGTTGCATACGCTAAATGCAACCGTGATTCCTACGAAAGTGAGTTAGGTTTTTGTTTTATGTGTGAGTTTGTCAAATTGATTTTTAACCAAAATTTCAATTTAAAGTTTTTGCATTAGGGGAAATGCAATGCTTTACGTTGAGGGGGGGGGGGGGGGGGGGTGGCACATGTGTTGCATGTTTTTGTGTGAAATTTTGGTCAAAATGGGTTAAAATGTGATTTTTAGGAAAAATTGAAAATTTTTAAAATTTTAAATCACATTATAAGAGTCTTGAGCTAATTAGATGTGGAAGTTTCTTCTACATATATGTTTGTTGAGTGTTTGCAGATTCTGAAGATTAGCTTGTGGATGATTTATTGGAGCAAGCTAGAAGATTTGGCCTTAATTATCAGGTGCACCCGATTCCATTGTATAATTTGGTTATTAAATTGATTTGATTGTTTGCATGTAGTTAGGCATATGTATAATTAGATGATCAAACCACGCCGGTTGAATTCCCTTTATTTACCTTTGCTTAGATCGAGTAAAAAGTTTAAATAAATAATATGAAATATAGTAATGTAATAGTTGGGTTAGGACACGTAGAATTGATCTTATTCGGCTCGCCACCCGCGTACGGTGGCCTTAGAAAAGAGTTGGACAACTGTCATAATTATTGGTGGTAGTCATATGTTGGGCTTGCCTATCTGATTCGTCACCCGCGCAAGGTGATACTTTAGTTGTTAGCATGGGTCAGACGCCAATTTTTATGATGGATAGCATTGCACCTAGCTGAGACAATTTTATGTGAAATAACCCAATCCTTGTATTGTTGTAATGAAATTAGGAAGATTAGTTTAATTTAGTGCATTGTATAATTATACTATATGGTAGGTAATTCCATCATGTGACGTACCAGTAGGCACGAAGTATAACTGTTCCCATTTAATTAAACAGACTTAATTAACCGGTTCTCATTTGCCGATGTGTCTTAGTATGCACCTATAGGATAGATATTCATTTTTCTGAATAATTGGTTTTATATCAACTTTAAAAGGAGTGTATAAAGCGTTCGGGATGACTTGTATAAGAAACGGTCCTGAATGGCTAAAGAAAAGAGCTTATGTGTGATGTGGAAAAAAAAAGAAAAAAAAAAGAAAGAAAAAAAAAAGAAAAAAAAAGAAAAAAAAAGTGAAAAAAATGATGAGAAAAAAGTGGAAGTATGTAAGCTAAAATATGATGGCTTATGATGTGCTCTTATGATATAAAAACTCCAATGTTATAAAAGGTGTACGATATTCTCACCTCTTGTTTAGATTAATGTTTATATTGATTATAGGTGTGTAATAGGTACCTTGGACACATGGTTAATAATATGAAACATAAAGTAAATGGAATCAATGGGAATGGTTATGCTAAGTGTTTAAGAAGGACAAAAATATTGGTAATTATTTTGGATTATTTGTCATGTAGGATGGTTATTAGTGTATTAGGTTGAATGTAATCTTTTTGATGAAATTTCAATAGTATGATTAAAAATTATGAAATTAACATGCTTGTATATTTTTATTTTATTTTTACTCTGAGACAGAGTAAAGGTTAAGTTCGAGGGGATCTGATTGGTGTATTTTGCATACACCTAATAGCATGTTAATTTAGAATAATTGTATATTTATTTATCGTTATATATGTACTTTGAGTGTGTTTTGTGATTATGTAGGTTACGAGCGAAGTGGAATAAAAATGGACGCTTAATTAATTTTTTGGAGAAAAGACATTGTGAATGCCGATAAATGAAGAAAAAAAATATTGAAGAAAAAGATTTGAGCGCGTTGCAATATTTTCGGTCCTCTTTTATTTGTCCGGGCTTCGTTTGAGCAATTGTTGGCGTTGGGTTATATTTTATTAGGCCAAAGTTATTATATGTTAAAAGAATTAAAAAAAAAAATAAAAAAATACTTTTGGCCCATTTGGACCCAATGGCCCAACACCATAACCGACTCCAGTTACAAGTATAAAAGAAAAAAAGACATGACAAGGGGAGAAGAACAGCCGCAAAAAAAAGGGTTCAATAGTCGTCTTTTTGGGGGTTACAAATATACAAAAGCAACAAAGGAGATTTCTTTGTTGAAGAATTGTAGACGGAAGTAATAAAAAAAAGAAGATTTTTTTTCCTTCATTGACTTTTTGGGTATGAAGGCACAATCGCCGAGGTAGCCTTATAAAAAGAAGACCTATTATTGTTTTTAGAAGTGACATACGCACAGAAAATCAATATTGGTTTGGCAGAGGTTTAAGATGACGAAGGCAAGTGAAAAATTGAACAGTAAACAGTGTCTCGAGTGCATCGTCATGTTCGGCTAATTTTGTTGTAGTTCCTTCTGGTAACTTTATTTATGGTTTGATCATTACTTTTGGATTATCATATTTTTATTACATTGATTTATGATTTATTTATAAATTATTTTTATTGACTTAATATTATGTTTAATTATTTGTGCAAGACAATTTATTATTAGTTAATGATTCATACTTATTTTATTTAGTTAAAAAAAGATGGTCGTATAATTGATATAAATTGTACCTAAATAAATTATTAAAACATAATTATTGGTTGGATTAATATAAGATTTATTATTGCGAGTCACCGATAAACATAATAAATGCCGACGTTAATTCATTCATATTAAGTCAAAATAATTTTTGTAAACGAACTAAAAAGTTTCAATAATCCATAAGTGTGACCAACCATAAATATTAGGAGCTGGAAGGGATTACATTTTTCTTTTAATTGTTTACATCTTTATTTTATTTTTCTAGCTTTACTATTAGTTTAATAATTATTTTAATTTTGAATCAGCATTTTTATTATTAAAAGTATTTTAGTTGTCAGATTTCAAAACCAAAACCTTTATTGATCAGTGATCACCTCAAAACTTAAACTAAAACCACATAATCCTCGTGGATCGATACCCATTTACCCTATCTAGTATAAGGTAATTAGGTTTATTTTTGACCGGTACTTCGACGCCGATCAAGTTCCATTCAACTGATTCAAGGATAGGTTTAATGTGTTCAGCAATGAAAATGTTTGGATCTCATCTGACAATGACCCTGTGAACTGGTTATTTGAAGCATCTATTACTTGTAATGTAGCTGATGATGTACATCGAGACAAGGTGTTCAAAAGTCTGAAAGTTTCCCATCAAACTTGTTGCCAGAGAGATAAAGACCATAAAGCCTCTCGCCAATTAATGGACACAACCAATGATACATTGATTCGTTGAGATTGTTGTTATCGAGATAAAGGTTAACAACAACAGATGTAGAAGAGTTGACAGATGAAGAATATGGATGCATGACTTGTGCGAGGTCACATTCCCATAAATTTAAATACGTTAGTTCTTGGAGACCTATAATTACATTTACCCAATTATTTACGTTAGCTAGAGAAGTTCCATATAGATCAAGTTCACGTAAATAAGATAGAGAAGACAACCAATCTAAGTTTCCAACTCTACAACTTCCAAGGGATCCTAGGTAAAGATATTCCAAATTGGTAAGGGTTCCAAATTCTGTTGGAATGGTTCCATAGAAAGAGTTGTCTGAAAGGAAAAGCCATGTTAATTTGGTCAAAGAACCAATGGATTGAGGAATGGTTCCACTCAAATTGTTCTCGTGAAGGAAAAGTTCTGTTAATTTGGTCAAGGAACCAATGGAACTGGGAATGGATCCAGTAAATTGATTCCCACTAACGTCAAGCTCAGTTAATTGGGTCATATTACCAATACACTCCGGAATGGTGCCATGAAAAGAATTGAAAGAAAGATCAAGAAAACTTAAATGAGTCATGAAGCATATGAACTCAGGAATGGTTCCATGAAAAGAATTGGAAGAAAGGTCAAGATCATTTAATTAGCTTAAGTTAAGCAACGAAAGGGTAATCTCACCTTCAAGACCACTACCACCAAAATAGCCTTGCGGGTCAAGCGATGTGACATGACCTGTTTGGTTGTTGCATGTGACTCCACTCCATCGACAACAATCATCTTCTTCTTCAGGTATCCATGTAGAGAGCAAGTCATCTGGGTCCAGAAGTTTAGCTTTGAAATCAAGAAGAACTTGTCTCTCCATATCAATGCACGTATGAACAGCTCCTTCTGCTGCTGCAACTAATTTGTGATCAACGGAAGTGGCAGATGTGGTATTAAACCACAGCAAGGCAAGTGACAATATAAAAATATGCATAAAGTAAAAGTAAATATTTTCTCTCATTACCTATGTTGTATAAACAAATTATATTGGATGTTTTTTGATCTGATAATGAACACATATACCTGTATGAAGCTTTATATAGACTTCAAAAGCCAAGAATAGACGAAGACGGATATAAATTTGTGTGGTGCAGACAACACTTGTGAAAAAGATCATAGAATAAAGTTGTAGTCCCACACTAGACGACCAAAGACTCTCAAGTCTTTGAAATTTGTAGTTATCGCATGTTCATCAATATATCTTTTGGTACCGAAGTTATTGTAGTATCAAATACATAGTGATGATCTAATTATATTATTTTCATAGCAATACTTAAGTTGAAGATACATATCAACACTGTTTTCATAACTGCATAGGTAAAAAAGAATGTGTTTTATTTTTTCACTGTTTAAGAATACAAAAAATAAATTTGCCCATTTTTGTGGAAAATGATGAAAAATAAAGTTTACAATCCCAAATTACACGTTAGAAGTCTCAATAGTTATAAATTTCTGTAGTTATTAGACATCATTTTCAATCTTGTGATACTTCCTCCCTCAATTAGTGTGATAGAAATTAAAAGCAAGCTACTGGGTCCAAAACACTAAATCAAAACAAAGACTAAAGATGGAGACTTCAAGTAGTTTTGAACACTCCTAACCAAACATAACTAGTTCTTGAGCAATCACCCCAAAACTCACGGATATGAAAAAGTACAACTCCACTAATATTCAATCATGATCAGAAATCTTATCAAAAATTTGACAACAACAATAATATGCAATTTCGTTGAAGCCGGAGGCGGGACGAGGTGCGGTTGATCAAAACCATGGAGCCAAACCTTTACATACAAGTTGTGATTTCGTTACTAAAAGCGTTTTCAAAGGTTTGACTAACTTCGTCGTCGCGTTTTCTGACGAATGCTATCTTCGTGAATTAGTTTATTTAATTAAAGTTGTGATTTCGTCGATAGTATAGAACGGATATTGCTTGTTCACTCCCGCATACTATCGACGAAATCACAACATTAGTTAGATAATTAATTCACGAAGATAGCGTTCGTTAGAAAGAAATGATGGGGTTAGTCACGCCCTTTGAAAAAGCTTGGATAGCTAAAGATGATATGAAGAGTGCATACGAGAAACGCACTGGTTTGCATCGTTCGTCCTTATAGTTTGCGTTGACCGACGTCGTTCGTCCTTTGACCAAAAAAGTTGCACCGTTCAGCCTTAACTTTGAAACCTTTTTCATCATTTGTCCTTCGCTTTAACTGGCCTCACAAATGAACATTAAGTCATTTTTCCACAGGGGCAAAGTTGTCCATTCACTCCCTTATTCCACCCTTCCTTTCCCTATCTTTCATCATCATCATCATCATCATCATCATCATCATCATCTTCATCTTCTTCACACATTAACTTCACTTCTCACTTTACATCATCTTATCAAAATCAACATAATTCAATGCTAAAATCATATCCCCAACTTAAAATTCATATACCCGAAACGTGATATACACAATTAAAAATCAAAACCCACTTTTAAAAAACAACCTTCGCCACATTTGCGAATCAAAACAACCTTTTTCTTGTTTCAGCTTCTAATTGAATCCTTTGCATCTCCACCATCAATTTCAGTCACCCACCCTATTCAACCACGAGAATCTTCACTATCCTCTTAAATAATGCAACCCATTACACTCAAAGAGTTGATTTTGCTAAAAGGTCCGATAAATGTCTTCCCAAACCCCAAGGGAAGAAACAAGATTTGTATAAGTTCAGCTATAAGGGTTTTTTCACAATACGAAATCAACATTATTACAGCCATTTCTGCAAAAATAGATCAGACAGTATAAAGGCTAACCTGTCGAATTATTATTGGTGCTTCTTTTTAACTTGAAGAAATTATTTTCTAACTGACATTGTGGTATGAATCGATGATGGCATCAGCAAGATACTCGCATTTTGCAGCAGATAAACCTGCTGATGATATTCTTCCATCTTTTGGTATGTAAATATGCCATTTATCAGTCATGTTATCCCTCTGCAAAAACAAGGAAAACCATACATATAAGAACTTCTCCCCAAAACAGTCTCTATGTGAATTTATGATATTAATGTGGATCCAAGAGATTGTCATTCTTTTTGTCATTCCGAGTAAACTAAAAGTGACCAGCTTCTCCATCCAATGTGTTTGTAATATTTTTAATTTGTACTAATATAAATCACAGCGTACAAAATTGCCAAAGGCACTTTTCTATAAAGTGGAGTTGTGGAGGTCTATGGAGGATATATGTCATATGTTTTTACAGGCCAAGACTTTGAGCTGCTCTCAATAAACGATCTAAAATAAAAATTAAAACCCAAATAGAAAAAAAAGTTATATTAAAAAAAACTATGAACCAAAGTTGAATAGGGTGGGTGACTAGAATTAATGGTGGAGATGCAAAGGATTCAATTAGAAGCTGAAACAAGAAAAAGGTTGTTTTGATTCGTAAATGTGGCTAAGGGTTGTTTTTTAAAAGTGTGTTTTGATTTTAAATTACGTTATCACGATTCGGGTATATGAATTTTAAGTTGGGGATATGTTTTTAGCATTGAATTATGTTGATTTTGATAAGATGATGTAAAGTGGGAGGTGAAGTTAATCTGTGAAGAAGATGAAGATGATGATGATGAAAGAAAGGGAAAGGAAGGGTGGAGTAAGGGAGTGAATGGACAACTTTGCCCCTGTGGAAAAATGACTTAATGTTCATTTGTGGGGCCAGTTAAAGCGAAGGACAAACGGCGGAAAATGTGTCAAAGTTAAAAAAGATTACGAGATACATAAAGCATCGTATTGAAAGGCAGTTAAAATCAAACTACAAATAGAAACTAAATTTGTTTTACTTCGTGAAAAATACAATTAGAACGACCGTGTTGTATATTTTTAACTTTCTTATTCTATTTCTCTATTTCCGTATTATAATTAATTTACGTATTGTAATTTCTAAAAGTTAATTGAATGACTAGTTTCCAAAGTTTCTCTTATAACTACCCATTACCATCCTTTCATTTTCTCACACACAAAGTACTCATTACCATTTCTTTATCTGAAAATTTTCTGAAAAAAGCACTAAATATGAATACCAAATGAAACAAACAAAAAACTACTCGAAGCAATCCGTCGACACCCGAGAAACACCCCCCCCCTCACAACCAGCATTTTATAAAAATCCCAATTGTGGCTTAGAAACCTATATAGGCGGATCATCAACTCAATCAACTCAAGAGATGACTCGGTCGATGAACATGACATAACTGAAAAATTTATCTTACTAAAGAACGAGAACATCAACTACTTATTGATTAGGAAGCGTTACGAGAAATCTTAGAAAAAGAAGAAAGAGCTGATAAAGAGTGGGAGGAGAGACTGATACAAGAACAAGCTAAGTATGAGTTGTGGAGGTCGAATTTTTTTGTGAATATATCGGATTAAGATCTGGGAAATTTTGTGAGTTATAGTTTACCGACAAAAATTACGTTGTTTAAGTAAACATAATTTTTATATCTTTCTCTCGCTTACTTTTTATATAATGATAATTTTATCATTAGTTAATAAATTTCTATATAATTTAAATTTTGTAATAATACCTTCATGTGAAGGTAATACGGTAAATTTAATTTAAATTTCCTATATATTTTTTTTAAAGTAGACAATTATTTTAGGACAACCCAAAAAGAAAATATGGACAATAACTATGGGATAAGGGGAGTAATTTTATTTATCTATTTTAGAGGGAAATGCAGAAATGATCCATGTGGTTTGCTCAAAATACAGGCGGCCTCCCCACTTTTGCAAAAGTACACGCTGTTGGAATTTATAAAAAAAATCTTTTATCATATTAACACATTAATAATCACGAGTACGCAACGGAATATAGGATCACGTATAGACAAGTAATTAACATAAACGATAAAGAAACGCGTACCTTTTAGCGATGGATTAAACACCTTTATCGAACCACCAACAAAGACCAAAGTATGATCTCTCTAAGAATACGCACACAATACGTTATAGCAAACAATTAAGTATGCTAATACCGAAAGTGATAAAGCTAATTCGAACTCGATTTCTTATATCAAGTCTACACTAAAACAAAACGAACAACTTGTATGCTTTATACCAAACCTATAGATTCGTAAAATCGTTTTTTAGGTTTCGTCGTAGGGAATAATATGTTCATGACCAAAGGCCAGTATATATATTACTTCAAGGTCGGTGACCTATATTCCAATGTCAAAACAATGTTTCTACTTCAAAACAAAAACAATTTATTATTTCTAACTTTATCTATTATTTGTTTTTACAACAAGTCCTTATAGTTAACAATTAACTATCGTTAGTTAAACCCCGTTAACTAACTAATTAGTTAACGTTCGTAATAGCTTATCACTAATTAATATATAACGCATAGTATTAATGTATAATTGTTTTACGTATTAATGCGTGCGTCTCCTTAGGCTCGGGACGACTTCCAGACATATATTATTTACGTGGACATATTCCTTCAGCTCTCACTTGGACATGTACAATAATATAATATAATAACATCGGTTAGCGTCTAGCAACACGCTAATGCTCCCGAAAACTCTCGAGTATAGTTTTCCATTAAATACAATTAAATGACTTAAACATTTACAATCCCTTTGTTTCTCAAATGCCATGTTAATAATGGATATGGATCAATGTCATTCCATTTTAACTATTCTGTTTCTCGCATTACATAATTAATATAGATTACCAATCGAATAGAGAAAAATCTAGATTACCATTGGGTATGGCCATACAAACATCTTAACGTGGGGTCTAGTAGCATTATTCTTCAATCCTAGTTGAATGAACAAATTCTATCTTGACTACACGTGCCTCTTACATGCTTCAAGATACAAATGAATATAGCCTTTATTACTACCTTATTCAGGATAGCGTTAGAACTATAGCAAAAAGTACCATCCATATATATAGACCTTCTTTCATCTCAAGTCAAAGGATTTAGTAATGTAAATCATTTACAAGTTTCACTTAAAGACGCCGATCCATAAAGTGATTGACTTGCTAGTAGGAGATGTCCAATATACAACTTTTGGATATCGTATGAGTTGGTGAACCGTTCTTGCATATTCTACGAATATTACCGTCTCTCATATATGCCTTAATTCAATTATATTCCCATATAATCAATTGACATAGACAATTTAGAATAACATATTATTAAAGGATTTAAACATGTAAAAATAGGACCAATAAATATTAAAGAAAACGAATATATTCAATACTTCAATTCATAAAATAAATATTGTTTAACAATATCCTTTATCCAAATATTAAAACAGATTACATGAAACTACTAGCAGGACGAAGTCCCATGCTCCTAGCATGTTGAGTAAGCTTTTTACCAGGTAAAGCCTTCGTAAAAGGATCCACTAGTTTATTATTTGTATGAACTTTAACTAGATCAACTTCACCCAATTCGATACATTCTTGAACATAGTGATATCTTCTTTGATAGTGTCTGGCGCCTCTCTGAACTCCCGGTTTGTTAACTATGATGATTGCACTTGAATTGTCACAGTACATCTTTATTGGTTCTTCATTGGTAGGAACTACACCAAGTTCTCCAATAAACTTCCTCATCCAAACAGCTTCCTTTTCAGCTTCAGAAGCAGCGATATATTCAGCTTCTGTGGCAGATTGTGCAGTAGTACTTTGTTTGGAGCTCTTCCATACTACCGCGCCTCCGTTCAAAATGAAAACATACCCAGTTTGAGATTTAGTGTCATCTTTGTCGGTTTCAAATCCAGCATCACAATAACAATTAACTTGCAGCTCAGTAGCTTCAGGATTTCCACCAAAAACGTATCCTTAGTATGTCTTAAATACTTAAGAATATTTTTCACAGCAGTCCAGTGACTCTCACCTGGATTTTGCTGAAATCGGCTTGTAATATTTTGCGCAAACGCAACATCAGGTCTTGTGCACCTCACTGCATACATAATAGATCCTACAGTCGAAGCATAAGGAACATTTTGCATACGCTTCATCTCTTCAGATGTAGTAGCACTTTGTGTTTTATTTAAGTCAGTGTGCACTTGCATAGGAATGAGACCACGCTTGGAATTATCCATTCTATACTTCTTCAAGATCTTATCAAGATATGCATTTTGACTTAGTCCAATTAACCGCTTCGATCTATCTCTATAGATTTTGATTCCAAGAATAAATGCCGCTTCCCCTATATCTTTCATAGAAAAACACTTTCCAAGATAGGTCTTTACCTCTTATAAATTTGGAATATGATTTCCCATAATGATTATGTCATCAACATACAAGATTAGGAAAACAACATTACTCCCACTAGTTTTTTGATATACACATGGCTCATCTAGATTTTGATCAAAACCAAAAATTTTTATTTCTTCATCAAACCTTTTATTCCAGCTTCTTGATGCTTGCTTAAGTCCATAAATGGATCTTTGAAGCGTACATACTTTTCTGGGATACTTGGGATCAACAAAACCTTCCGGTTGTTCCATATAGATTTATTCTTCCAAGTAACCATTCAAGAACGCGGTTTTTACATCCATTTGCCATATCTCATAGTCATAGTACGCTGCTATAGCTATGAGAATCCTAATAGCTCTCAAATCTACAACAGGATAAAAGGTTTCTTCATAGTCAACACCATAAGTTGGTGTAAACCCTTTTGCCACAAATTGAGCTTTATAGGTGTGTATAATGCCATCCATGTCCGTCTTCTTCTTGTAAATCCATTTACCCTTTACGACCTTCGCATTGGGTGGTAAATCTACAAGTATCCAGACTTGATTATCATACATAGATTGCATTTCTGCATTCATAGCAACAATCCACTTATCGGATTTAGAATCCAATATTGCATCTCTATAGTTAGTGGGTTCATAAGATCCCCTAAACTATGTTCCTCGAATTCTACATTTAGACATAGTCGTTCAGTTGCTTTGATTGCTCTTTTTGATTTACGAATGGGGATAACATCCTCTTCTTGAGTTAAATCAGGTGCAAGACTTTCTTCCTCAATTGGATGTTTGCTAGTAGTTTCAGAAGGTAAAATATCTTCATCATCTAGTTCTACAATCCTCCCACTCTCTTTTTGAACTATGAGATTCTTTTCAAAGAAATCTGCATACCTCTCAACAACTATTTTGTTTTCAGGTGGGTAGTAGAAGTAGTAACCCATAGTTTCCTCCGGGTAACCTATGAAGATACACTTAACCGATCTTGATTGAAGTTTGTCAGGCGTGTGACGTTTTACATGAGCCTCACAACCCTAGACCTTTAAGTAAGACAAGTTAGGAACTTTTCCATGCCATAGTTCATATGGAGTTTTGTCAACCTTCTTGGTTGGAACCATATTGAGAATGCGTGCATCAGTCTCCAGAGCATAATCCCAAAAGGATAGTGGCAAAGTAGAAAGACTCATCATTGATCAAACCATGTTTAGCAAAGTTCTATTTCTCCTCTCAGAAACACCATTGTGTTGTGGTGTGTAAGGAGGAGTCAGCTGTTGGACAATTCCACTAGCCTTTAGATAATCTTTAAATTCTTGACTAATATATTCACCAGCACGATCCGATCGAATGGCTTTAATAGTCTTCCCGAGTTGATTTTCTACTTCATTTTTGAATACCTTGAATGTTTCAAAGACTTCATGTTTATGTTTAAGCAAATAAACATAACCATAACGACTATAATCATCAGTAAAGGTAATGAAGTATGTATCACCTTGCTTTGACACATGTCTAAGTGGACCACATATATCAGTATGGATTAATCCAAGTAGATCTTTCACCTTCTCTGTTTTATGCGAAAAAGATTTCCTTATCATCTTTCCCAATATACAAGAAACGCATTGATCAAACGGTTCACTATCCGTTGAGTTTAAAAGTCCATCATGTTGCAACTTTTCAATTCGCTTCTTGCTAATATGAGCAAGTCGACAATGCCAAAAATAAGTAGAATCTAAACTTGCTTTAGATTTCTTATCGCTAATCGAATACATTGAATTCACAATTTGCAAACTAGGATCATGCATATCAATTTCATAAATACCATTAACACGGATACAATTAAAATAAATCATATCACTAAAAGAAACGGTCATACCAGAATCTGTAAATTAATGAATAAATCCTTTATCATGCAAACAAGAAACTGAAACAACACCTCTAGTTATAGTAGGTGCATAATGACAATCTTCCAAAACAAGAATTAAACCATTAGGTAAAACTAAGTCAAAACTTCCAATAGCTTCTACTTCAGCACGTACGCCGTTTCCAACATACAAGTAGACAGCACCTTGCTTCCGTTTCTTTGCTCCTCTAAGTCCCTGTTTTATGTTACAAATGTTAGCACCACAACCAGTGACATACACCCTGGAATTTTTAGAACAAGCAAATAATTCAATAGTATAAATACCTGAAGAAGTGGACGATCCAACTTGCTTCTTTTTTTCATCAACTCAGCTAGATAAACATGACAATTCCTCTTCCAATGTCCAACCTCTTTGTAGTGGTGATATGTGGAATCTTTTGCCGGATGCTCTTTATTATAAGGTTGAGGTTTTTTAGGTTTAGGAGGATAAGAATTTTTAGGACCCTTATCCTTACCTTTACCTTTAGCCTTACCTCCTTGCGATTTGTACTTCTGGATCCTACCACCTTGGATTGCCATCACTTGTGGTGTAGAAGAAGATGCAACATTTGACTTCTTGTTCTTCTTAACTCCTTTCTCAAATTCAATAAGCAAAGAATGAACTTCACTAATTGTCTTCCCCATGCTTTGCATATTGTAATTTTGCACAAAGCCCTCAAAATCACTTGAAAGTGAATTGAGGATCAAGCTGACAGAGACATCTTCTGGAAGAACATAGTTGAGAGTTTCCAAATGATCCAAATAGCTTTTAATCAATAGAACATAATCGCTAATGGATTCACCCTCTTCCGGCTTGCATGAATGGAAAGTGTGTACTAACTCTTGTAGTTCGACACCAGGAGGCTTTCCATACATCTTTTAGAGCTCGGTTATCATGTCCTTAGGACTTTTGTGTTCAAATTGCTGATAAAGCGATGGAGACATAGTTCCAAGCATTAAACAAGCAACTTCATTATGACGATCATAAAGAGCATTCCATTCTACTAATTGTTCATTAGTAGCAGTAGCACCAGGATGGTCAGGCAAAGGATTGTTATACACATCCTGTAGTTTCTCCACACGCACAACTAGTTTGAGCGTGCGTAACCACTCATTGAAGTTAGGACCAGTAAGTTGTTGCTTCTCAAGCATCGACCTGAAAATCCGAACTGTTTTGTTTGGTTTGGGCATTGTTCGTTGCCATCTACAAATAAACAAAGTTCAATAATTTAGTATGTTCGATAATACTTCCTTTATAGAAAATTAAGTACCTATGTTTATAAATAAACAATTAATTTTCTAAAAGCTAGAATCCACCAAGACATACCACCACTGCATCAGTTGATCTGCTAGTGATGATGTAATTCAAGGGTTGACGTTCAATAATTGCATCCAATACAACTTCTAGAATTATGGGACTCAACTTTATATCCATCACTTGTGACAATTCAAAAGTGAAAAAGTGAGCATGTTTATCCCATCTATTGCCACGAGTTAAGGTCTCACCTATCTTAACTTGCTTGAGTCATCCAACTAAAAATCGTGATTATATAGCACCGACGTCTCACAATCGAGTGTATTATCTCACCTTGGGTTACAAAATCACCACACTCTCATGTATGGTGAAAGAGTAAGCACAAGTGCTTTTACACGTTGGATGGCAAATAAACTTATTTCGAAGGGTATACATTTTGACAATTCAAAACATGTACAAAGAAGCATGCAACATCTTTGTATCATGATAATTTATAAAATTTACTCAATTCGTTAATTATAAACATCACTTATTTAACTTACAAATTAATTGTATAAATAGTGATATCATAAAAATTGACGATTCAACATGTATTCTATTTAAAGAGGTTTAATTTTATCACGGGAAAAGATTAAATAATGATTAAAATCATTCAAACCCTAGACCATTTGCGGCTTCCTAAGTAGTATGCAAGATAAGGAGACTACAAATAGTCAGATATTATAGGGCAATGGTATCTACATGACCGAAGTCTTGATGAGTATTCCCGAACCTTAGCCTTGCAACTAGATAGTACTTTTGCAAATTACGTCATCAATAAAATTTTACAACTTTAAAGTAGAAAACAAATTATAAACTTGATTCTTGCTAATCACGGCGTGAGTTAGATTTAAAACCATGTAAGGGCGACTCATTTGTTGCAACATATGATCGTGCAAGAACAAGATTATAATAAATCAAATTTCATATAGTTTTAGTCCGGTTTATTTTTGTTTTTCTGAAAAACCCTTTGCTTGAACCATGATATACAACAATTATAATCAAAAGCAAAACAAATAAACATTAACCTAAAACATATACCCAATTAACAATTAATCACATACTTCATGCATACCACATCTATCATGACTTCAATTAAATCAGTTAATTAAGAACACATGATCCATGGTAAACTTGCATGATTCCCATGGATCGAACCATAAATTTAACAATTAACAACGTGATAAATAACGACTAATTAACAATTACATATTTATCAACAAAAATTGCATACAACTTAGGGTTTTTCTAATTAATTTTATTAACCCTAATTAGGGTTTATGAAAAACTAATTATCAAATAAAATAATTCAAACGCCATCATAGTAAGTTTACACAATTTTATCTCTTTCTTTATTTTTAATGTAATTAAAAGTTATACGAACGGCTCGTGGTGCCACTATTGGAATTTATAAAAACCTTTTATCATATTAACACATTAATAATCACGAGTATGCAGCGGAATATAGGATCACGTATAGAAAAGTAATTAACATAAACGATAAAGAAACGCGTACCTTTTAGCGATGGAAACACCTTTATCGAACCACCAATAAAGATCAAAGTATGATCTCTCTAAGAATACGCACACAATACGTTATAGCAAACAATTAAGTATGCAAGTACCCAAAGTGATAAAGCTAATTCGAACTCGATTTCTTAAATCAAGTCTACACTAAAACAAAACGAACAACTTGTATGCTTTATACCAAACCAATAGATTCGTAAAATCGTTTTTTAGGTTTCGTCGTAGGGAATAATATATTCATGACCAAAGGCCAGTATATATATTACTTCAAGGTCGGTGACCTATATTCCAATGTCAAAACAATGTTTCTACGTCAAAACAAAAACAATTTATTATTTCCAACTTTACCTATTATTTGTTTTTACAACAAGTCCTTATAGTTAACAATTAACTATCGTTAGTTAAACCCCGTTAACTAACTAATTATTTAACGTTCGTAATAGCTTATCACTAGTTAATATATTACGCATAATATATTAATGTATAATTGTTTGACGTATTAACGCGTGCGTCTCCTTAGGCTCGGGACGACTTCCAGACATATATTATTTACGTGGACATATTCCTTCACACGCAACCTCCCCAACGTTAAGGAAAAGTAAGCAGGCGACCGCCCCAACGTTTAACGTTGTTAACTTTGACTCGTTATATAAGGGCAAGACCGTCTTTTCCATATTAATAAATTAATAAACACTTCTCTCCTTCTTTCCTATAAGTACAGTCGATCCACACACCTTTTTCAAGAAAACCCCCCAAATTGCAAACCTTATTTTTCAGTAAACACCAAGAATCGATGCACAAAGAATGAATTGTTTTTCAATAAACACCAAGAATCGCTTTTATTCGTGAGTTATAGGTCGTCGAAGTTGCAGAAGGTGGTTTTCAAAAACAGAAAACATGTTTCAGAAGTGTTGGTGTTCGTGTTGCTGTGAAGATCTAGGGTTTGTGTTCGATTTAAAACCCTAGGAATGATTATATAGAAGTGGTGGTTATCATAAAAAGTGCCTATGGTAGATTCGATTAGGGTTTCTGGATGAACTCTATATTTAGTCATGTTGTTGCTGTGAGGAATTCATGTTGCTGCTGATCTAAAGTTTGGATATGTATAATACATCTTAGGTTTAATCCTAAATCGACGTGACCATATTTTTAGAGAATATGATTCGTTAACAGCCAATATCAAAAGAATAACAAGGATTTTCTTTGTTCACATGAAGTCAAAAGTCACGCATAACTTTTGTGATATATGTTTGAAGAGTGATGCAGAATAAACCCTAGAAGGTCACTGATTGGTCAGAAGGCTACTATGGCTGAAAAGAATTTTATGGTCCATCACGTGATGGTTCGTTTTGTTCAAGGTTTATAGTTTTGATCGTTTGGGTCCAATTATTCCAAAGGAAAAGGCAAGAAGTGTGGACATGTGTGTACAGGATTGCGACATGTTAAAGGGCAGCTCGTGATACTGAGTTGTGGTTTCGGTGGGTATGCGTAAGCTTTTTTGCTAGAAACTTTTCAATGTCACATTCTTTCTGAAGCTCCAAGAAGATTTTATGAAGCATTAAATCCTTGTGTTCGTTATCAACATTCTCCAAACACTTAAAAAGAATCCGAGCTAGCTTATTAAAGACTTCATCGTCATGTGCATCTTCTTTTTGTTGATAGGAAGTTGATGTTGATGGTCCGTTATCTTGAAGAACGATTGGCTCGAACGGTTCTATGATTGATGCTGAATATTTGAATGACGTTTGCTTTGAAAACGAATAGGGTCTTGTGGCCTGACGAAAACTGTGGAACTCCATCGAAAATCGAGATTTATTAAGTTTTGTTATTGTGAACATGGTCGTATACTATATATATATTAACACAGGTGATTTGTTTCCACTATATATTGGCTTAACGAAACTTCAAATGATTATTATATTAGAGATTTAGTAACAGAACTAATAAAGTATTTATTAACAAAAAGACTAGAAGACATCTACAATCGCCCACTTCGTACACTGCACTTGGAAAAAAGTCGTTAACTTAACCCAAAATTTGATAGACAAAGATAATTAAGCACAATCTTGTTCAAAAATAAAAAAATCTTGAGCGTAAATTTAGCAAAATTCTAATAAACCAGAAACTTCTATAAGTTGTGTTACTGATCCAATCCACGGTGAACATGTTGAAAAGATTCTGTGAAAAAAGATTTACGATTTAAAGTGCCCACGCTCCTCAAACGTTTATAGAATGGTTTCTGAGTATGATTGCCCAAAAAATGATGCTATAATTACAAATCAAAGAATACATAATTAAAATATAAAAGTATTGAACTCATGATCAAAGACTTGATACTATTCAAATGTGTTAATCGAGGTTCGTGTGAGACCAAGTTGTTATTTGTGAGACCAAGCTGGTTCATTATGAATGAAATATATCTGATATAGCTCAAACTTTACGGATACCATATGAGTTCATAGCCTCATTAAATTACTACTTTATAAATGATTTAAAAACTCGTGGTGGGGATATATATGTACTAAATTGGAATACAATCATTTTTGTATGCTGCCTGATATGATTATTGACACTACGTTTACTTATTGCCATTAAGGCCCTTTTTAATTTTGGACCGCTAATCCTTTCTAGAAAAGGAGTGCTAATATTGTAAATAGTACTATTTGGGGACTGACATCCCCTATCCGGGCAAGTCGCAGTTGTTGGGATGCTAAAGGTTCCTACCTAGGCTAAACGGATATACTTTATTTTGTTAAACTCAGGATTGTCTGGCAAACTACCTGCATAAGGGCAATTTGTTGGTTTTCTGATAATGTCTAGTTGCGGGGTCATGAGCTTGTGCAATAAGAATCGATGAATTTAAAATGATGGGTGAATAACAACATAGTTTAGGAAAAGGATCTTGTATTCAAAATGATTTACAAACCTATGAATTCACTCAACCACTATGTTGATTTTAAGAATATATCTTAGGTATTAAAAATTAGTGGCATGGAGCGGCGTGAGGACGGCATAAAGAGGCACAAGCTTGAAATTATTATTATAGATTTTGAGAACCTCATATTATAAAACAATGATTTTTAAATGATATATAAAGGAAGTTAATTTAAACAATATTTTGAGTTGTTTTCTATTGTTATAACTTGTGTTCTATGAAGTAATACCCTAAATCAATGTTTCGTTGCGTTAAGATAAAAATGGAGGTGTTACATATATGCACTGTCCAAGAGGACGAGTCTTCCTTTAGCTCTCATGATACTCAGCCTAATCTCGATCATTCTCTCAATCAAGATGCTGATAATCATCCTTTCCTCGGAATCTGGGGAGGGTGCCAGTAAAAAATCAAATGAACATGAACCTATTTCTAAAGAGAAGTATCCTTCACCTACTTTTTCCCTATTTCGTTTTGTCAATCCGGGAGGAATTTATACTCGGGGAATCTTCTCTTCGGACCGTTAAGTGACCCTAGAGCAAAGACCTGGGAAATCACTTGCCAGTCTAGGCCACTTCAGCTCCGAAAGTAAGTCTGTTTTTTCCTCTTTCTATCCTTCTTACTCTTTTACTATGTATTTCTTACTTTCATGGGCCGGAAGATGTATATGTGCCGGATTGGGGTATTGGAACCAGGAGTTGGGTTGAACATCCATTTGAGT
This sequence comes from Glebionis coronaria, assembly GCA_025667525.1. Classification (NCBI taxonomy): domain Eukaryota; kingdom Viridiplantae; phylum Streptophyta; class Magnoliopsida; order Asterales; family Asteraceae; genus Glebionis; species Glebionis coronaria. The sequence continues at coordinate 39,533,118 of CM046877.1, forward strand.
GTCGCAATCTGATGATTCATTTGGCACCTCTGGCAGTCCAAGAAGAAACCAAATCATACCCTCCTTCACTATCCTTTATTAAAGGTATTGGTTCCTGCTAGGCCAAAGTGCAATGGGTATGGCGGATACCCTCCAACGGCTTGAATTCACATATAAAGATCTTGAAGGATTAATAGATACCCTTGATGGGTGCCAGCCCCGACTTGAAGTTGTTGAGAAAAAATTAGCCGAGCAAACTAACGCCGAGGCGGAGCTTGCGCTTCGTCTGGCGAACTCCGAAAAGTTAAAATATTCATTGAACATTCAAAATTGGGAAGGGTTCCATGAAAATAATTTCTCAAAAGAAGAAGCTCATTAAAGTAGGTTAAATTAAGCAACAAAAGTGTAATCTCACCATTAAGACCCCACCCACAGTTGGAGACTTGTGGCATGAATTTTTTGGTCCTTACTAGACTCTCGTTACCCTAATCACGTGTGTCTTTTACAGCGATCTTTATATGGGTTAAAGCAGACACCACGTGCTTGGTTTCAACGTTTTGCAGGTTAGGCCATTCGGGCTGGTTTCTCTCACAGCCGATGTGACTCTTCTTTGTTTATCTATACACAGGGGTCTCAGGTTTCTTACCTACTTATTTATGTCGACGATATCATTCTCACAGCTTCAACTCTAGTTCTCCTACAACATATTATCAACTCTTTACACAAAGAGTTTGACATGACGGATCTTGGGAACTTAATTATTTTCTTGGCATCTCTGTTGTTCGTCACTCTAAAGGGTTATTTTTGTCACAGCAGAAGTGTGCCCTTGACCTTCTTGCACGAGCTCATATGGTTAATTGCAACTCGTCTCGGACTCCAGTTGATTCTGAGGCCAAACTGGGTCCAGAAGGTGTTCCTGTACAGGATCCTACTTTATACCGCAGTCTAGCAAGGGGGCTCCAGTATCTTACGTTTACTCGTCCAGATTTATCTTATGTTGTTCAACAGGTTTGTCTCTATATGCATGACCCGCGGGAGCCTCATTTTGCGGCTCTCAAACACATCTTGCGCTATGTTTTGGGCACCTTGGAGCTTGGTCTACATTTATATGCTTCTACTACTACATCCTTGGTTGGTTACACAGATGCTGATTGGGCTGGTTGCCCTCTACTCGTCGGTCCACCTCTGGATATTGTGTTTTTCTAGGGGACAATCTACTATCATGGTCGGCTAAATGTCAACACACCATCTATCGCTCTAGTGCTGAGGCGGAATACAGGGGTGTTGCAAACGTTGTTGCCGAAACTGCATGGATTCGCAACCTTCTTCGTGAGTTACACTCTCCTCTTTGACAGCCTCCTTGCTTTACTTTGATAATGTTAGTGATGTCTATATGTCTTCCAACCCGGTTCAGCATCAACGTACCAAACATATTGAGATTGATATTCACTTTTTTCGTGATATGGTTAAGGCTGGTCATGTTCGGGTTCTTCATGTTCCCTCTCGGTTTCAGTATGCTGATATCTTCACCAAAGGTCTTCCGCGTTGTTTGAAGATTTTCGCTCCAGTTTGAGCGTCCGTCCTCTTCCGGATCAAACTGCGGGGGCGTATTAGTTTGTATATTCTGTGTAGGATTGGTTTAAGGCCCAACTATGTTTTAGGCCTAGCCTGTAGGGTTTCTAGCTTATCTTTGTCTTATATAATGTATCATATTTTGGCATAATAAATCAATGAATCAATTACCCTTCAGTATGAAAATGAACACATACCTAAAGATCAGTAAGGTCGCTTGCACATTTAGAAGACCGGTAACTGAAATTGCCAATTTGGACAAACCACAAATATGATTTATGCATTTTACTCTAATAAAAATATACGTAGTATGAGTATTCAGATTTCTAAGGTGAATTGAAGGCTTATTTCATGTGCCCGGTAATCATGACTAAACACCGCTACAGTTTGCTAGCTTCATCCCACATTTATAATGCCAAACGTAATAGCATTTGCTTTTCGGGCATGATGCATGTCTTAACATAAAGATTCATATTTATCTTAGCTAGAAATGATACCATAGTGGCAATTTTATTAATAACTGGGACTTAAAAACCCCTGCCAAATACAAGTGAAGCATGAAATTATAACCCTATAATAAAGCCAACCAAAAAAAGCATAAGAAACATATAATTCTACGCACGCGCAACGCTTTGCCATTTTGCTATGAACACCACCACCTTCACGTACGCCCAATCTTTCAAGCTATCATGCAGCTGGAAAAAAGCATGTCTCCCATGGCGGTTAAGAAGTAATGCGCTACAAACTATCGAAAATCCAATAGCAAAACCATTCGCCACACCGGTAACAAACCATATGTCTATGCCATCCTCTTCACCCAAACTTTTTCCAATAAAGCGTGGTTCTTCTGCTAATATATCATCTCCAGGGCATTTTTTTGGCAGGGGACTTCCACAAAGCCCCTCATTTCCTATGTACCTCACAGGTTCAAAGGTCTGACGAAGTTGAGTACCAGATGGAATCCTCCCAGACAAGTTATTATGGGACACGCCAAAATAATTTAAAAAATTCAGCTGAGACATGCTTGAAGGCAACCCTCCGGAAAGATTGTTTTTGGATAAATCCAAATTCTAGAGTTCTTTCATTTGTCCGATCTCTTTCGGAATCTCTCCAAGTAGCGTGTTGTGTGACATGTTTAGTACTACCAATTCCTGCAGATCGGTAATTTCATATGGGATTTGTCCTGTAAGACTGTTAGCTGATAAATCAATGCTCTTCAAGTATCCCAAATTTTTACTAAACTCATTTATCTTCCCTTGCCATTGGATCATCATGAGATCGGTATAGATATTATCCACGCCAATGGATAACGTGTTGGACAGTTCAGTGGGGTAGGTCTTGGATCTAGAATAAAATGTCATCTCACCAGAACTATTATAAAAATGTACATTCGGGTTCAGAAATGATCCTTTTTGAACCATGGAAGTAAGATTATTCACACACGAAGGGATTGTTCCATTCAGGTTATTAAATGACAAGTCTATGAATTGAAGACTTACTAATTGACATATTTGAGAAGGGATGGTTCCAAAAAACATGTTTGATTTGAGGCTAAGGGCATACAACCTTGACAAGTTTTCCCCAATCCAAACCGCAATATTACCGTATAAACTGTTGTCCCCCAAGTCCAGAAAGCTTAACCTGGTGCAATTCTTCAATGACAATGACAATTCTCCAGATAAGTTGTTGTATAAACTCAAAGTCTCGAGTTGGCCCAAACTTCCTACAGAGGGAGGAATACTTCCTGATAGACAGTTGTGTCCTAGATTAAGAACTTTTAGATAGGTCAGATTCTGAAGACAGTCTGGAAGTTGCCCGATTATTTTGTTATGTGAGAGATCAAGAAATTCCAAATTTTTATACATTTGGCAAAAGGAAGAGAGTCCTCCATGGAATTTGTTTCTTGACAGATCTAAAACATTTATACGTGATGGAAAAGCAGGTATTGGACCATAAAAGCAGTTGAAACTCAAATCTACTATATTAAGGTTGTGATTTGATAATGATTTTGGTAATTTTCCAATGACCTTGTTGAAAGAGAGATTCAAATGCGCCAAGTTAGAAGACTTCCACTGGTTCCAGTACTCTGAAGAAACTGTGTCTGAAATGCTATTGTTGGAAAGATCAAGATGCGTGAGATTTTTCAGTTTTAGTATCCATTTGGGAAAACGAGGCCCTAGCTTATTAGAACTGAAATCTATGTATCTAAGATTTGGTTTTCCAATGTTTTCAAAGACTGCACCTCTAAAAGAATTGGAAGAAAGGTATAGCCGTTGAAGGCTGGGTAGTTGCCATAGTTTGTCGGTTATAGTTCCATCTAACTGATTCGAAGATAGGTCCAATATTTTTAGGGATGAAAAGTTTTGGATATCATCAGATAATGTCCCAATAAATTGGTTATTTGAAGCATACAATTCTTGTAACGTAGCTGCTGATGTGCATCCAGACAAGTTGTTCAGAAAATCTGAAAGTTTCCCCTCTAACTTGTTGCCAGAGAGATAGAGAGCTCCTAGCCTATTGCCAAACAATGCGCACAACCAACGAAACATGGATGATTTGAGATTATTGTTATTGAGATAATGGATCCCAACAAATGAAGAAGAGCTGATGGATGGAGAATATGGATGCAGGACTTGTGAGAGGTCACATCCCTCTAAACTTAACTCGTATAGGTTTTGGAGACCTATAATTACATTAACCCAATTATTTATTTCGGCTAGAGAAATTCCATCCATAGAAAGGTATCGTAAATAAGATAGAGAAAACAACCAATCTAAGTTTTCAACTGTAAGATTACTAAGTGGGTTGTGTGAAAGGTAAAGCTCTATTAATTCGGTCAAGGAACCAATGGAACTGGGAATGGATCCAGTAAAGTAATTCCCACTAAGGTCAAGCTTTGTCAATTTGGTCAAGGAACCAATGGATTGGGGAATGGTTCCACTAAAATTATACCCCTCAAGGAAAAGCTCTGTTAATTCGGTTAAGGAACCAATCTTACTCGGAATGGTTCCAGTAAATTGATTCCATCTAAGGTCAAGCTTTGCCAATTTGGTCAAGGAACCAATGGACATGGGTATGGTTCTACTGAAATTATTCCAACGAAGGTGCAGCTCAGTTAATTGGGTCATGTTACCAATGGACTCCGGGATGGTTCCATGAAAAGAATTTAAAGTAAGGTCAAGATGATTTAAGTAGCTTAAGTTCAGCAACGAAAGGGTAATCTCACCTTCAAGGCGACTACCACGATAATAGCGTCGCAGGTCAAGCGATGTGACATGCCCTGTTTGGTTACTGCACCCGACTCCTCTCCATTGACAGCAATCAGCTTCTTCTTCTTCTTCAGGTCGCCATGTAGAGAGCATATCATCGGGGTCTATTATGTGAGCTTTGAAATCAAGAAGAGCTTGCCTCTCCTTATCGACACATGTATGAACAGCTCCTCCCGACGCTGCAACTAGTTGGTGGTCAACGTTAGTGGCAGCATTGGTATTTAACCACAGAAAGACAAGTGACAATATAAAGTAAAAGTAAATATTGTTTCTCATTTAGTGTGATGTATATAATTATACTGATATTGATGTTTTTGATCTGATAATGAACACATATGCCTATATGCAGCTTTATATAGACTTTAAAAACCAATAATTGACCAAGATGGATATAAATTTGTGTGGAGCAAATGTAAACCCGACAATTTGTAGTTATTTGGTCGTGGAATTGTTGTGTGATGTAAATGTAAACCCAAAAATTAGACCAAAAGAATCAGGCAGCTGGAAAATACAAAATTGACTCAAATATGTTAAAGAATCGGTTAAGTTGTTAAAATATTGTAACGTCTTCATTTATATTGCTTATAATAAGGCTGGATAAATCTTTTTCTTATGACCCACAAATGGTTATGAAATGACTCAACCAAATTTTAGATTTATATTGATTATAAGGCTGGATGAATCTTTTTCTGCGGTGCACCTCATGACTAGTTCGACAAGATAAGATTTTTGTGTTATTTTTCTTAAATTTCGATCATTTTTCCAAAGTGTTCACCAAAAATTCATATTGCCCCCACTCACATACTTAATCTCAACGTTTAATGCTTTAACACCATATAAATCATTAATCTCAAAGTAAAAATACCCGATTTATTGTTGCGATACTAGTTTTTTTTTCACAATTCCTCCCACAATCCATTTTCCTAGTTCCTGTCACCACCTGTACCCACTTGACGAAAACATGTTTAACACCACGTTGACGCTCAAAGATTCTCAATTCGTTGCAATATGTCCTTATTAGATGACAACTTTTCTTCCACTATGTGATAGTAAAACAAAAATGAATGTGTGAAAATAAAGCAACTCATTTATAGGAATAGTGATAACATATTTATAGCGTGATGTTAAGGCCAATCTATAGAAAATCATAGTTAGGAAATTCATGTAAAACTAAGTTAGTAGCCAGTAGTTGAATGAAATGGTTCTGTGTCAATTAACAATTGTAGCCAATATGACTACTGTAAACTAATGTGTTTTTACAAAAATGGAAATAGAAAATATTTTTGGAGACAAGATTTACTACTAATGGTTGACATAATGTTAGGAAAATTTGTCATCTAATAAGGAAACTTGGTTTTCTGCTCTTTTGGATCAAAACTGTGTCGGTAGAAATGTTTCACATCATGCAAAGTTGGCCTAGTGTATAAAAGGAAAATTAAAGATGTGGTAGCATGTATCTGTGAGCCTACCAAACAATAAGTGTGTTTCATGTTTAAGAAAAAAAGGATATTTTGAGTGCTATTGTTTTTAGGGTTTTGCTAACAAACACCCATGGGGTGTTTTTTAATTTTCCATAATTATAAACATTTCCAAATTTGAACTACTTATTTCTATAAATGCATGATTATAACACATATAATTAATGTAAGTAAGTTTTAATATGGTAGATATTAATTAGTAAGTATATTAAACATGGTATATTTGAGATTAATAATTGTTAATATTTTAATTATGGAATGTATAAAAACTATCTTATGGGTGCTGGTTAGCAAAACCCTTATTTTTAATACAAAAACAAGTTTGTTTTATATTTTTTCAAAGCAAGTAATTATGTTTTATGAATAGTAACATTTCATATATCGTCCAACAATAACTACAGAGGTAATCTTATGCCGTTCAAATACTTAACCAAGGCTTAGAAGAATGATATTTGCAAAGAACAGAAGGAATGTTTTTAATGGAGACAGATTTACATAGTCCTCTTTTCCTATAAGGGTATCTCTTCAGTTATCTCGTAAAAGTTTATCAATTGCCAAGATCAAACCTTTTCGCTAATTCAATTTAGATGTTGCATTGAAGAGTTGAGGATATACAGTAGGTTTCAGAGAACTTTTGGCAGTTGTTTCTTTTGATAACTAATACAGCCATGAACCAAAAAAATAATACTTGTATCTTAAAGCCGACGAACATCAAGCATATTTTCAAGAATTATGGCTGTGGATTTAGATTCATCTAAAACCATTTTAAGACCTATTGCATAATGAAGAGAAACATGTCCTCAAAATATATACAATAAAGATAAATTAGTTTTCTTTTATTTTAACTTTAATTTGTTCCACAATAGGAAATTAAAGATTAGACAAAATTTGGGTAATATTTATTGTCACTCCTTTGGCATCAATGAATTATTGAAGTAATGGTGGAGGTCTAACAAATGTAAATTATGCAGCCCACTAGAGGTGCCAAAACAAGCGGTCCGGGTGGGTTCAAGTAACAGGTCAAAACAGGCAAACTTAAAATTTCGGTCATATGGGCTGGGATCACAACGAATTTGAATCACGTTGTGTTTCGGTCAACACGGGCTTAGCCTAAAAACTATATATATACATTATTCTCCAACTTACATGTTACGAAACAAGTTAATGTTTCAAACCGTTAAGCAGTCTGAGATCGTCAAGGTGCTGCTCTCGACAAAATGAGTAACTCGGTATCAAGAGATTTTTTGCAAATCGGAAGAGTTGTGGCTAGTGCTAACATTTATATCTAGACGAATAGTACTAACTTTGGTTTTGCATAAGTTGAAAGTGTAAAAACAGCAACACATGCTAAGACCTTCGATCGTAGTACATTAATAACTGGAAAAAGAAAATAGATCAGGTCTCTAGTCTACTAATCTACTATCTAGTGTGTGAAAAGGAACTCGAAACAGAGTACATGTTTTGTGGAAGCAAAATGTGGCAACTGGTAAAGCCGAAGCCAATGAAGATTGATTTCATAAGCGCTGGTAACTGATATCTTTGTGGAAAGGTTCGAGTGTACAATTACTCCCTCCAAATGCTCCATTACTAGAGACTACAAGTGTCCCACACGAGAAAATCTCCATTGATTGTTATATTAGCGATTGAGTAACAAAACATCAGTTTACTAACATTACATATATCAGTATTCACTACTCAGATCAAGACTAAAACACTACAGTAGCTAGCTTCACACTTGCTTTTAAGGCATGATACCTTAATATTGTTAATTGTTATACTACCTGAGATGCATCCTACCCACAACGCGGGAAAAGTCTGTTCTGTGTTTAGGTAGTCAAACCAAGCTCAAAACTTTGAACTTTTAACCTTTGACATTATTTCGAATGGATGACCAAGAATAAAAAGGAAGAAGCTATTTGGAAGAATGCTGAATTTCTTGAATAATGGTATATATTACATATAGGTGCTTTATGTAAATTTTAATTATGAACAAACATATGAATGAATTGATATTATCTACTCTTGATCTTCTTTAATCGCTCTAATTACTATCTTATTTGTTTCTTCTTCTTCTTAACAACTGAGCTTGTTCTTGCTCTAAATCTCGTTTGGATCGTATCAGACTGGTGTCGAGCCCTGTTTCATACACTCGGTAGTTGTTCTAAAGAATGAAACTCGTCATGAAATCCATCAAATGTTAACAAGTATACCATACTAAGTCTTTTGTTTAGTAACCTGCTTTATTGATAAACTAACTGGCATATAACAATTGCAGTTGGGTATCTGCAATCATACGTATAACAACACAACACAAACTTATAAAGCTCCCAATATAAATATTCCATCTATAATTACCAAATTGAGCATAAATAAGAGCTAGAATAGTACATGATAAATATCAAGCATGAGAACCAACATCATAAGCAAAATCATTAAAAATGACACAATGCATGAGCATTTTCACACTAACATCAAACATTTTAATGGTAAACCAGAGACTTTAGTACTCCATCTAGTCACTACATTGGTCTGTATTACACCACTAGCAGCCGCTTTTAAAGCATGATACCTTATCCTAAAGGGTAGTTGATACCTTATCATCAAGTATGTTGTAAATCATAATATGTAAAGCATTTTATTGAACACCTTTCGTACATTATATTACTATACACCCACGGTGCTAGTGACAATTTATTAATAACCGGGCATTTAAAACCTGTCAAAATACAGGTGAAGCACGATATTACAATAACATATCTCTACCAACATAATAAGAACAATAAAAAGACAGAAGTAAAGACCAACACATAAATTAGAGGTATTATGCGCGTGCAACTCTTTGCAATCTTGCGATGAAGACCGCCATCTTTACATACACCCAATCTCTCAAGCAATCATGAAAGTGGAAAAAAGCATGTCTCAGACGACGATTGAAAAGTAAAGCGCTACATGCTATCCAAAATGCAGTTGCAAAACCAGTGGCCCCTCCAATATAAAAGCATTTTTTAAGTTCATCTGCATCACCCTTGCTATCACCGACGGGTGGAACTCCTTGATCTTCATCTTCGAGACATTTTTTCACTGTAGGAAGTCCACATAGTCCTGTATTTCCCGTGAACCGTTCAGGTGGGAAGGACTGGAGTTGAGTGCTGGATGGAACTCTCCCCGACAGGTTATTATACGATACGTCGAGATCATTTAATGAATCCATCTTGGACATGCTTGATGGCATCTCTCCTGAAAAGAAGTTTCTAGATAAATTCAAGGTTAAAAGCTCGTTCATTTGACCAATGTCTCGTGGAATCTCTCCAACTAGAGCGTTGTTGGACAAGTCTAGTACCAACAATTCATGCAGATTGGTAATCTCGAATGGGATTTCTCCTGTGAGATTGTTTCTTGATAAATCGATGGTTTTCACCAATCCCAGTGTGCTACTAAACTCATTTACCTTTCCTTGCCACCCAATCATCAAATGGTCAGTATTACTACTATCAACAAATTCTACATAATGATATTGATTCATAGGTGAAAGTGACCATTGATAATGATGAATATTCTGTTTCACAACGAATCCTTTTTGTACCATGGTAGTGAGGTTGTTCACACATGAAGGAATTGTTCCATGGAGGTTGTTTCTTGACAAATCTAGGATTTGAAGAGTTACTAAGTGACATATTTGTAGAGGAATGGTTCCAAAGAAATTGTTTGATCTTAGGCTGAGAGCATACAACCTTGGCAAGTTATCCCCAATCCAAACAGGAACGTTACCAAAAAACTTGTTTTCCCCAAAATCCAAAAGGCTTAAGTTGGTGCAATTTTTTAGCAAACATCCCAAGTTGACTGAGGTATCCCAGAGAAGGAGGAAGCCTTCCAAAAAAAAAGTTGTGACCAAAACTAAGAACGGTTAGCTTTGTCACATTGCAGAAACAATCTGGAAGTTGTCCGGTTAATAAGTTACGGGAGAGGTCAAGATATTCAAGATGCTCATACATTTTGCATAAGAAAGAGATTCGTCCGTGTAATCTATTTCTGGAAAGATCTAAAAAACTTATACCCGTTGGAAAGGCAGGTATTGGACCATAAAAGTTGTTGGAGCTTAAATCTACTATATTGTTGTTGGTGCTTGATTGAAAATCTGGTAAATCTGGTAATTTCCCGCTGATGTTGTTAGAAGAGAGATTCAAATAACCCAATTGAAGGCACCATTGGTTCCACTCGTATGTAGGAAATTCGTCTGAAATGTTATTGTTGGAAAGATCAAGATATAAAAGGTTCTTCATTTTTTGTATCCATTTGGGAAAACGAGGCCCTAGCTTGTTAAAGCTGAAATCTATATACTCTATACTTTCAGATAGGTTTGACATGTCAGCATTTATAGGAAATCCTCCAAGTAAGTTTCTTGAAAGATCCATATGAAAAATATTTGACTGTCTACTGATTTCAGGGACAACACCACTAAGAGAATTGGAAGACAGGTATAGCCTTTGAAGGCTGGGTAGTTGCCACAGTTTGTCACTTATAGTTCCATCTAAATAATTAGAAGATAGGTTCAAGGAACTTAAGGATGAAAAGTTTTGGATCACATCAGACAAAGACCCTGTGAATTGGTTACTTGAAGCATCCAAATCGCTCAAAATAGCTGCTGATGAGCATCCAGACAAGATGTTCAGAAAATCTGAAAGTTTCCCATCAAACATGTTGCCAGAGATAGTAAGAAAGCCAATATTATTACCAATTAATGGGCACAACCAAACATACATAGACGAGTTGAGATTATTATTATCGAGTTGAAGCTCATGAATAGATGAAGAAGAATTGACTGATGAGGAATACGGATGCATGACTTGTGAGAGGTCACATCCCATTAAGGCTAAACTTGGTGGGTTTTTGAGACTTGTTATTACATTTACCCAGTAATTTGCTTTGGCAAGAGAAGTTCCATCAATATAAAAGTTACCTAGATTAGATAGAGAAGACAACCAATCTAAGTTATCAACTGTACAACTTCTGAGATTTCTTAGTTTTAGTATGCCTAGATTTGTGAGGTTTCCAAGTTCTGCAGGAATAGTTTATTAAAACTAATTTGATAAGTGATATAAGTTGAAGGGTTAAAAAGGTAATATATTTCTTTTGTATTTTGCTTGTTTCTTTTTTGTTTCTTGTTTTGTGCAGGTATTGGAAGTTAAGGGACTATATTTGCCAAGTCTGGAAACTTACTTTATACGCTTGCACGCGTCTTTATATTTAGCCACATATCTCATTTGTTAGGTAGTTGTGTGTGTGTAAACGTGTGAAAAGTCTCTCTTGTTTGTATCACTCTTGATATTCATCTTTCCAGTTGTGTTGGTTTATGAGTCTTGATCTTGGATTGTAAGATCTTGATTCTGTTATTGATTTCTTCTTGCTTTGTATGTATGATCAAACAGCATAGTATCACATTTGAAGTGATAGCTATACGCAGTTAATAAAAGATAAAGGGGTGGTTGGTTGAATTAAATCTGTTCTTGTTTTAGTTTTATAAAATCGAATATGGTATCAGAGCCATTGGTTCTTGATATCGGTTTTTAACTGGGTTTTTTGAGAATACATTGATTAATCTTTTGGTTAATCATAGCTTGATTGTGTTTAATCGCAAGATTGATCAATTAAAGTTCTAGGGTTTCTAAAAATTTGGGGGTTTTTCGATTCTTGGTGTCCTGAGGTGATGAATTGGGTTCTTGTGCAATTAATTAGGTTTAATTGCATTTCTGGTAAGTTTTGTCGAGAAACCCTAAAAATCAGAAATTAGGGTTTTCTTGATTAAAGGTAATTGTGGTTATTTCTTGTGGTTTTTTGGTGTTTCATCTTGTTTTCAGGTGAGTTCTTCCGCTGTGCATATTGGTTTATAAGATCTGCTTGATCTTGTAAATCTTGGTTTCTGTTTGGAGTTTGTTGCAGCGCGTGCTTTGTAATACCACTCGTCTCTCTCTTTTTTTTTATTTCTTGTTTATAGAAGGTGATTAGGTGTCGAAGGGATCTAGGTAGTTTGGAGGTTTGATTGATTGAGAGGTTATTTGCTTCTTGGTAGTTATTTGTAAAGGAGTTACAAGGGTTGTGTTTTCTTTGTCTGTTTTTTATCTTGCATCATGTGTGAAGGTGATAAGGAAGTCAGTGATACTGATGATGAGAGTAATACAGTCATTCACTCTAATGACCCTCTCTATTTGCACCCATCTGATACTAATGGCCAACCTATTGTAACCACTAAATTGACTGGTCCTGAAAATTATAAAGTATGGGCTGCTGCCTTTAAACTTGCATTACACACTAAAAATAAGTTGGGTTTTATTGATGGTTCATGTGTTAAAGATAAAGAGGATGAGTTTTTACAAGAACAATGGGATAGATGTAATGCTGTTGTTCTTTCATGGATTCTTGGTTGCATTTCTTCTGAGTTGTATCAAGGGCAAATTTTTTCTAAAAGTGCTAAAGATGTTTGGGATGAATTTAAGGAGACTTATGATAAAATTGATGGGTCTGTTATATATAATCTGCATTTTAAGATTTGCTCTCTTACTCAATCTGGGTCCTCTTTATCTGAGTACTATCACACTTATAATAGTCTATGGAGACAATTTGATTCTTTGGTTAATCTGCCTAGTTGCACTTGTGAGGGTGCTCCTCAACTTAAAACACATAATAGTCTGATGAGATTGATGCAATTTCTTATGGGATTGGATGACACTTACAGTGTTGTAAGAAGTCAATTGTTGACTTCTGATCCTTTGCCAGATGTAAAATCTGCATTTGCTACTCTATCCAGAGTTGAATCTCACAAGAATAACTTGGTTCACAATTCTTCTGTTAGACCTAACTCTTCTGTTTTTGCTACTAGACCTTCTACTTGGTCTAATAGTAATAACAATAACTGGTCTAACAATAATAATAATAATAATAGTAGGCCTTCTCAAGGGAGAGGAACTACTAGGAATAATAATTTGGTTTGTAAGCATTGTAATATGACTGGTCATACCATTGATAGATGTTTTGAGCTTAATGGGTATCCACCAAGATTCAAGAAAAGAACTCCTGGTGGTGCTAATTCTAATACTTCATCTAGTGGTGTTAATGCTAGTTCTGCTTCTGTTAAGAATGATTCAAGTACTGGAAACTCTATGCCTTTTACTCAAGATCAGATTAACAGATTGATGGCTTTGATTGGTTCTAAGCCTGATAATAGTGAGTTGCAGTCTTGTGCTGCTGGTATTTTTTCTTTCTCTAATCATGTGATTAGTTTTGTTACTTGCAAGTTTTTTAACTATAACACTAACATTAGTACATATAGTACTTATGTTGGGTGGATTTTTGATTCTGGTGCCTCTCAACACATGACTTTTTCTACTGATCATTTAACTGATGTTATAAGTGTTGCTCATTTGAATATAACAGTTTCACACCCTAATGGAACTATAGAATTGGTTAAGTATGTTGGAAATTATAAACTTACTGAGAAAATTATTTTGAAAAATGTGTTAGTGGTACCTGGATACAAAGTCAGTCTTATTTCTATTCATAAACTTGCTAAGGACAATAAATTTGTTGTTTCTTTCACTAAATCTAAGTGTTTTATTCAGGATTCTCTTCAAAAGTCCCTCCTGGGGACTGGTAGTGAGAATAATGGATTATATGTGTTTGATTCAGGTAGGAAAATTTTTAATAGTAAAATTACTTGTTGTATGCTTTCTAAGTGTATTTGGCACAACAGGCTTGGTCATCCTTCAGATCAAGTTTTGAATGTGTTGAAAGATACTCTTAAAATTGATGACTTGGGTGAAACTCAGCCTTGTGATGTGTGTCACAAGGCTAAGCAAACCAGGGAACCTTTTCCTCTTAGTGATCATAAGACCTTTCATTTGGGTGATATTATTCATTTAGATGTTTGGGGTCCTTATAAGGTTAAGAGTAGGGAAGGTTTCAGATTTTTCCTCACCATTGTTGATGATTATACTAGAGCTGTCTGGTTGTATTTGCTTAAAGGAAAAGATGAGGTTTTTGAGAAAGTTGTAGAGTTTTATAATCTCATTAAAACTCAGTTTGATATTTCTATTAAAATCTTTAGAAGTGATAATGGGACTGAGTTTATAAATCATATGTTTGAAAAATTTGTTACATCTAAAGATATAATACATCAGACTTCTTGTGTATACACTCCTCAACAAAATGGTATTGTTGAAAGAAAGCATAGACATCTGCTTAATGTTGCTAGAGCCCTCATGTTTCAGGGGGGCATTCCTTTAAACATGTGGTCTGAGTGTATTTTAACATATGTGTACCTTATTAACAGGCTTCCTACTTCTGTGCTTTCTGGAAAAAGTCCTTATGAAATGATTTACAATGTCTCACCTAGTCTCTCTTTGCTTAAAAGTTTTGGTTGTTTGTGTTTTGCAACTGTGTTAAATAATTCAGATAAATTTTCTGCTAGGTCTGATAAATGTGTTTTTATGGGGTATTCTAACACAAAAAAGGGTTATAAACTTTATAACCTTGAAACAAGAAGTTTTTTCTTCTCCAGAGATGTGAAATTTTATGAGACTGTTTTTCCTTTTAAAAGTGATGATTTAGTTAAAGATTTTGTGTTTGAAGAAAATGGTATTAACAGTCAAAACTTTTTTGACCTAGTAGAATCAGAGTCAAGTGAACCCTATGATGAAAAGAGAGACAGTAGGGATGATATGGATAATAGTGTGACTCCTAACTTTGTAGATGTGTCTAGTGACACTTCTCCTAATGTTGCCAGACATTCTAGGGGGGTAGTCAAAGAGTCTAGATTAGACATTGACAGCAGCCAGAATGATCTAGGTGGCAAATTAGAAAGTCTTGAAGGAGATGACATTATCAATAATGATGATGATTATGAGTCTGAGGGTGATGACTTTGTGGAATTTAAACAAATGTTTGAGTCTGAAAATGGTAATAGTCCAGAAAGACCAGAATTAAGGAGATCTAGTAGACCTGTTAAAACTCCTGCTAAATTTGACAATTATGTGATGGATAAAAAGGTTAGATATGATATTAATAGTGTGCTTAGCTATGCCAATTTGTCTATGCATAATTTTGTCTTTGCTAATAATTTGAATAAAATTCATGAACCCAAATCTTATTCAGAAGCTATTAAAAATCCAAAATGGATTGAAGCTATGAATGAAGAGATGGATGCTCTGAATAGAAATAACACTTGGGTTATTGTAGATTTACCACCAGGTAGAAAAGCTGTTGCTTGTAAGTGGTTATGGAAAGTGAAATACAAATCTAGTGGTGAGGTTGAAAGGTTCAAAGCTGGGGTTGTGGCTAAAGGGTTTAGTCAGAAAGAGGGTATTGATTATGAGGAAACATTTTCACCAGTTGTGAAAATTGTTACTGTTAGATGCCTTATTTCTGTTGCTGTTCACTATGCTTGGCCTGTGTATCAACTTGATGTTAATAATGCATTCTTATATGGTGAATTAGATGAAGAGATTTACATGACACTCCCAGAGGGATATGGGTCTAATGATAATAAAGTATGTAGACGCACTAAGTCTTTGTATGGCCTTAAACAAGCACCAAGAAAGTGGAATGAAAAATTAACTAGTGTGCTTGTTGAAAATGGATTCATACAAAGTAAAAGTGATGTTTCTCTTTTCACTAAAAATGAGAATGGTTCTTTTGTTGCTTTACTAGTTTATGTTGATGATATTATCATAACTGGTAACAATGAATCTGTTATTAATGAGTTTAAGAAATACTTGAGTTCTAAATTTAAAATTAAAGATCTTGGAAAGCTTAAGTACTTCTTAGGTATAGAAGTACTTGATGCTAACAATGGTCTTGTGCTTAATCAGAGGAAGTATTGTCTTGAACTTCTATCAGAATATGGTATGCTGGCATGTAAGCCAGCTAAAGCACCTATTCCTGATTCATCTAAAAAGAAAAAAGATCAGAAAGTTATAGAACAGGATGTTCCTGTTGATAACAAAACTTGTTATCAGAAAATTGTTGGAAAATTGATCTATCTTACATTAACTAGGCCTGATATAGCCTATGCTGTTCACAATCTTAGTCAATTTATGCATGATCCTTATAAGTCACACTTAAAGCTTGCTTTTCATGTTCTTAGATATCTTAAGGGTTCTCCTGGTAATGGTATCTCTTTTATGAAAAACAATGACTTAAGTCTTACTGCATTTGTTGACTCAGACTGGGCAAAATGTAAGATTACTAGAAAGTCTGTTACAGGATATACTGTTTATCTTGGAAATAATCTTGTTTCCTGGAAAAGTAAAAAGCAGTCTGTTCTAGCAAAATCTTCAGCAGAAGCTGAATATAGAGCTATGAATAGTGTTGCTTGTGAGATAATGTGGATTATTAAGATCATGAAGGATCTGAAAGTAGATATAAGTTTACCAGTTCCTATTCACTGTGATAGCAGTTCTGCAATTCAGATTGCTGCTAATCCAGTGTTTCATGAAAGGACTAAACATTTTGAAATTGACTTATATTTCTTAAGAGAAAAAGTATCTACAGGTTTGATTAAGACTTTGAAAGTCAAATCTGAGGACAATGTGGCTGATATGTTTACTAAGGGCTTATCCATCAAAGATCATAAGTTCCTGAGTGATAAGCTTAATCTTGTCAACCTATATCACAAATCAACTTAAGAGGGGGTATTAAAACTAATTTGATAAGTGATATAAGTTGAAGGGTTAAAAAGGTAATATATTTCTTTTGTATTTTGCTTGTTTCTTTTTTGTTTCTTGTTTTGTGCAGGTATTGGAAGTTAAGGGACTATATTTGCCAAGTCTGGAAACTTACTTTATACGCTTGCACGCGTCTTTATATTTAGCCACATATCTCATTTGTTAGGTAGTTGTGTGTGTGTAAACGTGTGAAAAGTCTCTCTTGTTTGTATCGCTCTTGATATTCATCTTTCCAGTTGTGTTGGTTTATGAGTCTTGATCTTGGATTGTAAGATCTTGATTCTGTTATTGATTTCTTCTTGCTTTGTATGTATGATCAAACAGCATAGTATCACATTTGAAGTGATAGCTATACGCAGTTAATAAAAGATAAAGGGGTGGTTGGTTGAATTAAATCTGTTCTTGTTTTAGTTTTACAAAATCGAATATAGTTCCATAGAAAGAGTTGTCTGAAAGGTCAAGATACTCTAAATTGGTCAAGGAACCAATGGATCTCGGAATAATTTCCGTGAAATTGTTCCCACCAAGGTCAAGCTCTGTTAATTTGGGCAAGAAACCAATGGACATTAGAATGGTTCCACTGAAATTATTCTCACTAAGGTCAAGATGAGTTAATTGGGTCAAGGAACCAATGGATCTAGGAATAGTTCCACTGAAATTATTCTCATTAAGGTCAAGATGAGTTAACTGGGTCATGTTACCAATGGACCAAGGAATGGTGCCAGTAAACTGATTTTGACCAAGGTTGAGATAAGTTAAATGAGTCATGGAGCCAATGAACTCAAGAATGTTTCCATTGAAAGAATTATCAGAAAGGTCAAGATGATTCAAGTAGGTTAAGTTAATCAACGAAAGGCAAATCTCACCTCCAAGACCATCTCCAGTTTGCAGGAAAATTTCGGTCACATGACCTGACACATTGTCGCACATGACTCCATTCCATAGACAACAATCATCTTCTTCTTCAGGTTTCCATGTAGAAAGCTGGCCTCTTGGGTCATGAAGGGGAGCTTTGAAATCAAGAAGAGCTTGTCTCTCCTTATCGATGCATGTCTTAGCAGCTCCTCCTGCTGCTGCTGCAGCAACAAGTTGGTGGCCAAAGGAAGTTGCAGTTGTGGTATTAAACCACAGAAAGACAAGTGACAAAATAAAAAAAATATGAGTATGCATAAAGTAAAAGTAAATATTTTCTCTCATTAAGTTTGTTGTATAAAATTATATTTGATGTTTTTTGATCTGGTAATGAACACATATACCTCTATTATTATATAGACTTTGGAAACGAAGGATTGATAAAGACTCTCAAGTCAGACTGCTGGAAAATACTGTCAGCAACTAGTGTAAAAGTAGAGCTGGCCAAATTTATCCACACATGGTTCTTCTTTTAATGCTTATAAGGCTGTATAAATTTTCGCTTCCGACCACATGTTTGATGAAATTCTTAAACCAAATTTCAGCATCGTTAATTTTACAATTTTTTCTTGTACTATGTGATTTCAAGAGTAATCTGCATAGATAAAATAACTAGTCATTTAAAATTCTACTGATAAATTATTTAAGCCATTATAAGTCGTTTAGACTCAAGATGAATGATTATATTCTGTGTTTGGTATGGACATGGTTTGGGTTTGCATACAATTTTTTCTTTGGTATTTGTCCTGTTTTGTGGAAAATGATGAACAATACAGTTTACACGTTACAAGACTCAAAAGTCTTAATATTTTGTAGTTATTAGACATTGTTTTCTACCTTGTCACAATTTCCCCGTCAATTAGTGTGATATAAATCAAAAGCAAAGAATGAAGACTTTAAGTAGTCTTAAAGACTAAAAACAAAACATAATTAGTTCCTAAGCAAGCGCCCCAAAACTCAAAGAAAGGGATGAAATACAACTCGAGTTTTATTTAATCCTGATCAAAATTCTGTAAAACAACATAAAAAAACAATTTTGGTGGAGATGGGGCAATTGCGGTTGATCAAAACCTTAAAACCCCAGTTCCCAAGTAGATCAGCAGATATTGGAAACTAGTTTATTCTCGGTCTTACTCTAACTTGCATTGAAATGGTTTTGTTCCATTTAGCAATAAAGCAAAATATGTTTTCTGTAGATAATGAAGTTCTAGATTCTGATGTTAGAAACAGAGTAGCTCTGTTTAGAAACTTGTCATGCAATCCCTCAAATACTAACAAGTACTTACAATACTCGGTCTTAATTTTAGGATGTCTTACTAAAATCTCACTTCTTGTTAAACCAGAGGGCATATAAGTTATATTGTCAGCTTCAGTGCATTTAAGTTGTCATATAGCTGTAAACATCACAACAGTTAGTGTAAAACAGCATAACATCGCCGAAATAGTACTCCCTAATAACCTAGAGATGCTATACGCCTTTATGTTTGGGTGGACGCAACTTAATGTTCAAAATCAGATGCCCAAAGACTCCCATATTGGTTGTTTTTTTATTTGTCCCATATTGTGATACGTTTTGGTCAAACAGCAATGCATCAAGTAGAGTTTCCATTTGTATCGATGCTAAAGATATATAAACATAGAGTCGTGTAAACGCCAATCTAGAAAATGGTTTTGTAACATTTTATAACAAAGTATGTTTTATTTATATAACAGTTCTACATTCTGACGTTACAAACAACGTAGCCGTGTTTTGATCCACGTATACTTTCATATATTCAGCGGTGCGCTGTAGTTAAAGGCGAAACAATAATCATTAAATTAATCAAATAAACCATTACGGGTACCTCTTTAGTTATCCAGTTTTTCTATATGCAAGCCTCTGAAATTTTCGAGTAGCACTGGGACAATATTATCTTATTTACTGGCCACATAGTCCCGCGTTCCCAGTATAGGGATACCTCTTTAGTTATCGTGTGAAAGTTCATATATAGATGTTACATTGAGTAGTTCAGAATATATATGTAACTTAAAGATATCGATGAAGCATAAAGCCTGAATCCCTTAGAATCTTGGTTCTTGAAGGAGGTATTATTTATTTGACTTCTAGGAATGTATTGTCGCTCCTTCAGTATTAATTTATTGTCGCTGCTTCAGTATGAAACTTGAAGATATGTATTGTCGCTCCTTCAGTATTAATTTCTTATTGAAATAATGGTGGAGGTCTAACGGGTGTAAACTGCGATTCAGAATGAGCCATTCTGGTTTGGTAGTTTAAACATATTTAGCCCACTAGAGGTGGCAAAACTAGCGGTTCGGGCGTGTTCAAGTAACGGGTCAAAACAGGGGAATATTACATAAAAATTTGGTAAAATGGGTTCGGATGATAACGAATATGAATCACGTCGGGTTCGATTCAACACCGGCTTAGCCTACTATACATCTCGACATTAAGCAGTCTGAGATCATCGTGCTTCTGTTGTCAACAAAAAGAATTCAGCGTTGTACATAATGAGTTTCCGAAGCTCCTGATCCCATCCATTCTTACTGACTTAATTGTAACTCTTCGTTATGAAGGATTTTGTGGCTCCCTTTAATAGCCAATTCCACACCTTCAACTTCATGCAATTGCTCCTCATCATATAGTCCCTCACCTGGCATTTCCGACACACAGCAACAAATATTTAAGCAACATGTGGCAAAAATTTTCCAAACGGCTTAACATACCGATAATGGAAGCACACCAAGAGGACAACAATGCAACAACCGTGGCACCCATGGACATCCAAAACTCTATGGTCCAGTTACCAATATCTTCATAATACACAAGTATTGTGTGCTTGACAACAAAGATCCAATGTTGAGCGCTGCATAAAAGTTTGCAAAGAACGCCTCTTCAGACCCTTTGCCTTAGTATTTTGGGTCTGATTCAGCAAACTGGTCTGCACCAAGAGTGTATAAGGTTTGCTGGTGTCACCATATCCGAATGAAGCCATGTATATCGTTAAATTGCACAATAGAGCTCTCTTTGTTGGTGCTTGTGTGCAATATTGGTGGTGGCTGTGGTGGTGACGACCAGTTTTCTTCATATCATATCAAGAGTGAGCAGCTCTGCTCTAAAAAGCATACAGTAACTAAGTGAAATTGTTCCGTGGATAACCAAGTTCCACATCATCGTCGTATCTGAAACAGAGCAGCTTTGTTCTAATCAGCTTTCGGGCACTAATGCTTTTGAACAGCAACATAATCTGTAAGAATATATCCGACATAATAGCCCAAAAGATTTCATTAAGTTGCATTCAAAACATTATTTAGGAGGTAACTGATAATAGATTTGTATTATTTCAGTTCATAAGATAAGATCTGAAAAACTAAAATCTTGCAAACATTGACTTTCACACTTCTGTTCTGCTAACAACATCTTGCACTAATTTTTGTTAACGGATTTTACACAATGCGGAGAAATGGCCACCAATGGTGTTAGTGGCAATTTTATAATAACGGAGTGTTAAGAACCCCTTTACAAATACAACTGAAGCATGATACTACAATACAATATCTGTACCAAATAATAAGAAAAAACACATAAAAACCATATTACTATAAGTATTAAAGAAGGAAACTTAGAATCATACATGACTATGCACGTGCAACCCTTTGCAATTTTGCAATGAACACCAGCGTGTTTACATACACCCAATCTTTCAAGCTATCATGAAACTGGAAAAAAGCATGTCTCCCTCGGCGGTTAAGAAGTAAAGCACTACAAACTATCCAAAATCCAGTTGCAAAACCACTTGCCCCTCCAATATAAAACCATCTTTGGAGTTCATTTGAACTTTCCCCATCACCATCATTCTCACCAACATGTGGTACTCCCAAATCTTCATCTCCAGAACATTTTTTGGGAAGAGGAAGTCCACAGAGCCCCGCATTCTCAATGTATGTTGAAGCGTTAAAGGTTTGGAGTTGAGTGGCCAATGGAATTCTCCCAGAAAGATCATTAAATGACAAATCTAAATTATTTAGTAGAGACATCTCTGTCATGGTTGGTGGTATCTCTCCTGAAAGCATGTTTCTAGATAAATTCAAAGTTAGAAGCTGTGTCATTTGATCGATGTCTCGTGGAATGTTTCCATCTAGAGAGTTGTCTGACAAGTCAAGTACTAACAATCCATGCAGATAGGAAACTTCATTAGGGATTTGCCCTGTCAGATTGTTGCTTGACAAGTCGATCACATTAAGCAATCCCAAAATGCTTCTAAACTCATTTACCTTTCCTTGCCATTCGATCATCAGATGATCAATATAGCTACTTTGAAAACTACCACCACCGAAAAAATTAGCGGTATTCAAATCGTAGACAATAACGTATGGATGTACATTTTGTTCCAAAAGTAATCCTTTTTTAACCATGGAAGTAAGACTGCTCACACATGGTGGGATTGTTCCATAGAGCTTGTTATATGACAAGTCTAATATTTGAAGACTTACTAACTGACATATTTGTGAAGGGATTGTACCAAAGAAGTTATTTGATTTTAGGCTAAGCGCATACAACCTTGACAACTTATTCCCAATCCAAACAGGAATATCGCCATATAAACTGTTGTCCCCCAAGTCCAAAAGGCCTAACCGGGTGCAGTTCTTCAAAGACATGGGCAATGCCCCAGATAACTTGTTGCCGTATAAACTCAAAGTCTCGAGGTGACCCAAACATCCTACAGACAGAGGAATTCTTCCTGATAGACTGTTGTGTCCTAGATTAAGAACTTTTAGATAGGTCAGATTCTGAAGACAGTCTGGAAGTTGCCCGGTTATTTTGTTATATGAAAGATCAATAAATTCCAAATTTTTATAAATTTGGCACAAGGAAGTGATTCCTCTATGGAATTTGTTTCTGGACAGATCTAAAAAGCTTATATTTGCTGGCAACGCAGGTACTTGACCAAAAAAGCAGTTGAAACTCAAATCTATTATTTCAAGGTCGTGTTTTGATAATGATTTTGGTAATTTCCCAATGATTTTGTTGACAGAGAGATCCAAAAAGATTAAATGGGAAGACTTCCACTGGTTCCAGTACTCTATTGAAACTGTGTCTGAAATGTTATTTTTGGAAAGATCAAGATGCGTGAGATTTTTTAGTTTTTGTATCCATTCGGGAAAACGAGGCCCTAGGTTGTTAGAACTGAAATTTATATATTCTATACTCCAAGAAAGTTTCGACACATCATCATTAAAAAAAACTCCTTCAAGTGAGTTGTTTGAAAGATCTATATACAACTGATTTGATTTTCCAATGTTTTCAGAGATAGCACCTCTTAGAGAATTGGAAGAAAGGTATAGCCTTCGAAGGCTGGGTAGTTGCCACAGTTTGTCAGTTATAGTTCCATCTAACTGATTAGAAGATAGGTCCAATGTTTGAAGGGATGAAAAGTGTTGGATATCATCAGATAATGACCCTATCAATTGGTTACTTGAAGCATGCAATTCTTGCAAAGTAGCTGCTGCTGATGTGCATCCAGACAAGTTGTTCAAAAAATCTGAAAGCTTCCCATCAAACTTGTTGCGAGAGAGAGAAAGATCTGTAAGTTTATTGCCAAACAATGGGCACAACCAACGAAACACGGATGAGGTGAGATTGTTGTTATAGAGATTAAGGTAAACAAGAGATGAAGAAGAGTTGGTGACAGATGGAGAAACTGGATGCATGACTTGTGAGAGGTCACAACCATCTAAACTTAATTCATATAGGTTTTGGAGACCTATAAATACATTTACCCAGTTATCTATGTTTTCAACTGTAAGACCACTAAGAAAAAGGTCTTCCAAATTGGTGAGGTTTTCAAATTCTGTAGGAATGGTTCCATAGAAAGAGATGTCTGAAAGGGAAAGCCATGTTAATTTGGTCAAGGAACCAATGGATCTGGGAATGGAGATGTCTGAAAGGTGAAGCAAAGTTAAATTTGTCATATAACCAATACACTCGGGAGTGGTGCCAGTCAACTGATTATCACCAAGGTAAAGCGAAGTTAAATGAGTCATGGAACATATAAACTTGGGAATGACTCCAGTTAACCCACCAAGGGAAAGCTCAGTTAACTGGGTCATGTTACCAATGCAATCGGGAATGGTTCCAAAAAGGTCAAGAGAAGTTAAATGAGTCATGGAACATATAAACTTGGGAATGGTTCCATGAAAAGAATTTCTCCAAAGATGAAGCTCATTCAAATAGGTTAAGTTAAGCAACGAAAAGGTAATCTCACCTTCAAGACCCGACAGGTATAGACCTATGACATGACCTGTTTGGTAGTTGCATGTGACACCCTCCCATTGACAGCAATCAGCTTCTTCTTCAGGTCTCCATGTAGAGAGTCTGTCATGTGGGTCATGAAGGTGAGCTTTGATATCGAGAAGAGCTTGCTTCTCCTTATTGATGCACGTTTTAGCACCTCTTTCTGCTGCTGCAAGCAGTTGTTGGTGACCAAAGGAAGCGGCAGTTGTCGTATAAAACCACAGAAAGACAAGTGACAATATAAAAAAAATATGAGTATGCATGAAGTAAAAGTAAACATTTCCTCTCATAATGTATATTGTAGAAAGTTATTTTGATGTTTTTTGATCTGATAATGAATACATATACCTCTGTGCAGCTTTATATAGAATTTGGAAACAAAGGATTGTATTAGACAGATATAAATTTGGGTGGAGCAGACAACACTTGGAAAAAAAAACAATAAATATGTAGTCCCACACTAGACGACCAAAGACTCTCAAGTCTTTGCAATTTATTTGTTGTTATTGCATGTTCATCAATACTTATATCTTTTGGTATCGAAGCTATTGTGTGATGTAAATTTAAACTCAAAAAATGGACCCAAATAAATTAG
Organism: Glebionis coronaria; assembly: GCA_025667525.1. Classification (NCBI taxonomy): domain Eukaryota; kingdom Viridiplantae; phylum Streptophyta; class Magnoliopsida; order Asterales; family Asteraceae; genus Glebionis; species Glebionis coronaria. Next base: position 39,557,930 of record CM046877.1, read on the forward strand.
GGTGTTGGAAATGCAAGTGAGAAAATGAGCTGGCAAATATGTAGAAATTTAGGTCATTTGGGTTTTTAATTAAAAAAAGGGATCGAGTCAGTAATTTGAATGGTTCGGATTCTTTTATACGGAGTATAAAACATGTGATTTCATGCAAGGACAAACCTTCATAAGGGCGGTAGAGGCTCCGGCCTTTCAAATGTTGTGACGAATAGTGTAAATATCATTACTATCATCTTAAAGTTATTGTCCGGTTTCTATTTTAATATGTGTAAAGTAATTTGCCTCTTTTAAAATAAATATTCAAATTCTTTCCTTGACTTCATGAATAGATAAGTTAATTGGTCATTCGAATTTCTATAGCATTTGATTAACTATTTATGCAGATATAAGTTGTTTATGCAGATATAAGTTGTGGAAATGATTTAAGTTTGCATACAAGTTATTTTGTTTGACTTCAAAACTGGACCTACCCATTTCTTACATACACATCTTGGCCCATATATTGTATATTTCGTAACAATTCATGCTTTTCAGAAATTAAATTGTTGAACAACTATTTTATACTTTTATAGCAAATACATAATGATGATTTAATTATATTCTTTTCATCGCAATACTTAGTGGAAAATACATATCAGAATAATAGTGGTAATTCATGTCAGGTTCGGGTCGGTGGGTTCAAGTTGACGGGTTATGGATCAGAAAACCTCAACATAAATCCGACTCATTTAAATAATCGGGTCAATTTTGTCAAACGTAACCTGTTTACACATAACCTGAATCTAACACATTTAACCCGTATATATACTTGGATTGGCGGGTTAATAGGTTGAATAGGTTAAACGGGGTTTGGTTAATTAACCCGTTTAACACATTTATATATAGAAGTTGACACATTACATGGTTTAAACAAATTAAACAAATTTGTTGGTCGGATCATTTAACCCGTATAATATAATATAAATAATTTTAAATGTAGAAAAATAAAATAAACGGGTTGACGGGTCAACCCGTTTAATTTCTCCTCAACCCGAAATAAACGTGTCAGATAGGTTGATCCAAATTTGAACTTAATCTAAATTTGCTCAAATCAAAACCTATTAGTTTTGTGTCAGTTTAAAGTCGAGTTTCGTGTGAGGTCAAAAATTAACACCCTTGACCATTTGCATAAAGCTAATAATTCAGAATCTTGTATTTAAGGTAATCAATAAAAAAAATTGTTTAATAATCCAAAAAAATTGTGTTTTATTTTTCGTTGTTCACTAATTAAAAAATTATTTTGTCCTCTTTTGTGGAAAATGATGAAATATTACAATCTCATATTACACGTTAGAAGACTTTTGTTGAAATTTATTTTGTCCTCTTTTGTGGAAAATGATGAAATATTATAAACTAGTTTGTTCTCGGTCTTAAACTAGCTTCCATCGTATTAGACAGTAAGTTAGTGAAAGGGTGTTGTGTCATCGTATTAGACAGTAAGTTAGTGAAAATGATGTTACAAACAGAATAGCTGTGTTCAGAGCCCTGTTTCATACCCTCGACAGTTCTATAAGAATGAAACTCGTCATGAAATCATAAAATATTAACAAGTAGACAATACACGGTCTTTATTATAGGATGTCTTACTAAAATCTCATTTATTCTTAAACCAGAGAGCATATAAGTTATATTGTCAATGTGAGTGCATTTTGTTTGTCTCATAGCTGTGAACAAGAATAAATGGTTTCAAACAGCATAAATACATACAACTACATAGCTATATAAAGCATTTAAACCCATTCACAGAACATGAAATGACGAAGTAATTAGGTGCTTGCACTCCTTGAGTATTAAATTTAATATTGAAGTAGCAGTGGAGGATTAACAGATGCAAAATGCCAGATCGAAATAATTTAAACATAATTGGCCTACTAATATAGTAGAGGTGGCAAAACGGGTGGGTCGGGTTGATTTGGGTAACAATTAAACAAGCCAACTTGGATTCCGGGTCGAAACAGGTTCGGGTCACGCTGGGCTTGGGTCAAAATTGGCAGCTTTGAAGTATATCTAATCCATTTTGTATATAACCGCTAATTCACTAATTCAACCATCTAATGAAACACATGTAAGTACTCCGTATAACATTAACTAAAATCCAACTTTTGAACATTATGCATTGATGAAATAAATAGTACTCCATAATAGCCTATACGAACTCCATAAATTGCTACAGCTGTTTCCATCACTTACTTGAAGCTTTAGTTTCAGCAGCGACTGTACTAACTGCACCATTAACAACATATATGAAAGCGGCAGAATCCAAGTGTTTTACAATTGGTTATCTGCAGTCATTTGACCAATGCCTAGTGGAATCTTTCCATCTAAAGAGTTGTCTGACAAGTCTAATACTAACAATCCATGCAGATTGGTAACTTCATTTGGGATTTGTCCTGTCAGCAGTTGTACTCACACTATGTGCAGCTGCACATGTGTATATGAGTGGCAACACGCGGTATAGCAGTCCCAATATGAACAGTGCTATTTTTATATGCATTATTAGTTCCCAATCTTTCGGGCGACTTTCAGCGGACGCTTTTTCGACCCAAAACCCTATTTGAACCCACGACCCAGACATCTATATAAGAATATATATCTAAATGGACAAAATAAGTGTCCTCTGAAGTGTGCCTACAGAGTACAGACTTAAAGTTAAACTGGTATAGAAAGTTGCTGACTCGAATACTTATCAAGCAATGTGTGAAAATCAACAGTTGGAACTTAACGCTATATTCAACATGACCGACAACCTAATATGTATGTATAGTAGAGGTAAAATAAAAGGTTATGATACAAAATTACAAACTGTGGCCTACTGAACTCCGTTTCGCATAGTGCGAGTAAGACGAACAGATGCAGAAAACAAAGAACCCACAAAACCAATAGCCTTTATATCACAAAATGATTGAATGTTTATTAACAAAAACAGATTTAATGTTGAGACAAGAGTATCGCATTTATGCTGTATCTAGTATTGATATGGTTCAGAACCTTTTTATTCCTAGGTTAAAATTGAAGATATTAATTGTATGGAAACAAAGAAAAGGAAGATATTTAAAACCTGCTCACCCTCAGACCGAGAGCTTCTTTTTCCATAGTTTGGGCCGGTGTTGCATGATCTGCCAAGCGACATCAAGTAACGCGTCTTCTTTCAGGTCGGCTAAAGAGTTGTGGATAGTTTTGTTGTTGTTCAGCAGAAGGAAAAAGTATCTGAACTAAGTACTAGCTGGTCACTTTTGTCTTTGTTCTTGCAATACGCTGTTGCAAAGTAGCAGCTGGTCGAGCCCGTTTAACTCCAAATTGCTATGTCCATAGCATTATCTTTTTTTTTTTGCAGCAGAATCTAAGGAAACCCACCTGCAACACAAACTCCGAACGTTCAGAACTATTCAAGGCACACGCTCACACGGGCTAGGTACACAAATAAATACGCATTTTCACATTCTTATAGGAAAAAAAAACTACTCCATACAGTGTATTGAACAACATATTAATCAATTTTATTTAGGCAAGTTTACTAATGAACATATCAATGTTTTACTATAAACCTGTAGCACGTGCACATTGTTGAGCATCTACGCCAAGTGCCAACACTATCCATATTCTCTCACGTGGCCTACTGGTGCAACAAACACCGCCTACAAAATGGAAAACCGTTTGAAGTATGTTTGGCATGTCATTTAGAATACATAATTTATATGGGAAACCTGAATTTTCTCCTCTAACGTAAAACCACTTTTTACTACAAAAGTGGTGCTTGGGTATCACTATCTGAATTCACAAAACAAAAACGATACATAAATTATTGAATACCCGATCCCGAAATTTCTGGCCATGTTACTCCTGCTGCGTGGATTCTGATAAGCCTTGGTGTCTCTCCTTTTCTGACACCTGAAGTGCCCACATCCTGCTCGCCCAATAACTCGCAAATATGATTTAATTACGCCCCGATAGCACCCTTTAAACAACGAAAGTGGCCCGACATTGCCTTTTGAGCTAATGATATGTATGGAACTGTGACTCCGAAACCCAATACTAATTCGAATGCAGCCACCACCAATATTTTTTTTTGTTCACAATAGTGATTGTATATTCGTTCCACGTGCATTGTCTTGCACTAGTTATTTTCGTCAATGAACTCTAATAACATATTTTGTAACCAAAAATATAATTTGAAAATGTTAGGCAAGCTATCAACATACTATACGTCCGCCTTGTATCACATATCAAACCCAAAACTCACGAAAAAAACATCTAAATCAGAAGAAAAAAACCTATCCATTACTCACCTATAATCCAACCGCGACTCCCCTACACTACTAATATTCACCCTCCCATATTCCCCACAGTTCGCACCCGCACCTATTATTTAGGTCGAACTTTATTATACGTGTATGAAACAGCTACTTATTTTATTATACATCTTCAAGCTACGCAAACACATACACCACTATCTGCTACATGACAATAGGTAATGTTGCGCTTTGTTTTTCATCAAATGACAAAGCATCAAGAGCATCAAACGGTTGGTGAGCCTCTTCCTCTAACGGTGGGATTTAACGGGTTAATCAACGGTTTGGAAACATGCAAATCGACCAATCAAACGGCTGTTGTGCATTACACATACACAACACATCAAGGTCCGGATGTGAAGGTCTACGAGATTATTGGCCTATTCTATATGATGGATTTGATGGATTAAAGTTGATTGATTAAAGGATAAATATAAAAGAGATGAAGGAAGGAAATGAGGGAGTAGAGAGAGAAAGGAGAGAAGGGAGAAAGTTAGAGAGAGAAAGTAAAGGTGGAAAATGATTAATGTGTGAAAATGGACAATCAACAACCCCTCCTAACATGCTAGGAGGGGATATATATAGCCCACCCTACATGTGGGCTATATGGACTATACATAAACTAAATGGATCACGAGCCCATTACATAATTATCGTTGGAGCGACCGATCCTTCATAAATACGTAAAACGTATTTCCAACAATCTCCCCCTAAGGGAGGTCGCTCCAAGAAACAAAGTTCTAAATAGTCTATAACTCGTGATCTATGCTAACTAAGATGTGACCGAGACTTTATTGGGAAAAACGTATCTCCAACAATCTCCCCCTAAGGGAGGTCACATCTTTTTACAAAATCTTAAACCTAGCATCTATGCTTGAGTCTTCGATCTTGTTCTTGTGAATATGCTTGATGTGATCTTTGACTTTAGTCTTGAGCATGTTTCCTTGCCTTGACCTTGTGCATTCTTCACTTGTGATATTTGCCTCTTTGTGACTTCATGTTCCACATACTTATACTTTTAAATTCTTGAAAGCTTCAGAGTTTGATACAGCGGAAGACTTGACCTTCGGGCTTTCTTGAATTTGTTGAAGTACTATTTGTATGTAGTACAAGCATGTGGTGACGACTTCTTCTGGATTGTACACCGCAATGCCACCTTCTTGTTACGCTGCATAAGACAGTTAGCAACAAACAATATACACGGATGAAATGGCCTTGAACATTTCATTCTAATTCGGTAGCATTTTACCTCCGGTCGGTGAAGACCGTTGGACGATATTAAATATCGTACTTGTGGCAGGTAGTTTCAATAAAGAACCTCCTTGACAAGATTTCGTGGGTAAACCCGTTCTCTTTACTCGACCGTCCAAAGCTGACTGCGAACGTAAAGAGTGAATCATTTGGATAATATTATCCGCATGATTTGAAGCCGTCAATTCATGTTCCTGGAACAAGTGAAATTCAATTAAGAACCGCACCATCGTTGCTTTCCAGTTGTCACTAGCTTGATTCATATAGAATCTTGCAAGTTACCTACCAAGTGCTGTTTGATGTTAACACTAGAAGGATTTCCATTCGTCACTGTAAATACTTAATAGTATTACTCTGAATGTTCTGACAAGATCACTAAGATATTGCGTAGAGGCCTGGAACGTGTTTAAATTCATTTAAGAATTAAACCACTGTTGCTTTCCAGTTATCACAAGTTTGATTCATAAAGAATCGCACAAGTCACCTACCATGAGCTTTTTGATATTCGCTCAAGAAGGATTTCCATCTTCATTGTAAATACTTTCGTATTACTCGGATGTTCAGGCAAGATCATGAAGATTTTGCGTAGGACTCTTAAGATCTTTCTTACTTTTCACAGTGTGTGAGGAAGGAAGGAAATATGAAAGTGTGTCCTAATGAGATATTTGATGATCTCAAATGTTTCTAGACTCGATCGTGCATTTTGGATTTTTAGTGATCGGAGGCTGGAGAGGAGTGCCACTTTTTCAATACCAATTTATTCGGAGTGAATAAATCAATAGATAATGCGTTGTCTCCGTGTGATTAAAACAAATATCTTTTGAGAGATATCTGAGTTAGCTGGGATGGGTTGTGCATTGCATCACTGGGTCCATGATGTCTTTCTTCAATATCGAGAATCATTAACAAAAATGATCGCAATAGCATATGTATTGACCCGGTTTCTGCCTTAAGTTGTAAGGAGGGCTTCTTTCTTTACACCCTTTATCTTTACATTTCTTTTTTATTCTTCAACCCCTTCAATGCTTACCAATACGTCATCACTAGCACCTTGTTGTGATTGTTCCAATGCTAACTTAAGTACTTGGTCGGCATTCAGCTACGTTCACAATCTTTCTCCATCTTTCCTAAGGACTACTATTTCTAGCTATGGAATGTCCTTAGGAAGATTCCTCCGGTTCTAGAGAAATCATTGGACTTTAACCTATCCTACCATCCTTATGTCACCACAATCTTCACCGTCGTGAATAGAGATGTTTTGGGTAAGTGTATGTCACCATGAAATCCATTTTGAAGTGCAAATCCATTTTGCTCCCCCTTAACATATGCCACGATATCCGAAAACATTTCGCACATGTCGGGATGAGCTAGCACGTTAAGTCAAACCATTTATGATTGATCATATCCCATATTAAATCACATTTTCTCCCCGATATTAAAAATATTAACCCAATCGATATTTTTAATATCAATTGATTTAATAGCATTTTAAGAAAATTTGGGAAGAAAAATGCAAGTCCAATTATCTTCATGAATTACACAAGCTCCCCCTCAAATTAATGAGGGTGTGCTGTAACGTAAATTAAATACCTTTTAAACACAAGTGTAAAGTATTTATTACGTGCAAAGATCATATATAATAATGAATTCACAAGATTAACAATTTACGAGGTAGGACCTGAATGATGGAGAACATCATATGAAGGATTCACATGGTTCTTGTTCATGAATGTTGGTCACCTCGTCACGTCCCCGAGAAAATTAATTCCCGTTGTTGAGTCAAAGCTTTCCGGTGAAATGCTTGACTTGATTATGAAAAGCGGGTTGCTATCTGAAATAATAGCAAACCATATGGAGCATGTTTTAAATCTTTTAAACTTCTGTTCGAACTTTATTTACAATCCCGTGTCATTATTGAATGACATTTCTAGGTTCGTAAATATTATCGATTCCAGAAGACATGCTCGGTTTATCAAAACGTTTTTGAACACACAATTTTGAAAGATTTAGAAAAATCTTTTGAGAAATTCTTGAAAAATTGTGTTCAAAGTTTTGAAAAACAATTACTTGAGCTTAAGATGTTGAATATCTTAAAAGCAAGCTCAAGTTCGAGAAGTTGTGAACTTCCCGTTGTTAAGGATAAGTTACCATCGGCGATAAACTTTCCTTTTATCTGAAGGACGAGTCCTAAGCTGACATTTACTTAGAAGTCGTGTTCATGAGCTTGAAAACTTTGACTGTTTTAATGGAAAGCTCATGACCGAGAAAGGTTAATTTCTCGTTACGAGGAAAAGTTCTCTTATTTAAAAGATACACTTTCCTTTCTGAGCTTAAAACTTCGAATGTTTTAATACAAGCTCATGACCGAGAAATGTTAACTTCTCGTTATGAGGATAAGTTATCATAAAAGATAATCTTTCCTTTATTTGAAGTTCGAGTTACAGTCTGACATTTAACTGTAAGTCATTGTGCATGAGCTTAAAAACTTCGAATGTTTTTTAATATTAGCTCATGCCCGAGAAAACTTAATTTCTCGTTGTTAGGATAAGTTTATCATCGGCGATAAACTTTCCTTTACTTGAAGAACGGGTTACCATCTGATATTTAATGATAAACCATATACACGAGCTTAAAACCTTTGAATGGTTTTAGGGTAAGCTCGTGTGCAAGAAAAATTAATTTCTTGTTAAGAGGGTAAGTTATCGTTGCGTAGATAAACTTCCCTGTCTCTGAAGTCCGGGTCGTCGTCTGTCATTTAACGAGGAGCCATTATGCCTGAGCTTAAAAACTTGGAATGTTTTTGATATAAGCTCATGCCCGAGAAAAATTAATTTCTCGTTGTTAGGATAAGTTTACCATCGGCGATAAACTTTCCTTTCTTTGAAGATCGAGTTATAGTCTGTGATGTGACTATAAGTCCTTGTGCATGAGCTTAAAACGTGGAATGTTTTTAACATAAGCTCATGCCCGAGAAAAATGAATTTCTCGTTTTTAGGATAAGTCATCATCGGGATGAACTTTTGATAAGTGTGTAAACACCCATCTTTTCTACCACTTAATTACAAAAATAACCGGACCAAAACGTGTATTTTATGTCTTTTATGTCGGAATTATGCGTGGTTTGTGTTTTTGTTGTGATTTAGGACGAAAAGGTGAAAAGTGGAGAAAACACGGGAATTCACGGGCATTTACGGACTTTTATTGAAGAAAAGGATGAAAGACGAAGTCAAGAAGTCAAAAGTGGATAAAGAACGGAAGTCCAAGACCAATTCTGAAGATTTATCAAAGAATTAAAAGACGAGTCCAAAGAAATCCCGAGCCAAAAGTCATCACATTCCAAGATTAACAAAAAGATTAAGAAGGAAGGACTTGATGGTGCAATTAACAAGAAAGGAAGGAGGGAGGAAGCTTCCCCTAACCTCTCCCCTAATCACCTATAAATACTCTCATTTTCATTTCATTTAGTTTTGTTGGCTAGATTGACAAACTAGTTCTTCCACCTTTATTTTGTGCACTTTTATTTACTTGTCACTTTTAATTACATGTTTTGCACCTTAATTACCTTTTAATTCCAAGTAAGTTTTTTAATTTGTGTTCTTTAAATTCTTGTCTTTACCTTTCTTTATCATTTGATCAAGTTCTTTTTATCAATCTCGTTCTACCTTTCTCCATTTTTGTTACGGTTTACATTTCGGATTAAGCAAGTTTTGCTTAATCCATTTGCTTATTTTGATTAAAGCTTCGTCCTTTTTATCTCTTCATACGAAATAAGCCACGAGATTGACAACCTTGTGTGCTTATTTGGTATTTTGTTTAAGTGTTTTAAAAGTTTTCTTTAAAGTTCCGATTTTTAAGCTTGAATTCCATTTACATTTCGTCATTTAAAATTTTAAAAGCTTTTAACTTTTTAGCTTATTGTCATGTTTTGATTCCATTTCATTCAAGTTCTTGGTCACGGCTTATTAGAAGTAGCTTATTTAGAATTGTGCTTATTACGAATTTGGTACTCCATCGGAAAGCTAGGGTTTTCCACATTGCGACGGTTGCAACTCCACATTCCGATAGTGACAGTGTTGGGACAAAAGGGTTTTGCAATCCGATCCGGGATTGCGATAGGTGGAACTTTTCCTCATTCCGATCTGGGGATTGCGATCGCATATTGCGATCGCTCTTTCCAACGGCTCTTGAGGCTTGCTTAGACGAAGTGCTGCCCAATTTTCCCTAGCCACATTTCGATCTGGACCTCATTCCGATAGGTACATTCCGACAGGTTACATCTTGGTATTCCGATAGCACACATTTCGATCTGGACTACATTGCGATCTGAGGTTGTTAGGTTATTCCGATCTGAAAAGGTGACATATTCCGATCTGAGTTTCTTCAACATTCCGATAGGTGGTGTGTTCATTCCGATGGTAGGTTGATCGGAATATATTCCGATCTGGGTTAACTTTTATGTTTTGTCTTGTTTAATTTTTAGTTTATGTTTTTAATACTTGTCTAATTTTAATTCTCGTCACATCTTAAATTTAAGTCATTTTAAATATCGCACCTTCTTTTAATTGGACGTAGATTTATTTTCACGCACTTTTAATACTTGCCCTTAACTTTAACGACATTTACTTTTAAAGTCTTTGCACCTTTAAATTAAAAACCAACCAAAATATTTGTTTCCACCAAAATAAAACTGAGTCACATAGAAAACTAAGATCAATTCGATTAGACCAACACAACGAACTTAATGATAGTTTTTACTTAGGTAAAACCCTTGTATTAAATGGCGCCGCTGCCGGCTCTTTTCGTTAAGATCAATAGTTTTCTGTGAGAGACACGTTGCTTTTTGGGATCCGTTCACTTGTGAACGTTATTTTTCTTGCATAAAAATTGATAAAAAACCATAAACATTAAAAATTTCAAAAATCCAAAAAGATTTTATCTTTCTTGTGTATATATATTGTTTTTGTGTTTGGTTTTGTTTTCTTTTGCATTTTCAGGTGTATGCGTACTAGATCTTCTAATTATCAAGAGCCCGAGCCTCAAGAAGATTTAGATATGGCAGGTGTTAACAACAACATTCCACCGAACCTGAATAATAACAATAACAACAATGCTCTTCCACAGCCCGATCTTCGGACCATGGAGGAACTTTGTCAACCAACAATGTTTGGACGAGGAGGACCGATTGCGCCGATGCAAATCAACGCTCCTGAGTTTTCGTTGAAGCACCACATGATTCAGCAAGTACAAACAAACCCATTTAGAGGATTGCCTGATGATGATGCCAACAAACACCTCGACAAGTTCATTACTATCACCCAGAGCATGAAGTTGGCTGGGGCCACTATGGATGAACTTCGCCTACAACTCTTTCCACACACTCTATTACATCATGCCGAGAAATGGTTTGATCGTCTCCCGAAGAATTCTATTCACACTTGGGATGACATGACTCAACGCTTTCTTTCGCGCTACTTTCCACCATCCATGGTCACGAGCCTTCGCAATCAGATCAGCGGTTTCATGCAAGATCCCGATGAATCTCTTTTTGACGCTTGGGAGAGATATAATGTCTTGATCGACCGATGTCCAAACCACAATATGCTTCCGGTCACCTTGATCGATACTTTCTACAACGGATTGACTTTTCGAGATCGTGATACGATTAATGCAGCCGCCGGTGGCACATTCATGAAAAGGAGACCCGAGGAGTGTAGAGAGTTAATTGAGAACATGACTACTCACCACAAGAACTGGGATTCCTCTGCATCTTCTAGGAACAACCCGAGAGTCAATGTTTCCTCAACCTCAGCAAACCCTGAGATGACCGAACTCACCCGCATGATGACTGAAATGAGCAAAAGTATTACGCTTCTCGCTTCAAACCAACAACAACAACAAGTTAAAGCGGTTGCTAATCCTTGTGAGACATGCGGCGGTCCTCACTCATACACCGATTGTCCTTCGACACAAGGAAATCCGGAAAATGTGTATGCAGCTTACGGTAATTATTCACCGGAAAATTACCAAGCTAGACAACAAGGGGATAGAAATCTGCTGAGCTACCGATCCAACAATTACCTTTCACCCGGTTTTTCTCCTCAAAACCAAAACCCCGCCAACAACTACACTAGAAGCAACCAAATCCCACCAAGAGCTTCTAATCCTTATCACCCACCCGCCCAACAAACCCCACCCAGTAATCCGGATGTTGAGGCCATCATGAGAACCCAAGGTGAGCAAATCAAGAACTTGCAGAGCCAAATTATCAATCTTAAAGGAGATATCACAAAGCAAGGAAATGAGATAAGATCCGAGCTTCGAAATGATTTTCAATCCTCCTTCAGCAATCAAACCAATGATTTGAAGAATATGCTTGCTAGTTTCTTGCCCCCTGCTCAACCTTCTTCTTCAAGTTCTCTACCTTCAAACACCGTCACCAATCCGCGAGCCAATGTGAGTGCTATTACTACTCGTAGTGGAGTCACCATTGTAGGACCACCAATCCCACCCTCATCATCTACACCTCCTCCACCACCATGTATCCCTACTCCTCCTACACCTAGTATTAGTGCACCATTACCGTCTCCACCTCGACGTGATGAAGTTCCCACCAATGATCCTTCAACATCTCAACCTTTACCTACACCTGCACCTTCACCACCCAAACCCAATATCCCTTATCCTTCTCGCTTGGGCAAGACCAAAATGCTAAACCAGGAGGACGCTCAAGTGACTAGCTATATCAAGATGATTTCTCAAATGAATTTCAACATTAGCTTTCTTGAAGCACTTGTCCACATGCCCAAATTTGTTAAAGCATTTAAGGAATTGCTTAACAAGAAGGAGAAGCTGATTGAACTCGCCAACACACGCTTAAATGAAAACTGCTCTGCAGTTATTCTTAAAGAACTTCCGGAAAAACTTGGAGATCCCGGTCGTTTTGTGTTGCCTTGCGTGTTCAACAAAACTGAAGAATTTACTGCCCTTGCTGATCTCGGGGCTAGTATTAATTTAATGCCACTCAGTGTTTGGAAAACACTATCATTGCCCGACCTCACTCCAACAAAGATGACTCTTGAACTTGCAAATCGCACTCTCGCTTACCCTGTTGGTATAGCTGAAAACGTGTTCATTAAAGTTGGCACATTTACTTTCCCGGTCGATTTTGTCGTAGTTGATTATGAAATGGACCCTCGTATTCCTTTAATACTTGGTCGGCCATTCTTGAGAACCGGACGTGCTTTAGTAGATGTGGCCGAAGGTGAGTTAATCTTACGAGTCGGGGATGATGCAAAAGTTTTCAAAATGGGGAAGCTTACTAGTTTAACTTTTGGAGGCCGAGAATCAGTGAATATGATTAATGTGCTAGATGACTTTACCGTCTACGAAAATCCTCTATTCGACTCTTGCATCGATAATCCATTTTTTTATGATGATGTGGATGATTCTCTCCCTACTTTGGACGCTTCTTCCATTTATGATTCGTCACCGGTCTTTGACGCTTATGATGATGATGATTCTAGCTCAGATTCGGATGATTTTGATTGTACTTCTGAGTATCCCGAGCTGCCTACTTTCGATGATTTTGATGAGGCTGATACTCTATCGAGCGATTCTTCACATGATGAAGATCCTCCGTCATCACTCGATCCTACTTTGGACGATTATTCATTTGAGGAAGATTTCTCTGAATTTCTCAACACATACTTCCCTCATGAGAGTGATGCTCCTCCTTTTGACTTTGAAGATTATCGCCTTGATCCTACTTTGGATTTGAAGAGCATTTTGTCAAAGGAGAAGAAACCGGTTGACACCGAAATCCGTTGCACGTATGATTTAACACCTCTTTGTCCCACTTCTGAGGATGAGGTTGTGCTTCTTTGCGGATCTTCTTCACACTCGGCTGAGCCGGAGTGCTATTTTCCCCTGAAGGAAAAGGTGTTCGACCCCAGTATTGAAGTCTTTAAGCCATCTCAGTATCCACCTGATGAAATAAAAGGAAAAATCTTTGGAAATCTTGAAGACATGCTTGCACCACTTCATCCTTGCTTCTACTGTGCTCCATCATTGCTTAAGGGAACCTTGCCACTTCTCTTTTGGCTTGCCTTGTTCGCCTTAAGCTCTTGCTTATTGATGGATGAAAACTATGTCTTTGATCCTGGTGGATTTGTTTCATGCTACTTCCGTTGATGCTCAAGGTCGAGTCAGGCTCACGACTCGGTAAACAAAAACCAAGCGCTTCTTGGGAGGCAACCCATGCATCTATCTTTTCGCTTTCTTTACCATAAGTGTAGGGGGGACCCTTTGGATTGCTATTTCCTTTCCTCACTTCTTAATCAGGGATTCGAGCTTCAATGATCCACTCTTGATGATTCTTGACGACCCGTGATTCCGTGGTCTACTTCTTCCCGGTTCTATCCTAAACTCTTTTCGATTCACTATTTTATATTTTCTCAATATTACAATAGGAATCTCTTTAGTTGTCTTTTCCTTAGCGAGATTTAAACAACGTGCACAATGTCCTAAGTGTAGGGGAGTTTACTCCCACATGCTTAAACATTGAGGACAATGTTTATCTTAAGTGTAGGGGGGACTTCTATCGAAGTTAAGTGGCCTTTTCCTTGTTTTTGTCCTCATTTTAACCGGAAAATCAATTTTTCGACATTTTTCAAAATTTTTGATCTATTTTGGCCTATTAGTTTTTCCCTTGGTATAGTTATTTTCTTTCCTCATTAGAATAAATGTTTAATAAGTGGTTTTAATTTTCAAACGTTGTGAATCTTTTGACTCAATTCGAGTTTACTCTAGCTAGTATCCTTAACATGTTTAAGTCAAGTTTTGCTAGGCTTTTATATAGGGAGCTATAAAACGCGAAAGTCTTAACTCCCACGGGTTAAGAACAAGAACTTTTCGCAAGTTCCTATAATTGATCCTAGAGAGTCGTTTATCAAGGGAACTTTAAAACGCGATTTTTAAACTTGAAAAAGTCTAAGAATTTGCAAGATCCTATAGGCGACTCGAAAACCCAAAACTTTGATTTAATAGGCTAAGTATCCACGAGTCTCATTACTTGAGATTTTAAACTGTGGAGAACGAGAGATGATAGAGCCAATTATAAGTCGGTATTCTTTCGTGAATTTATGTGAGTTAATTATAAGCCTATTCTCCCTCCGCTTGCTTAATAAATTATCTGCTAATAAGTAAGGTTGTACGATTTGAAAAGTTACTTAGCTTCTAGCCCCAGATCGTTTAAAAGTTGCTCGGTAATGACGAGAGTTCATAGCCAAGGCATAACTTATGAAGCGGGGCGCGAAGATTGGCGAGTCCGAAAAGGCCCTAACAAGGCACGAGGGCTATGTTTTGTTGCTAAAGATCCAAAGTGATGTGAAGAATCATTTATCGAAAATCAATATGAAGGATCGAGACACACGACGTAAAGCAAAACTCCCCAAAAGTCATGGAGAAGTGTATCCGAAAAGACCCTAACAAGGTATGAGGATAAATAGATCCAAGTCATAAAAGGAGGCGGATCGTTGTATATCAAAGTCCAAAATAAGATTGGAGAAAAATGAAGAAGTCGTGGTCCAAGTATGAATCTCTCAAAACTTCAAGTGAAGAAATTCCAATTATGAAGAGAAGACCATTATTTCATGAACGTCTCTCAAGATTTGAAGTATGAAGTCGCTGCCAAATATCGGCCCGAGAAAGGTCTCAAATCGCGAACCAAGTTATGCCAAGATATGAACTTTCTGATATCCCGAGAAGCAGTTTTAAAAGATTTGGTCCTTTAGCTAACTATTGATTAAATCGTGCACTTTATTTTCAGACTAAATAACTATCGAAATAAGTCAAACAATGCATCTTCGTGATCATTCAAGACAAATAATAAAACATAAGAGATACACCTAGGAATAAGGGAGTCTAAGTGAGTAATTGGCCCACATGAGTTCGTGTTAGTTTACTAACTTATAATAACAATGATCTCGTTTTTAAGCTTGGTTTGGAGAAAGTGAAAAGTTGAGGATGATGATTATTCATGACATTTTCAAAACACAAGGTATGCTTTTTGCTTTGCATTTTTATAATTTTCTATCTCTTTAATAAAGGCCAATGTGGATTGATCATGATGAAAAGTGTAAACATGCTTTGTAACTAATGCATTGCATGAGGACATTGCAATGGTCAAGTGTAGGGGATTTGATAAGTGTGTAAACACCCATCTTTTCTACCACTTAATTACAAAAATAACCGGACCAAAACGTGTATTTTATGTCTTTTATGTCGGAATTATGCGTGGTTTGTGTTTTTGTTGTGATTTAGGACGAAAAGGTGAAAAGTGGAGAAAACACGGGAATTCACGGGCATTTACGGACTTTTATTGAAGAAAAGGATGAAATACGAAGTCAAGAAGTCAAAAGTGGATAAAGAACGGAAGTCCAAGACCAATTCTGAAGATTTATCAAAGAATTAAAAGACGAGTCCAAAGAAATCCCGAGCCAAAAGTCATCACATTCCAAGATTAACAAAAAGATTAAGAAGGAAGGACTTGATGGTGCAATTAACAAGAAAGGAAGGAGGGAGGAAGCTTCCCCTAACCTCTCCCCTAATCACCTATAAATACTCTCATTTTCATTTCATTTAGTTTTGTTGGCTAGATTGACAAACTAGTTCTTCCACCTTTATTTTGTGCACTTTTATTTACTTGTCACTTTTAATTACATGTTTTGCACCTTAATTACCTTTTAATTCCAAGTAAGTTTTTAATTTGTGTTCTTTAAATTCTTGTCTTTACCTTTCTTTATCATTTGATCAAGTTCTTTTTATCAATCTCGTTCTACCTTTCTCCATTTTTGTTACAGTTTATATTTCGGATTAAGCAAGTTTTGCTTAATCCATTTGCTTATTTTGATTAAAGCTTCGTCCTTTTTATCTCTTCATACGAAATAAGCCACGAGATTGACAACCTTGTGTGCTTATTTGGTATTTTGTTTAAGTCTTTTAAAAGTTTTCTTTAAAGTTCCGATTTTTAAGCTTGAATTCCATTTACATTTCGTCATTTAAAATTTTAAAAGCTTTTAACTTTTTAGCTTATTGTCATGTTTTGATTCCATTTCATTCAAGTTCTTGGTCACGGCTTATTAGAAGTAGCTTATTTAGAATTGTGCTTATTACGAATTTGGTACTCCATCGGAAAGCTAGGGTTTTCCACATTGCGACGGTTGCAACTCCACATTCCGATAGTGACAGTGTTGGGACAAAAGGGTTTTGCAATCCGATCCGGGATTGCGATAGGTGGAACTTTTCCTCATTCCGATCTGGGGATTGCGATCGCATATTGCGATCGCTCTTTCCAACGGCTCTTGAGGCTTGCTTAGACGAAGTGCTGCCCAATTTTCCCTAGCCACATTTCGATCTGGACCTCATTCCGATAGGTACATTCCGACAGGTTACATCTTGGTATTCCGATAGCACACATTTCGATCTGGACTACATTGCGATCTGAGGTTGTTAGGTTATTCCGATCTAAAAAGGTGACATATTCCGATCTGAGTTTCTTCAACATTCCGATAGGTGGTGTGTTCATTCCGATGGTAGGTTGATCGGAATATATTCCGATCTGGGTTAACTTTTATGTTTTGTCTTGTTTAATTTTTAGTTTATGTTTTTAATACTTGTCTAATTTTAATTCTCGTCACATCTTAAATTTAAGTCATTTTAAATATCGCACCTTCTTTTAATTGGACGTAGATTTATTTTCACGCACTTTTAATACTTGCCCTTAACTTTAACGACATTTACTTTTAAAGTCTTTGCACCTTTAAATTAAAAACCAACCAAAATATTTGTTTCCACCAAAATAAAACTGAGTCACATAGAAAACTAAGATCAATTCGATTAGACCAACACAACGAACTTAATGATAGTTTTTACTTAGGTAAAACCCTTGTATTAACTTTCCTGTTTTTTGAGATTGAGTTACAGTCTTTTATGTGACTGTAAGTCCTTAGTGCAGCTTAACCATGATTCCCCTGAGACATTTGTTTCTCCTATATCTTCTTCTTCAGCAACCAAACTCTAAGAGTGTCCTTAGTTGAACGGTATACAACGATTGGACCGCTTAGTTCTTTTGGAACATCAACTTTGGTACCTGCATTCTCATTAGGAGTTTGTATACTTTTGCATGGGTTAGAGATTTCTATTTTAGAAGCACGTGGGGGTTCACAGTTTTCTTTTCTTGTGTCAGAGGTGGCCTGAGGGGATGATTCACTTGTCTTAGTTGGCAATCGTTTCCTTTTATAGAAAATCTTAAGTTCAGGCTTAAGTGATGTATCATCCTTTGCAATTTCCTCCCTAGTAGTCTTTGTAGAATCGGAGACTATCCTAGTTAAATGGCACTCGTTTCCTACAAGAGTGAAAGTTCTACCAGTGGGGCGCCACATTTTGCCAACGGGTTTGATTTTAGCAACCCACTGGGATTTAAGTCTAGCACAGGATTTCACCTCATTAAGCAATTTTTTGATGCAGGAGTCATGATTTGCCGTAAAGACACATTTTCTACATGTTTTACAAGTAGCATATTTAATGTCCGAGTAATTCCTAGATGATTGATCGATGCTCCTAGAAGACGTCATGCTACGGTTAGCAGTGTTGGGTAATCTAGAAGGCATCTGACTAGGTTTGACATTGTTATCTCTTACATGTGTCTTTTGCTTAGCTTCCCTAAGATCAGATTTATGGCTAACGTCATTTGAACTAGTTCTAGACGTGGTCATTGAACTATTCTTAAAGAAACTAGAGGCAATCATATGATTTGGTCTTGCTAAAGCTGTTGTGGTCACATAGGGCCTAGATGGTGGAGTGACTGGTCTAGGAAAGTGAACCAAATCAACTTGGGATGCAAACCGCAGTCTCGAGGATTGTGGTCGCTCGGATCTAAATGCAGTAGGTTGTCTGACAATCGGTTGTCTGACGAACTGATTTGTAGGCGGTTTCCCCAAGATTGATGGTTTTTCAAGCTTAGTGTCCACACTAGGTCCTCTATTTCTCCTTAACTCGTTTTTCAATGCGGCTATATCAAAGACCTTTTCGTGTACTTGAGCTTTTAAAGTCTCATTCTCTTTGAGCACTCTATCTTGGGATGCCAATTTAGACTCTAGAAACTGAATTTGTTTCAAAAGATTATCTTTTTCAGCTTTAGAATCTAAAACAGTTTGATCCAATTTTCTTTCAAGAACAACGTTTTATTTTTCAAGTTTTTCAAAGTATGTTTCAAATTTGACCGTTTTCTTAGAAAATTCAAGTTTGGCATCCTCAAGATCTTTTGATTGTTGAGCTACAATCGTTTCGAGCTCTCTAATCTTGGAATCAGAAGTAGTCAATGAAGCAGTTATAATACAAGTATCATGATGTACTATAGCATTCTGAACAATCTCTCCCCCATTATGACTTACATCGGATGAATCAGAAGTGGTATTTCTATCACTCTTTTCCATCCCATGTTTGTCATAATTAGGTTCAGAATGCTCAATATGCGGCATATCATCAGCATAGACATCATAAACAACATTACGTTGTACCAAGTTTGCAGGCTCTTCGTCATAAACGGGTAAGGAGTCATCAAGAGAGATCGCGTGAACATTCCCTGACGTGTCACTGGTATCATGTTGTCTTCCTGATTCCGTGCTCTTACCATTGCTATGCTCCAAGTTGTCAACCGTATGACCAGTTTTCTCTTGCATCGAAGAGTCTTGCACTCCATTATCATACCCTTGCTGAAGTCGAGATCTTTCATAAATCGAAGACGAGACCGAGGTCATGAGTTTCAATATTGTATCACGAAAAACTCGAAGCTCGGTACGTGTATCTCGAAGAAATGATTGGCAAAGCATCGAACTTTCAGACTTGATGATATTAAATTGGAGGAAAGGCGTGAGTTGTGTCACAAGAGCCTTATAAGCAAGTGCCGATGCAGAGTGATTAAAGTTTCCATTGTTGAGTTGCTCTGCTAGTTGTGTCAAGATAGTGAACATTGATTCCATGAATATATGACGATCTTGACCAAAAATTGTCACAAATTCGCTCCCTCCTTGAATCCGTGAAAGAGTAACTAGATGACACTGAAGCATTTGAAATGAATTTATACCACTTTCTCTAGCTTTGTCTTGCATTCGATGCAAGTCTCCCTCTTTAAGTGTCGAATTGAACGAATCCATTGAAAATCGAGGAAAGATAAAGAAAAATGATGTGGATGTTGTTGTTGTCGGGTTTGTACAATACGACTCGGCTCAAAAATTGTTGTCGGCTCAAACGATTATGAATTAAACCCGATCAAAAATCCGTATTTGCTAAAAATATATCCCGTCACGTTGACTCGTCACTTTGTCTTCAAATCCGGCCACAAAAACTTTGAACCCGTCAAATATTTTTCCACGTTAATTCTTCTAAAATACCCGCCAAAACCACGATTTGCCAAAAAAACAAACAAAAAAATGAATTTTTGAAAATATAAAAAAAATTAACTTAACTTAGAAAAAAAATTGACTTAACTAAAATAAAAATAGAAAAATAATAGTAATAAAAAATCTGATATCTTTTGAAAAAAAATAATAATAAACGTGTGTATATAATGGATTAACACGTATTCAATCCTTTTCTAAAATTAAAAAAAAAAAAAACGTGGCAAGTGTTGGTTTCTCCGCCCCTTGTCTCTTTGACTTCTCCAAATCAGTATACCTTTTTCTTAGATACCTCCGCCCCCTAAATATACTAAATCTCCACTCTTCCTCAAAACGCTCACAAACCTAATCTCTCTCACAGAACCAAATAATACACTCTCTCTCCTCAAAGACTTTGTAACCTCCATCTGTTTTAACTCTCTCTCTCTCCTAAACTTAACCAAACAACACGCGGCCTCTATCTCTCTCTCCCAAAGTAACCACCAATCTCACAAAAAATCAATACCCGATGCTATGATGTTGGCTTCAAGATCCTAAAATGGGGTCTCAGGTAGGTTTTCTAATTTTTTGATTTGTTGAGTCCTTCTATCTTCTGTAGCGTCATTCTGTCGAGTCTGGTGTGACCGAGGGTGTTTTTGATGGTCGAGTCTTATAAAAATGGAGTGTGTTTGGTTGTGTGTGTTAGTGAGTCGAGAGGGTTTGGGTTGGATCTTGATTGTTGAAAATGGGTGAGTCGAGGGTGTGTACTGGGTCGAAAATGGGTTTGGGTAGGATGTTGTGAGATCGAGTCAGTAAAAAAAATAGAGTCTTCTGTTGTGGGTTTGATGTGTTAAGGTGATGGGAGTGAGGCTGTGAGACGAGGTGATGTAGTGGTAGGATTCGGTTGAGTCGTTTATGATGTTTGAGACAACTTTCAAACCGAAACAAAAGGATTGTGGGTGAGTTTATGATGACGAGAGGTCTCGGGTCAAGGTTGTGATTTGAGACGATGTTGGTTTTTTCGTGAAAGAGGTGTGGGTGTCGAGTTGAATTGATTAGTTTGTTGGGTAAAGTTAAGTGGAGTCTTGGTTGGTTGGGAAAAATGTTTTGAGTCTTTGAGTTGTGGGTTTGGGTAAATCGAGGGTCGGTTTGGGAGGACAGTGTGTCGAGAGGGTCCGAGAGTGAGGGTTTTGAATGTGTGTCGAGAGTGAGGGTTTGGGAGGGGAGTGAGTCGGAGTGAGAGTTGTGTCTGAGTGTGAGTTGTCAGTCGAGAGTCTAGATGTCGAGAGAGTTTTCGAGGGTGGGAAACTTTTGATTTTGGTTTGTGGATAGAGTCCCGTTATGTTTGAATAAACATGCTTCGTTCGGAAGAGTCATTCGTTCGGAAGAGTTCCGAATCGGAAGAGTTCCGAATCGGAAGAGTTCCGAATCGGAAGAGTTCCGAATCGGAAGAGTTCCGAATCGGAAGAGTTCCGAATCGGAAGAGTTCCGAATCGGAAGATTTCGAATCGGAAGATTTTGATTCGGGAGATTTTGATTCGGAAGATTTTGATTCGGAAGATTTTGAATCGGAAGATTTCGTTCGGAAGTTTCTTCGTCCGGAACTTTTTCGTCCGGAACTTTGAGTTTGATTCGGAACTTCTGGGTTTGATTCGGAACTTTAGGATCAGTAGAAACAGGTTCGAAACTTGATGAAACTGAGAGACGATGAATTGGACAGAAAAATGATATTGGACAGTTTGACAGTTGACCAACCCCAAAAAAAATGATAAAACTGATAATATAAAAAAAAATTAAAAATGGTTATATAAAAAATAGATTATAGAAAACCCAGTAAAAAAAACAGTTGGACCAAAAAAAAACTGGACCATAAAATAAATAAAAAAATTCTAAAATTGATAAAAAAATTTCGAAATCGATAAACTCGATAGATTAAAAACAATAACAAAATACCAACTTTTTATGGAAAATGATGATTAACAAATTTGTGATTTTAATATAAAATAAGTAAATCAAACTTTTTATAGAAATTTGTGATTAAATTTGTGATTAAAAACAATAAAAATACAAACTTTTTATGATTTAAAACATAAAAACACAAACTTTATATGAAAAATACAAACTTTTTATGATCTAAAACATAAAAACACAAGCTTTATATATAAAAAATACAAACTTTTTAATATAAAAGCATGATTAAATAAAAAACCCACCAAAATCAAAAAGAAATAAAAGTAAGAATAAACCAATCAAACCTTGGCTCTGATACCAATTGAAGGTCTACGAGATTATTGGCCTATTCTATATGATGGATTTGATGGATTAAAGTTGATTGATTAAAGGATAAATATAAAAGAGATGAAGGAAGGAAATGAGGGAGTAGAGAGAGAAAGGAGAGAAGGGAGAAAGTTAGAGAGAGAAAGTAAAGGTGGAAAATGATTAATGTGTGAAAATGGACAATCAACAACCCCTCCTAACATGCTAGGAGGGGATATATATAGCCCACCCTACATGTGGGCTATATGGACTATACATAAACTAAATGGATCACGAGCCCATTACATAATTATCGTTGGAGCGACCGATCCTTCATAAATACGTAAAACGTATTTCCAACAGGATGGTCCCACCGTAATGGCTGCACCCCGTCATGGCTGCACCCCGTCATGGCTGCAAACACGTACGCGTGCCGCCCCACCATAATACAGTTGGATTTCAGTGGCATAGTAGGTGCAAGTTTTTTTATTTCAAGTTCAGAATGGCCAGAGTAGAGGCTAATGAGAACCCAAAACGTAGAGTTCGGATATGCATGCATATAACAAAGTAAGTACACATGTGGACAATTTTTTTGCAACGTATGCATGAATGGTTCAGCCACTCACCTTCAAGAGTGATTCCACTTTGCTCATCTCACGGCTTAGAAATTTGAATAACCAACAAATCCGGATGCTTTTCGTGAAAAATAAAAAATTTGTAATAAATAAAACCAAACGTTACAACAATATACATATTGCAACGCCTAAATCACTGGATTTAAGGGCCTCTATTTTTTTGTCTAAACCATGTAGATTCCATTCTAGAAAACCAATGGCGAAAACCATCGCATAAACAAAACACGATAGTTTCATCTTATTTATCAGGTTCACGGGCTTATCTTGGTTTTGAAAAATCCAATAAGGCCAGTATAGCTGATGTTGATAGGGTCATAAGGGGCGGTAAACTCGGCTTTCAGAATAAGCCTATAAACCCTGACAAATAAGGTAGCTGCTTCATAAATCCTAATGGCACACCGTTACTTCCAAAAAACCTAAATTAAAACAAAACCATACCAACTCTTGATCAACGACGGCGGGGAATATGGAGGATTAGCTGCGGTGATGAGATCAAAGGGATTAGGTGTGAGTAGAGGCAGGATAAACGGGCGCATATGTAAGAAACTTATGGGTTTAATGAGGGCACATGTAAATAACTAATTAGGTTACAAATGTTATATTTAATTTTTTATCTCCGGTTTTTAAACAAGTATTTTTATTTTTAAATTTAACGTTTTTATATGTTTTTTT
Organism: Glebionis coronaria; assembly: GCA_025667525.1. Lineage (NCBI taxonomy): Eukaryota > Viridiplantae > Streptophyta > Magnoliopsida > Asterales > Asteraceae > Glebionis > Glebionis coronaria. The sequence goes on from CM046877.1 coordinate 39,581,501, forward strand.
TCTTATTTTAGCTTGCTCTCGTTTTGCCCGCCCGTTTCGTCCGCCCGTTTTGCCCGTACCCGTTTAGCCCGCGCCCGTTTGGCCCGTCGCCCGTTTAGCCCACCCGCCCGTTTTGCCACCTCTAGGTGTGAGGTATTCGGTGTGAGAGATTTATGTGTAAAGGAGCCAACAAATAAAAATGGAAGGAGCGGATAAAAGGTGGAAGGAGCAGATGAAAGGGTGGTTTGTAGGTACAGTGCAACTAAATCGACGGTCCTCCATAAGTTTGAGAAAAAGAGATCTACGGCAGGGGATGACATAAGAGTAAGGGGAGCGGCTGTTATGTTGGTTGGTTTCATCCTTGGCGCATCACTTCCACCTGGCGATAAAAGGTCTCGCGTCAATCCCACCCGCTAGCGTCAAAAGATTTAATTTTTTTTTTCTTTTTTTAGTAATAAAAGTGAGTATTTGTGGACTCATTATACCCTTTTGACACCACTTTTTCTCGTGTCAATCACTCCCCAGTGTCGGTTTTGGCATCACTTTCTGGTGCCAACCGCTCCCAGCACTTCAAAGAAAACATACATCTTACACCCGTATTTTTTATTAGCGCCTTGGAATTCGGAATTCCACTCTATTATTAAGGTTAGAATTTCAACTTAAAGTAGTGACTCTATGTTCTTAAATTATTATACGATGGAAAATGAAAGGAAAGAAAAGCAAAGAAAGGAAATAGCTAGGGATGAAAGTAAGAAAGTAATCAATTTTTCTTATGTTATTAAGTTTATTATTAGTAGAAAGAAAAGAATTTCTAAATTATACATATTTACTACTATACCCTTTTAACTTGTAAAATAGTATTCCATAATTCATTATCAAAAACTAACAAAACCATAGCACCTTCCAGCCATCAGCAGCACCACCGTATCCTCGCCACCTATAACAACAAGCAAAAACAATGAATACAAAAACATTAGAAAAACTCGTACAAACAGCAAAAAAAATAAAGTGTAATTCTATGTTAAATTTCGTTTGGCCCAAAAGATCATATATAAGAGAATTATTACATCATTTAACCCAGCTAATATGCATAACAATAAACAATTGACCTAAAAATAAAACCCCTAATTTTTGTATATCAAATAAAATATCCAAACCATACAGAAAGCAAACGAAGGTTTTTTTTAATCTCAACACCATATTGATTGATTCAGATATATTAATATCCTAATTATGTTCGATCTATGTAATATAATCTCAAAAGCATAGAAAAATATTTTCACTTGTAATTAGAGGAAGATCAAGGCTACATTGAAGAAGATAAAAAACAACACGTTTATGAATAAATATATGGGTAATCTAGTCAACTTGTACTTTTTGGAGTTTTCTTTCCAAATCCGCTCAAAATTGGGAGGAAAGTTTTGATGAAAAATGCCTCATATTTTCCTTCCGTTTCCATTCATCCCCTTTCCTTTCTCTCGTATAAAAATCTCAAGAACATAAAACTTTATTTAGTTTCTCCTCTTTTATGTTCCTTTTTCTTCAAAAGTTGTTAGATATGTTGACTTGAGTCCTAAGGGTATTTATGTAATTTTGGTTATAAAGGTAGTTTTGTAATTTTACTAGTATCTTCAGCAGTAAGTAACTTCATAGTTAAGTCTTTTGTATGGACGGTTGTTTTGTAAACTTTGTACTTTGAATCCTTTGATAATAATAAGATTAGATTCTTTTGTGCTCCCAAACACTCATTCTGATATGAACGTGCTATCTGATAATTATGTTTGTTTGTTGTTGTGATGTTTTGCCTACGACCAGCCCCTAATTCCTAACAAATTGGTATAAGATCCATTCGATCAATTTGAATCAAGCTAAATTTGTTTGGGGTTTTTTGAATTCGTTTCTGGGTGTCTTGATTTTATGAATTTGCTTTCGCGCTTCTGGTTGATTTCAAGATTTAATATCTTGATAATGTTTGAATTTGGCTTTTGGCTAGGTGGTGTGATACCCAGAAACCAAGGTCACTCTTTATCCCTAATTTACGTATATTTTTGAAATTTTTAAGAAATTTTGTTGGTAATATGTTTGACGGTTTTAGTTGAAACCAATGTTGGAGGTCTTAATTTTAACGATTGACGATTTAAGAAGAACCGATAACGACTACGATACCGACGGATGCCCAAAATTTATCTTTCATTATCGATTTATCGATATTTGAGTTTTACGAAATTCTTATTTTATTTGTGTGTTAAGTTGAGTCGGAACCATTTTTATTCCATTTTGTGTGCGTTTGAATCATTTAAAAGTATTTTGCGGTAGCCAGGACGAACCCCGACTCCCGCAAAAATTCAAAACCGGCTACTAGGCCGGTTCTCGCTCTTTAAATAATTGATTTGCTTTAAAGGCCAAAATATAGATAGTTTGTCAAGTTTGGTCCCTCCATTTTTACCAAAGGGGACAAGTAAACACACATACTTCATAAAATACTTCAAAAATTTTACCACTACCTCGCCCTCAGTCTCACTCTTTTACCATAGGCACCACCACACAAAACCACCACCACCACCATTTTTCTTGGGTTTTTGAAGAAACCAATTGATGTCCCATCTTTTAAATCATCTTGTGAGTGTTTTAATCCACTCAAAACGCACATGCATAATCTTTAATTTTTCAGAAATTATTGTTCATAATAAAATGGGTTTTGATCTAAAAATCTTGTGTTTATGTTCTTAAAAAGTGTTTATAAACATGGGGTATTAATTAAAAAGGCTTGAAAAAAAAATTCTTTGGTTTTTTGGTCATCAAACCCCACGGCCAAAGGGGGTTTGGTTTGATTTTTGATGTTTAATGATTCTTATTGTGGGTTTATATTTATAAACATGTTATTATCATTTTTAGTTGATTTGATATGGTTGCATGTTGGTTTTATGAAATGGGTTTTGATAGTTGGTGTTTTACAACCTTGTTTAGGAAAACAAAGTGTAATTAGGGTAAGTACACAAGTAGTTTAGGAAAACCACGAGTTATGACCCAAAGTGGGGATCGTTCTCAAGGAGGCTTGGTGTGTATGTAATGAAATGATTAACTTTGTGATTATATGATGAGAAAAGAAAATAGAAATGAGGTAAGAAGTGAATGACGGTTACGATGACGGATTACACTAAGACGAAAAGGTCGTACACGTAAAACCGCAAAAAGCACCAAAATTAAAAATTTATCGTAAAAATTCTTAAGAATCACTAAAAATCTACTAAAATATTCTAAGGGTTTACAAAAAATCAAAACTAGCTAAAACCTTTTAATTAATTAATTATTAATTTTTTAATGCTAATTAAAGCCATAAAAATCAAAATTAACTAATAAAAAGTCCAAATGAAGATCTTAAAGTTTGTAGACCTTTAAAATAACCTAATTAAGCTAAAAAGTAATTTTCTAAATTTTAAAACCACTAAAAACTATTTTTAAACAATTAAAAACTATAAAAACTTAAAATAATTCTAGAAAATAATTGAAAGACCCTAAAAATATTTGGAAAGTTGTAAATATCCTAATTAAGTGTCTAGAGTCTAGGAAAAATATAAAAACTTAGAAAATCAGACTTTTAATTTTTAATAATAAAATAATATTAAAATATTAATAAAAATCCAAAAATCCTAAAAAATTCTAAAAAGTCACAAACTAGCCAATTTTAACCTAAATAACACATAAATGAACTTGAAATTACCTAAATACCCTTATTAGGCCTAGAAAATGGGCTAAAGTCCAAACAGTCCCTTAATGGGCTTAGAATTGGCCCAATAAGAAAAAGTGGCCCAAGTTTGCCCAAAAACCACTACTTGACTCAAAATTTGATTCTGAACAACTTTTTCCAAAGGCCCAAGAGCTGAAAATATGATATAAGCTAGCTTATTACCAACAACTTATTCTTAATGGCCTTTTTGGCCCATTAAGCTATAAGCTAATGCCATAAGCTCAAATTAAACACACAAGCCTCTCTTTACCTAAATAAGACTTCTGTAAAAAGAAATTTGAAATAAGCCAAAGGAATAAGCCTGAAAATGCAAAAAGCAATCTACAGAAAATGACAAAATAGTCGTTTTTGAGTTCTAAGCTATCCCAAGAGTTGATTCAAATTGAAAAAGCTTTTAAATGACTTAACTAAGCTTAATCAACAAAAAGTTTTCAAATAAGTTGACTCAATAAGCTGGAAAAAGCAAATAAGCACTTATGAAAAAGTCAAATAAGTTGGTTTTCTAGCAAAAAGTCAAAGTCAAAGTCTAATAAGCTCCAGTTCAATCAAATGGGTCAAATAATGAAGATCTATCACAAAAAATAAGTTGTTGTAGGTCTGGATAAGCCAAAATGGCTTATTGATAAGCTAACTGACAATTTGTACTAGCAGGGGCTAGTTTTGAGTGTTGAGTAGTGGAAACTTTTTCCACTGCTTGACTTGTTGACTTTTTTGTCTTTAGTGACTTTTTTGAAGATTCAAGTTACAAAAAGGTACCCAAATGATCAGTGGATCATAAGGAGTCAATAACAATCAATAAATCACAATCAACAACAGCCAAATAGTGCAGTTAATTCAATCAATCACAAGATCTGACACAGACATGAACACATAAGCAGTTGAGGTTCAATAAGCACTTATAGCACAATTTAGCCAGCCAAACTTAACCAAATGCATACACAAGCAATGTTAAACTAAAATAAGTAAGTCTAAACAGGTTTCATGCACTGATTCAAAGTATTAAGCAAGATTCAAGCACTTAAAGTTACTGATGAACACAAGAACATGCAGTTTTCACTTTTGCTGATGCAATTGACCAACAAGCCAGATTCAACCACTCAAATCTATCACATATGATATATTAATGAAGTTTTAACAACTTTTAACCCTAAGCATGCATAAATTCTAGATTTTCCCAAAATCTTAGGTCAAAAACAGTTAAAATCAAGTAGTTATAGCACAATGTATGATTTGAGGTTTCAAACCCAATAACTTGCAGCAAAATGCACTCAACCAAGTGTTTATCAGATACAAAGCACAAACTCAAACTTCTAACAACACAATAGCAATCTATGATTGATGAGACTGTATTTATACATAGTCTCATCGTCCAAATCGGGCTTAAAACGCTTAAAATATCATCAAAATACCCAAATATATGCTTGTGTTTGTTCATTGTGTATTTTAGGTACGGATATCGTGAATTCACCAAAAGATCAAAGGAATCAAGCAAAAACGAACACGGGAAACGAAGTCGCACAAAGAACCGGACCCGAATCATGATTTTCCATTGAAGTCCTTGAAGTTTTGAAGATTGACAAGATTGGTCCCTCATCTTTTGAAGACTTGGCATTTTATACCCTTGCAAAACTCATAAATTGCATTGTGGTCCCTTAAATGTCAAGAAATTAAATTATGAGCCCTTGAAGAATGCAAACATTGCATATTTGGTCCTTGATAAAAGTTTATAAACCAATTGGGCCAAAAATGACAAGCTGCTCAAACTTATTTGCAAAGGAATTAGACTTTGACGCTGTTATTGACTAAGTGAAGAAACCATGGGACTTGAGGAACCTATTCTGTCCAGACAACAAAACACACCTCACCCTATCCTTGCCTTACACGTCACCCACCTTACACTTTTCATCCAATCAGTTCCTCCCATCCATCCACGTCTTCTTTCCACTTCACAAAGTAAATAATCAGATTTTAATCTGTTTATTTGTTTTAAATAAGGTGGGAAACATGTTTTTAAAAACCTAATCAACATTAATCCCATCAAACCATCCCTGCTACCCCTCTTTAATCACAAAGAACCCTAAAACCTAATTACTTCAAAACAAGCGGGAATTTGTTAAGAGTTTCCAGATCACCAATCAACCCTACAACAAACAAAACCCACTACCCATATAACCATCCTGTGACCACCAAATGGGTCCCCCATGCTCCCCTTCTACACCAAAAGAGGAAAAGAGAATCCTTCAGAAAATCAACGTCTCCAAGCGTTTTTCTTGGTCCCCAAGACCATTTTAACGTTCTAGATTGAAGATTCCACCTCAAAGATCACATGGCAATGTTTTGACCAAGAAAAATCAGCAAAATTCAAATTCGTCCAAGGGCTTTTTTGAGATTTCAGCTCATTAGGGTTTTGATATCTAGATAGTTCTATCAGTCTATATAAGAGACCTTCCAACTTGTGGATAGGCTCTTGTTCTAGATTTTGTAAGCTTTTAATTTTATTAATGACTATGAAAGAATTAATCTTTTTCATTTTCTGAGTTCAGATTTAGTATAATAGCTTTCTTTTGTAATTTAGTTCAAATATTTACAAGTTTCATTGTTTCAAAGCATTTTCAGAAAAACGGGTTTTAAAGGAGTTCTTGGGAAAGTTTGTAGTTGAATCACTCAAAAGGATTGAAGTGAAAGTGGAGATTCATTTTTGAGTGAATTCATGCTTATTGGTTACAAATTTTTGGAAGTTGTGTTTCAAAAGTATTTGGTTTTCAAAAAGTTTTCATAAAAGGTTGTTTACATTTCTGATAACTTATTGCTATAAGCCTTCAATAAGCTCATTTTACACTGAGCTTATTGACTGCTTATCAGCTTTGTTTGTCTTGTGGTTTTGTGGTGTTGTGCAGGCAAGAAGAAGCAAGAAGACCACCATCCTTCTCCATTTAATATTTATTTGCATTTGAAGAACATAACTTCCTCGTTCAGCTGTTCAACCCCAGCAGGGATTTTCTCTACATATCATAAGCTCCTTAGAAGCTATTGAAAAGCCAAGCAGAAGGCCTCAACCCAAGGTAACCAGTGGCTTGAACCCTGCTTTCATTTTTAATATTTTCTATGTGATTTATATGATATTGCTTGAAACTGCTTTATGTGTTTGTTAAGTGGTAAATTTTTGTTTGTGGATGTTTATTATGCATGTTAGAGTAAGTCTACAAAAGGTTTGAGTTGATTGTGAATACAATCATTTGTTAATTTTAGGAGCTCATCATATAAGGGAGTGTTTGGGTCTAGATTTTTAGCTAAGAGTTTGATTAGCTGTTGGTTTGAATACTACCTAGACTCACTTTGTATGCTAGCATTAGGTTAACTTCAGCTTAGGTTTTCAGTTTGGATAGGTTTTAGAGAGTATTACATGTTATTTGCTTGAAAAGATAGCTTAGAATCAGTAAATTTCTTAACAGCTTGATTTGGCAAATATTTGACCACCATTTTTGTAAGACTGCTAGATCTGGGTAGTTAGGAGGCTTGTAACCTGGTTTGTGTGTAAGTTGTGAGTCAAGTGAGTGAGTTTTGGTCAACCAAAACTCACCCATTTGCACTTTGAAGCAGCAAGGTCCCACAGCCCCATACAGTAACTGTATTAGGGGTCGTGGTGTGTGATTTTTGTTCATAACTTGCTCTTTTTCTTGTATTATTGACTCCCTACAACCCAACTGGTTGTGGGGGTGCCTTTGTTGCCAAGAAACACCAAGCCAATCAAAAGTTATAAGCACAAAAGTGCCTAGTTCGTTTTTTTTATTGAAAACAGTGGGAACTCATTCCCACTGGTAGTGCAAAACGTTCCCACTGCCTTGCTACTGGACAAATCTACCAAAGTGTCACTTTCAGATTCTACTTTTTTTTTGTCGTTAGTGGGTAAAATTAGGAGTTAAAACTTGATTTTAATTTTGTAATTTTTCTTATATATTTTCTGATTTTTCTATTTAGTTTATTTTCAATTTACTGTTCATTTATTATTTTTTAGATTTAATTTCAATTTAAATTAGTTTTTAATATTCTGTTTTTGTCTTTTAGTGGTAAAAATTTATATTTTTCAGTTTTACAAATTTTCTTAGACTTAGAAAAACATTTTAAGATTTTTAGTCCAAAAAGATTTCACTGTTCACTTTTTTATAAATTTTTAGAATTAATTTAGTTTAATTAGGGTTTTAATTATTAACTGTTTTGTCTTTTAGTGAAAATTTTTACTTTTTTCAAACTTTTTAATTTTTCTACTGTTCATTAGTATAATTTAGGATTTTTAAAATTGTCAAATTATTTTTAGCATTATTTTAATATTTTTAATCATTATTTTAGCTTAAAAATAGTTTTTAGTGTTTTAAAAATAGAAAAATAGTTTTGAAAATTTAGGAAAAATACTTTTTAGTCTTTCAATAATATAAGTGAGTTATTTTTTCATTAAAATAATATTTTGGGCTTTTTCTTAATTATATTTAATTTTAGGTCTTTAATTAGCATTTAAAAATTGAATATTTAATTAATAAAAGGTTTTAAAATTTATTTGTTGAATTTTTATTCTTATTTATATTATTTTAGACTTAGTTTTAACTTTTAATTAATTTTTAGGTTTAAAGTTTAATTTTGTCACGTTTTACGTAATTACGTCATCGTTTTATGTCAATACGTCGTAATGTAATCGTAGTCGTAGCTCGTCTTTACTTTTTCTCTTCTAAACCAAAAGCGTCACTAATCCAAACTTTGATTTTATATATTGGAACATTAATCCACACATCTCCTTCGAGAACGGACCCGCATTTATTCGGTTTTACGTTTTTACTAAAGCGTAAGACTTAATACTTGCCCCACTCATACGCGTTTTTCCTAAAACGTGTACGAAAAACCTACATCAATTTTTGGCGCCGCTGCCGGGGAGGTGTTTTTAGTGTGTCATTATTAGTATCGTGTTTGTGTGAGTAGTGCGTTTTTGCTTTTCAATTTTTGGAAAGCGTAAATATCGTACATACTCATTTTTGTTATTTTTCCTTATTATACTATAATATCCAAATAAATCGTGTTTAATTTTCCTAAATTAAACAAAAACCAATCATTTTACTATATTGTAGATATCCCATTATCGTTTTCGTTTTTCTTGTGAATATATTACTATATTGTACTTACGTAGAACAATAAATATACAAGTACTCCAAAAGCGTGAAAACGCAACCTTGATTCGGGATTTCATCACTCGACCATTGTATTCGAATCTAAATCAAAAGTTTAAAGGCAAAATAGATAAATACTTTCGTGAGGCTTAATTTTGGTTAACACAAACTATAAGGTGGGTATAAGGCGGTTGTATTTCACGACCTAAGGGAAAAAGGCTCTTAAGTGCTTAGCGTCGCCTCGTTTCCCCCGCTTGCTTGTGCGTGTTTTGAGAACCCTCTTGAACGTTTTGGTGTTCCACCAATGTTCTAAAGTCATCGAAAGCGTTCACTCCACGTGATCGTTTTCATTCTTTGAGGCTCCTTTAATCGAGAAATCGATTCGAGGGGAGATTTGTAGATTTGTGTCTACGTAATACAAGAAAAATCCAAAAAAAAAATTAAAAACAATCAAAAACCAAAAAAATTAAAAAGTCGAAAAACCGCAAAAAGAATCTTCTTTGCTACCACCCATTCTACGCTTAGTGCATGCGCACTTGATCGAAGGATTATTCTAATTCTAGCGACGCTTCGAATCGACGCAATCGTAATCGAAGGAATCGACGACGTAGACGAGATTTAGAAACCGACGTTCCTAACATCGTTGTTGAAGAAACCTTAGACGAGATGGCCGACAATCGTTCGATGATGGAATTGCTCCAAGCTCCCACCGAGGGTTATGGAGACGCGTCGTAATTCCCCCTATCGAAGGGAGAATTTTGAGATTAAGAGCGGAATGCTTTCGTTGATTCAAGCTACAAAGTTTCGAGGTCGTGAAGCCGATAATCCTCACGACCATATTCGGAATTTTGATCGTCTTTTGGCCACGAGCAAGTTTAAGAACGTCGACACCGATGTCATCAAGCTTATGCTTTTTCCGTACTCGCTCGATGGTACCGCCAAGGATTGGTACGAGAAAGAGCCACCTAATTCCATAACTACGTGGAAGTATCTCGTCTCCAAGTTCGTTAATTACTTTTTCCCACCATCTAAGACAACGTTTTTCAAAAGTGAAATTACGAAATTTGAGCAAAAACCGAATGAATCTTTTAGAGACGCGTGGGATCATTTTAAGGAATTGCTTAGGCAATGTCCTCACCATGGTTTTTCCGAGTTGCACCAAATCGATACGTTTTACAACGGGCTTATCTTTCAAGAACAAGATTCATTGAATTCCGCCGCCGGTGGCAACTTTTTGTGTAAGACTCCGAAAGATGCATTGATAATTATCGAAAACTGATCCAAGGTTTACCAACTCCCCAACGCACCGAGTGTTGCCAATGTCGCCAATGTTAGTAGTTCTAATCGCGACATTGAGAGAGTTGATGCGAAAGTCGACAAGTTGACGAATGTGTTTACGTCTTTTCTCGTCGAAATGCAAAAGAAAGACGCTCCCGCTACGGTGAAAGCGGTTGAGGTTTCATGTACGTTTTGTGGTGGACCTCATAATTATTACGACTGTGCGGCTACGGATGGCCAAACGTCGAATGTGAGTGCGTTAAATGGAAACAACAATTTTCAAAATCAAAATAACGCGGGTCCATCACAACAAGGAAATTATAACCAAGGCAACAATTTTAATCAAAACCGAAACAATTTTCAAGGAAATAATCAACAAGTAAATTTTTCGAATCAAAATCAAGGTTATAATCAAGGTCGGAATTTGAATTGGCAAAATCGAGACAATAAATAAAACTCGAATTTTTCAAAAAACAACAATCAAGGCAATAATTTTTCAAGTGGGAATCAATGAAATTTTCAAAGAAGTAATCAAAGCCAAGGGAACTTTAATTCAAATCAAAATAGTTCTTCAAACGATTTTCAAAATTACATGAAAACGAATGAGGCTAATATGAGACGATTAGAGGGAGAAATTGGTACTTTGAAAAAAGACTTTACAAATACTTTGAAACTTCAAAACACGAAGATTGAGCAAGGGCAAATTGACATTAAAAAGATGTTTTCGGCCATAATGAACAAGTCCTCGGGTGCTTCATCGAGTTCGTTACCTAGTGACACCGTTGGAAATCCGAAGGAACAATGTAAAGCTGCCTCGTCTCGTGAGAAAGGTCATGTGATTACCCCTAACCTTGATGGATTTCGAGTTGTTCCTTCTTCTCAACCCTCGACTTCTAAGACGTCTTATTGTTCTAAAGTCGATGGGGTGAACGTGGCGACCAACGAAAAGACTGCACACCCTCGTGTACCTCAAATTCCATCCACGGTTCAAAAAGAGAGTTTTATCGACCTTACCAAAGTAACCCTTGAAGAAACTTGTGCATCGATCCTTCTTAAAAAACCCAAAAGGCATATGCCGAGAAAGGATGAGGATCCGGGCCAATTTCTACTACCTTGTGATTTTTCCGAGATTGAGGGATGTTTAGCCCTTGCCGATTTAGGTTCTAGCATCAATCTCATGCCTCATTCTCTTTGGAAATTGATGAGATTGCCTAGACTTACCCCCACGAACATGACTATCGAGCTTGCAAATTGTACTCCACTTATTCCAATTGGAATAGCCGAGGATGTCTATGTGAAAGTTGGAAAGTTTGTTTTTCCCACGGATTTCGTTATATCCGATTACGAGTGTGACCCTAAATGTCCCATTATTTTAGGCCGACCATTCTTATCGACGGCTCGAACCGTAATCGACATTCACGAGGGGAGACTTACTATGAGATATGGGGAGGATAAAATGGACTTTTTCACGAGTAAATCCCAAGTGTTTAATGACAAAAAAAAACCGAGGTTTCACAACCTAATGTTTCTAAACCTAATGATTTCAAAATGTTCACTTTAGCGGAAAGAATGAGGCTTAATGCATATTTTGAAAAAATTAAGAAGAACGGTTTTAAAGATGAGGATTTTAATTATAAAGAATACGTGTACCTAATTCAAAAGGGTATGTGTAAATTTATGAATGAAAATTCACTTTGGGATGAATTCGATGAAACAAGTGAAATACCAATTCCGAAGGGCGACGTTAGTGCCATCACGACATTGACCAAAATGGGCTCGTCTTCACCAACTTCGAAGGACCACGTCTTTGAGGCTTCAACTTCTAACTCCATCGAAGTGCCTCCTTTGCCTAGCCCAACACCCGTTGAGGCTAAAGGTTTTATCGACATCGATCCTCTCGTTTTAGAAAAGTTACCTAAGCATAGTCATTCGACTTGTAAGACCATGGTTGTGAGTGCTCACATCGACTCTTTCTTTGACGATGACAATGGTGATTTTGCCGAGATTGATCACGTACTTCGAAATCCACATGCAATTTTTGATTCTCCTAAAAAGAAACATGTGAAGTACGATGATTACGAGTTTGATCCCGAGATTGAGGAAATTATTGAACGAGAGCTAGCTCTTTTGCCTCCACTCCCACCTACGAGTGAGGTCGATCTTTCCAAAATCGAGGATGAACTTAATGAGTTGGAACGTCTTATTTTCGATGACGAATGAGAATTACGTTTACCACATTCGTGAGGATTTACCTTATCAACAATCCCCACAAATGGATGATGGTTTCGTGCTTGATCGTGATCTTTTCGTGAGAGCTTCTAAGATACTCAAGGAGGGGAATGACAAACCTTGGTTTGACAAGCCTATCTTTGATGAAGAAATCGATGAGATCGACGTTCATGAGGATGACGAGTATGTTGACCCCGAGGGGGCGGTGTTCTTTATTGATAAACGTTTTGAGAACTTATATAATCCGCCACCCCATAACCGCGACTTAAATGTAAGGATTTTTAGCGTGACTAATGTTGAGTTTGAAACGCCAAATATTTTCGACATCATCAAATCGGGTTTTCATAAAGAGTTTTTAAACGATGAAAAAGGAAAAGAGTTTAAAAATGTTTTAAAAGATTTTTCTACAAGTTTAACTCCGTCATCACATTGTTTTATGAGTGCTACCACCTCGTCTACTCCTTTTGACGACGGTTGGTGTGGATCTAGTGTGGGGGGAAGCCCCTAATGTTCCCTCACATTTCTCCACCGAGGACGAGATTTACGATCCCGAAATTTCTTGTAAAGGGAAATCTCGGTCTTCCACCGATGCAATAAATGGAAAACATATCTATTTGCTTGGTGTGAGTCTACCTCGAGTAGCTCATAAGTTTGACTTACCCATTGTATCACACCCCACCATGGCGGAATATGGGGCGCGACGTATGGATATCATCACAACATGGCGTGTCTATAGAGATAACTATATGAAATAAGAAATGTCATAAAATGATGACACAAAAGTCATGACAATATCTCAATAAATGCAGGAGTCTAAGTAAGTAGGTAACAGTCCTACCTCTTACCCAAGACAAACAAATAACATAACCAAAACAAACATATGTGTGCCACAGTATCACTTATTAAATGAACAAATAAAAACTAAGAAGGAAACGGGGATCTCCTTCTATATGCATTCCTACGCTCTCCAAATCCTAGCCACTTATGTTCTCATGCTTAACCATAGTATCACCTGAAAGAGACACTAAAACACGTCAACATAAAGTTGGTGAGAGTCATAGGTTTAGACTCAAACGCCAAAATCATACCATAAGCTATAAGTAACAACCAAAAGTTAAAAACATATGGACAATGTGATACTAACATGCATTAACAAACTAACATTCAAGATTTAACAAAACAACCCAAATCCAAGGCTCCCAGCCTTACCAAACACCATACTCCCATAGGCATCCAAACACCTATGAACCACATCCAAAGGCCCCGCCTTGCCAATATCCCCTTGGTACCGAGTCAAAACATAAAAAAAATCAAGAATCAACTAGCAGTTAATCACATAAATATGCACACATAAGTCCATTACCAACGCAAAACATTCACAACATAATTTATAAATAACAACACAGTGTCTCTTCCATCCCATCTGGAAGTAAAAAACAATAGTAAACATGGGGCTATGAAACTCACCTGATTGCTTCTCCAAAAGTCCTCGCACTAGCAAAAGCTAACAAACCAAAAACACATAATCAAAACATGAACCAATCACCAAGATGGCTCATCAACCTATGATGGACATCTAATCTCCTCCCATATAAATACCTCATTTATATGCTCTAAGCATCTCATTACACCCCTCTATAAAGCCCTTAACTCATTATACTTCATAACCCGTCCCATTAACATTTTACCCAAAATAGTCCCGGTTTTAGGTCTCCAAACTATAAGCCAAACGCCCCCTTAAACATACCCATGATCTCTATAAAGGGAATATTTATGCCCTTACATATGTTAACTAACACCTCCCATTTGCCCCAACCTTAAAGCTACTGTTAAGGCCCCGATATATATATATATATATATATATATATATATATATATATACTAGACGAGTACCCGCGCATAGCGGCGGAAATGCCTAGCGGCAAATAAGTAATGAAATGCCATTTTGTGGAAAGTTTTTATTGAAATTTAAAGTGAAAATGTTAAAACGAAATTGTAGACGTTAGTTACATGCGATGACTTCTTAACATGTATTAAAAAACATATAGAAACATTTAGTGAAACTGGAAGTGAAGCATTATAAGATAAAAAAAGAACAACGTCGTGTAATACTTTTTGGTACACGGTATTTGAGTAAAGACTGATGACAGTAAATGCTTTCATTTGAAGATGTGGTTAGTAGCTAAGAAAGTCTTCAGTTGTCCAAAGCCAAACCCTACTATATATCATCTCCACGAACATCCTTTTTTTATTATGCATACTCCAGAATTGATTGTTCTTGAGTTTTCACTCAATGGTATATCTTTAGCATGGGAAGTCCATGTCACTCTTTGATCCCTCTCTAAAGTTGTTTTTAAAGTTGAGGCTAACAATGGTCTTAAATTGCACCATCATTTGGTTCGCCTCCTATCAGTTGAAGGCTACAAATTTTAGAATGTCGTAGGTTACGCAATACTTGATGTTGGCGACCTCAAAGTCATCATCTCCCACTTCAAGTTTCAAGATGTCATCATTCCCGTCAACACTATTTGAACTTTTTCAGCTTAAGCTGCGAGTAGGGCACTTCATAAATTGATAATCGTGTTAGAAAACGAGTAAGAACATAGTGCTAAGAATCTGTATGAAATTAAATATTAATCCTACCTGTGAGATACGTTGAAGTAAAGTTGACTATAAAAAAACATCGATTGTGAGTTGAAGTTGTTACAACTTCTGAATGTTAACGTACAGTGATCCCCCCATTTTCAAACAGTCACAACTATTGAAAATTTATCGCATAGAATTACGACACCTTCACTTTGTTTTTCTCCCTAAAGTTTATAATTATAGATAACTATACATTGATATAGTAAAAGCTTGATTAATACACTTGGAGAATTTTTTTTAACCTCGGTGCTCGCAATGCCAATTGCAAGACCTATACATGCTTTATGAATACATGAGCTATTGCATATCGTAAGTGTTACTTTAGTGTTAAAATACCCTCCCAAGATTCTAAAAACAGCCACAACAGATACATGAGCCATTGCCACGACAAATAGCCCAACAATCTCACTCTCAGGCTCTCAACAACTTTTCTATAGATTGAACAATCAACACAAGTATTAGAATTTTTTTATAAAAGGATATAGAGAGTTACTCATTTTCAATCAACCAACGAAAACATGATGTATTGGAGGTAACTCAATCACATATAAACCTTATCATACCATCTTTATTGAAGGTCCGTGACCATCAACTAACTCAATCACATCCGCTTACTCATGTAAAAATCATACCCTGCTCACTTAAAACAGTAATGGGATGTTTGGGATTAGCTTAGTACAGTGTCCTTATCAGTTACAAAAGATTTTGCTTGTACCAAACCAACTTTAAATGTTACTATTTCTTAATATAATCGGATAAACTTGAACCATCATGTCAAAAACATACTTCGCAATAAACACCTAAATTTGCACGTGTTGGCTTAGTTTTGGAACTAATTATCTAACTCAATGTTTCATTTTAGATAGCGTACTCGCTTTTAATCTTTATCTATATATGGGGTTGGATAATCACTTTTGTATCATCTGCTGTTGTAATAAGACAAAATAAACTTAATTCCAATAAAATTTATTTATGTAGTTGTGTGATCAAAAACATCCTATTACTTTAGTACGCTGGTCTAGTCCAAAACCAATTATGTAATATCTTGATCTAACTTGTACCTCATTCGTAAATCTATGGAAGCATTGCCACCAAAAATGAGAATTAACTTAGCATAGTCGACATAATTTACAAAAAAAGATAACTTCCTAGTCAATTGGACCCCATAGAAAAATCAAGCAAAGGCGAGTAGTAACATAATGTTGCATAATTAAGAATGTTAAAATGTTCCAGTTTTTTTTCAACTACGTAATAAATTGCTTTCAATGTTTTCACTATTTCCATATGTATTCAATTGTTGAATTTTTTCAACTTTTCAACTTTCAACAATCATCATACACCCTTTATAGGGTATATAGATATATATATATATATATATATATATATATATATATATATATATATATATATATATATATATATATATATATATATATATATATATATATATATATATATATATATATATATATATATATATATATATATATATATATATATATATATATATATATATATATATATATATATATATATATATATATATATATATATATATATATATATATATATATATATATATATATATATATATATATACACTTTTGTCATTCCAGATTTACTGATTTTAAACATACAAAAAGTTTGTTATGATTAGGGGGTCTTACCCTAAACCACAACCTTAGCCCCAATGAAGATACTTACTATAATATATAAACCATCTCTCATGTTCATTAGAAGATCCCAATGCAACCCTAAGTACCCCAAACAACCCAAAACTTAAAAAGAAAACAGGCTGACTTCAAAACTGTTTTAACCTCCGACTGTTGTAACCTGTTTTTGACCCACTTCCGCACCTCCAATTTAGTTCTCGTTTCTTGAATTGGAAAGCTACTTCAATTACCTTTTCATGGATACTTGGATCGCAAAATAAGAGTTTGTAGAACTCCCGATACGATAAAAACAATTGACTCAAAATTCTGCCCAGTTTTTAAAAACGGGTTTAATCAAATTAACTTAATTAATTACCCATAACCCCATTAAATACAAGCCCTAGTTTATGTAATCATCATATTATGATTAATATAACATTAATTTACTGTTTTTAAATTAAACCCTAACCTAAATCCATCATAAGATGATTAAAGAAAACATAAAACAATTTAATTGAAAAGGGTTATGAAGGTTTTACCTTTAATTTAATGGAAGATGAAAAAAACAATGAAAACCCTAAAATTACTCCTTTAGCCGTCGACTATGGTGTTCCAGGAAGAAAATTATGGCTTTTGTTTTTAATTAAGACATTATATAGGGTGTGGGTGAACCCAAGTCCAACCCATAGCCCACTTACCTTTTTCTTTTCTTTTTTTCTTTCTTTTAGTCGGCCTAAACCGCCCTATATATTTATATTTTTATTTTTTTTTATTTTTTATTGTTAAATAACACACTACTAATATTACCTTAATTTTCCTTAATTTATTTCAGCTCCTAAAGCTTCCAAAACCTCAAAACCGTAAAACTAGTCAATTTTTACGCGTTTACTGTAAAAGACGTAAAATATACACTTTTATAAAAAAATCTCAAATTTTGAAATAAACTTTATAACTAAGTCCTAAATGACTTAAAACCATCCCGAAAAATACTCACATGACTAAACACCTCATCCGAGACCTCTAAATGCTAAACCGTAAATCGTAAAAATACGATTTTCTATAATACATATACGTATACGTAAAACCACTAAATAACACCATTTTCACTTCATAGTCACTACCATGTGAGCTCATGAACATGAAATCATCACACATCGTTTCACTCGCAAGGTACCCCGTACCGGAAACGATATCCAAACCACAATCTATACACACCAATTAGCACATAAACACGTAAAGACACGTAACTAGCACAAAATAAAACTAAGTGACGAACCTCAAAACCACGGTTGTCACACATTGCCCCACCTTTCTACTTCTCATCTCTTTTCTTCTACCCCTTTGGGGTTTTACTATCGGTCGGAGTGGCGATGTTTCGTCTTTCATCCGAAAACGAGGACGCCATCTTCGACCCCAGTATTTTGCATCATGAAAGGACTTAGTCCTTAGTATCGGTTGCTTTTGGGCATTGTTTATCATGTAAGCCGCACCAAAAATGACCAAACCATGATTATCCCTAAATGATCACATTTATGAGGATTCGAGTCGAGCTTTTGACTCGGTTATCAAAAACAAGGTGCCTCGTGGGGGATTCTCATGCTAATCCTTGTAAATATTATCGCGTTCTTAGTTAACGTAACGAGGGGAATTGTGCTCTTCCAACCTTTGTTCCGTGGTTGTTTGTGATTGTGATTTATTAGGTTCATCATCATCATTGAAGCCTCTCGTGTTCGTTTTATGGATCACTCGAGCTTCGATCGTTGCCTTTGGAGATTCCGATATCCGATGATATCCTTTTATGTTCTAACGTTTATCTTATTAGCATAAATCATAAACGGCTATAGGTTATTCGTTTTAACCCTTTCCATGCTCGAGATTAAGCATTCGACTTCGTCTCTAGTATGGGGGTGTTTTCACCCCTAGACTCGAAACATTGAGGACAATGTTTAGTTTTAGTATGGGGGTGAGTAGATACTTCACCTTGCTTACGTCAACACGCAGTCCAATATTCATCTTTTTGCTATCGTTTTGTTGCAAAATAAGGCTAAAAATGGCCAAATTTTAAAATTTTTCTTATTTTTCGTAAGTGTTTAAGACACGAATGTAGGTTTTCCGATGGTGAGAATAAGAGTAATTTTTGACTCGACCGTGCGTGTTGAGCACTTAGCTTCGACTCCTTAACGTTTTAGGCTAAGTCTCTTAAATGAGGACGAGAAATGATAGAGTTATTTATAAGTCTCGTAATCGTCACGATCTCATGTGTAGTAATTATTAGCTTATTCTCCCCACGCTTTTGTATAATAAATTGTTAATAAATATTGATTTGGCGGTTTAGTCACTATTGTTGGTTTCTAATTTGTTTTAGTAGCTTCCATGTAATTAAATTGGGAAAACATTAAGGTATCGCCAGCGTCACGGTTTTGAAGTATTGGCACCCGAATAATCAAAAGCTTCACCTAATAATAAGATTTCAAGTGCTCACCTAAATTAAGCAAAAATTTGAAGCTCACAAGGCCGAAAAATCTATGCCTAAATTGAAAGTGAATCAAGCCTTAATCTTTGAAGCTTTAAAGATCCAAAATTCGCTTTAGCGTGAGGATATACGTCTTTGGCTAATAAAACCACCAATGAGGCGGATAATAAAAGGCAAGGCAAGACCGAAGTCATAATAAAAGCTTCATGGCGAAGTTGAATAAAAGATGGAGGTAAACCATGATAATAAAACCACCGATGTTGGCGGATAATAAAAGTCATGGTAATAAGTCTCATGTTCAAAACCGTTATAAAACCGTGTTTATCGATCCTTCTTGTTGACTTAATTTTTTGACATCGTTGTCTATTAGGATGAATTATTAATTTAATGATTTTGGTTACACCGTTAAGACTCTATTTTTAGACTTAATCTCTATTCACGCATAAGTCAATGATGTATCCTCGTGATCATTAAGATAAAATAAAATATAAGAGATACCAAGTAGGAATAAGGGAGTTAGGTTCGTAATTAACACTCATGAGATGTGATCGTGTTGCTAACTTATAATAACAATGATCTCGTTACACGCTTAGCATGGAATTGGGTGAAAATCGAGGACGACGAAATTATTTCTAACGAAGCATTCACGTGTTCTTATTCTATGATCCCAAAAGTCACTTAATCGTGATAAAAACAATACATAATGTCTAAAACACATGTAGTAGTTTATTTATGTTTATGTTTTCAATAAAAGTCATCATAAAATGAATTTTGGAAGTGATACGATACTTTATTCTAGCATTGCGTGGGGACACGGCAATGTTTTAGTATGGGGGAGTGATGAGACTGTATTTATACATAGTCTCATCGTCCAAATCGGGGTTAAAACGCTTAAAATATCATCAAAATACCCAAATATATGCTTGTGTTTGTTCATTGTGTATTTTAGGTACGGATATCGTGAATTCACCAGAAGATCAAAGGAAGCAAGCAAAAACGAACACGGGAAACGAAGCCGCACAAAGAACCGGACCCGAATCATGATTTTCCATTGAAGTCCTTGAAGTTTTGAAGATTGACAAGATTGGTCCCTCATCTTTTGAAGACTTGGCATTTTATACCCTTGCAAAACTCATAAATTGCATTGTGGTCCCTTAAATGTCAAGAAATTAAATTATGAGCCCTTGAAGAATGCAAACATTGCATATTTGGTCCTTGATAAAAGTTTATAAACCAATTGGGCCAAAAATGACAAGCTGCTCAAACTTATTTGCAAAGGAATTAGACTTTGACGCTGTTATTGACTAAGTTAAGAAACCATGGGACTTGAGGAACCTATTCTGTCCAGACAACAAAACACACCTCACCCTATCCCTGCCTTACACGTCACCCACCTTACACTTTTCATCCAATCAGTTCCTCCCATCCATCCACGTCTTCTTTCCACTTCACAAAGTAAATAATCAGATTTTTTTAATCTGTTTATTTGTTTTAAATAAGGTGGGAAACATGTTTTTAAAAACCTAATCAACATTAATCCCATCAAACCATCCCTGCCCCTCTTTAATCACAAAGAACCCTAAAACCTAATTACTTCAAAACAAGCGGGAATTTGTTAAGAGTTTCCAGATCACCAATCAACCCTACAACAAACAAAACCCACTACCCATATAACCATCCTGTGACCACCAAATGGGTCCCCCATGCTCCCCTGCTACACCAAAAGAGGAAAAGAGAATCCTTCAGAAAATCAACGTCTCCAAGCGTTTTTCTTGGTCCCCAAGACCATTTTAACGTTCTAGATTGAAGATTCCACCTCAGAGATCACATGGCAATGTTTTGACCAAGAAAAATCAGCAAAATTCAAATTCGTCCAAGGGCTTTTTTGAGATTTCAGCTCATTAGGGTTTTGATATCTAGATAGTTCTATCAGTCTATATAAGAGACCTTCCAACTTGTGGATAGGCTCTTGTTCTAGATTTTGTAAGCTTTTAATTTTATTAATGACAATGAAAGAATTAATCTTTTTCATTTTCTGAGTTCCAATTTAGTATAACAGCTTTCTTTTGTAATTTAGTTCAAATATTTACAAGTTTCATTGTTTCAAAGCATTTTCAGAAAAACGGGTTTTAAAGGAGTTCTTGGGAAAGTTTTTAGTTGAATCACTCAAAAGGATTGAAGTGAAAGTGGAGATTCATTTTTGAGTGAATTCATGCTTATTGGTTACAAAATTTTGGAAGTTGTGTTTCAAAAGTATTTGGTTTTCAAAAAGTTTTCATAAAAGGTTGTTTACATTTCTGATAACTTATTGCTATAAGCCTTCAATAAGCTCATTTTACACTGAGCGAATTGACTGCTTATCAGCTTTGTTTGTCTTGTGGTTTTGTGGTGTTGTGCAGGCAAGAAGAAGCAAGAAGACCACCATCCTTCTCCATTTAATATTTATTTGCATTTGAAGAACATAACTTCCTGGTTCAGCTGTTCAACCCCAGCAGGGATTTTCTCTACATATCATAAGCTCCATAGAAGCTATTGAAAAGCCAAGCAGAAGGCCTCAGCCCAAGGTAACCAGTGGCTTGAACCCTGCTTTCATTTTTAATATTTTCTATGTGATTTATATGATATTGCTTGAAACTGCTTTATGTGTTTGTTAAGTGGTAAATTTTTGTTTGTGGATGTTTATTATGCATGTTAGAGTAAGTCTACAAAAGGTTTGAGTTGATTGTGAATACAATCCTTTGTTAATTTTAGGAGTTCAACAATAAGAGAGTGTTTGGGTCTAGATTTTTAGCTAAGACTTTGATTAGCTGTTGGTTTGAATACTACCTAGGCTCACTTTGTATGCTAGCATTAGGTTAACTTCAGCTTTGGTTTTCAGTTTGGATAGTTTTTAGAGAGTATTACATGTTATTTGCTTGAAAAGATAGCTTAGAATCAGTAAATTTCTTAACAGCTTGATTTGGCAAATATTTGACCACCATTTTTGTAAGACTACTAGATCTGGGTAGTTAGGAGGGTTGTAACCTGGTTTGTGTGTAATTTGTGAGTCAAGTAAGTGAGTTTTGGTCAACCAAAACTCACCCATTTGCACTTTGCATCAGCAAGGTCCCACAGCCCCATATTAGCCAATACAGTAACTGTATTAGGGGTCATGGTGTGTGATTTTTGTTCATAAATTGCTCTTTTTCTTATATTATTGACTCCCCACAACCCAACTGGTTGTGGGGGTGCCTTTGTTGCCAAGAAACACCAAGCCAATCAAAAGTTATAAGCACAAAAGTGCCCAGTTCGTTTTTTATTGAAAACAGTCGGAACTCATTCCCACTGGTAGTGCAAAAAGTTCCCACTGCCTTGCTACTGGACAAATCTACCAAAGAGTCACTTTCAGATTCTACTTTTTTTGTCTTTAGTGGGTAAAATTAGGAGTTAAAACTTGATTTTAATTTTGTAATTTTTTATTTATTTTCTGATTTTTCTATTTAGTTTATTTTCTGTTTACTGTTCATTTATTATTTTTTAGATTTAATTGTAATTTGAATTAGTTTCTAATATTCTGTTTTTGTCTTTAAGTGGTAAAATTTATATTTTTCAGTTTTACAAATTTTCTTAGACTTAGAAAAACATTTTAAGATTTTTAGTCCAAAAAGATTTCCATGTTCACTTTTTTATAAATTTTTAGAATTAATTTAGTTTAATTAGGGTTTTAATTATTAACTGTTTTGTCTTATAATGAAAAATTTTAATTTTTTCAAACTTTTTCATTTTTCTACTGTTCATTAGTATAATTTAGGATTTCTAAAATTGTCAAATTATTTTTAGCATTATTTTAATATTTTTAATCATTATTTTAGCTTAAAAATAGTTTATAGTGTTTTAAAAATAGAAAAATAGTTTTGAAAATTTAGGAAAAATACTTTTTAGTCTTTAAATAATATAAGTGAGTTATTTGTTCAATAAAATAATATTTTGGGATTTTTCTTAATTATGTTTAATTTTAGGGCTTTAATTAGCATTTAAAAATTGAATATTTAATTAATAAAAGGTTTTAAAATTTATTTGTTGAATTTTTATTCTTACTTATATTATTTTAGACTTAGTTTTAACTTTTAATTAATTTTTAGGTTTAATTTTTAATTTTTTCACGTTTTACGTAATTACGTCATCGTTTTACGTCAATACGTCGTAGTATAATCGTAGTCGTAGCTCGTCTTTACTTTTTCTCTTCTAAACCAAAAACGTCACTAATCCAAACTTTGATTTTATATATTGGCACATTAATCCACACACCTCCTTCGAGAACAAACTCGCATTTATTCGGTTTTACGTTTTTACTAAAGCGTAAGACTTAATACTTTCCGCACTCATACGCGTTTTTCCTAAAACGTGTACGAAAAACCTACATCCATGATTCAAAGCAGGTAATCCCAAACACCCCTTTATCTTTTTAATCCAAAATTTAAACAAGTATAAGTGTGATTCAGTTTACCAAGTGACTAATCTAGCATACTAACAACATTAACATGCAAGATGAAGCAGATTCAAGCCAAGAAAACAACAAGAACACAAGTAGAGCACAAATTCACCAAAAATCCAAATTTTATCAGATTTTCAAGGTATTAAGACAAACCTCATGGATGTACATCCACACCCACGAATTTTAGAGCTTATGTGTTAGCAAGAACAAGCACAAGCTTCCAACAACAACCCTGCTAAGATTCAACAGAGTTAGAAGCTGTTAATCCCATATTAATCCATAACACAAGATTTAGAAGAGATATTTAGAGAGAGAAAGAGAAGAAAAGTAGAGAGAGAAACAAGAGAGATTTTGGAAGGTTTATGTTTACTAGAGAGAGAAAGTAAAATGAACCAACACCCTCTTCCACACATGGAAGAGGGTATATATACCCTAGGCTTTGTTGGGCCGTGGGTTAAGTAATATGAGCCGGGCTTGGCTTTGTTTTGGGCTTACGCCCCTAACTTATACAATATTAGCTTAAAGTCCAAGCCCAGTTTTCCCGACTAAACTATTACAATACAAGACCAATAACGACTAAGATGACCTATTACATTCTTGTTTGACTATATAAAATATACGGGCTAACAATCTCCCACAATGTATCGGTCATCTTAAAAAGCTTAAAAATCATAAGATGATTGAGTGAATACATTCTTGTAGAGGAGATCTTCCTACTTTGGTCTTGTATCTTGGTCTTGATCTTGTTTGTAATAGCCTTGTTCCTTCATGCTTTCGTGATATTTATCTTGAGCCTTTGTCATTTGACTTTGAGTGCTTGAGATCTTCATCTGTGCTCCTTGTGACTAAGATGACCTATTATATTCTTACATTCTTAGGTATCTTGAATATCACCATCTTGTGCTCTTGTGACTTCTGAATCGACTTCGGTTACACAGTTACGCCACCTTCTTGATATGCAACAACATACATAGACACGGATAAAATGGCTTTGAACATTTCATCCTAACTCGGTAGCATTTTACCTCTGGTCGGTGAAGACCGTTTAGACGGTATTAGATACCGTACCTGTGATCGGGTAGATTCGATTAAGAACCTCCTTGGCAGGGTTTCCCGACGGTAGTAGCCAGTTCTCTTTACTCGACTGTATCAAAGCAGACTGCGAACGTAAAGAGTGAATAAAAAAGGATACGGTTATCCGTTTGATTTGAGTCGTCAATTCAGAATTCCTGGAACAAGTTTGATTCTATAAGAATTGCACCATTGTTGCTTTCCAGTTTGCCACAAGCTCGATTCATAAGAATCTTGCATGTTACCTACCGTAGTGCTGTTTGATGTTGACACTGGAAGGATTTCCATTCGTCACTGTGAACACTAAAGAGTGTCACTCTGAATGTTCTGGAAAGATCACACGGATTTTGCGAAGAAACCTGGAATCAAGTTTGAATCAATTAAGAATCGAAACTTAGTTGCTTTCCAGTTCTCACAGGTTTGATTCGTGTAGAATCGCACAAGTTACCTACCATGAGCTTGTTTAATGCTGGCTCAAGCAGGATTTCCATCTTCATTGTGAATCGTATCACTCAGATGTTCTGGCAATATCACAAGGATAATGCGTAGGACTCGATTGTGTCCTAATGAGATGATCGATTGATCTCTTTTGGATCTAGACTCAATAAGTGCATTTTGGTAATCGGAGGCTGGACTGCCACCTTTTCAATATTAACTAACTCGGAGTGAGAAAGTCAATAGATACGTGTTGATCTCCGTGACAATGAGACAAGTTTCTTTTGAGAGAAACTCGAATGGCTGGGAAGGGTTGTGCATTGTATCACTAGGTACATGATGACTTGTCTTCAATAGATGTATTGACCCGGTTTCTGCCTAATTGCATAGAATATTCAACTCCTTTAATGCTTACCAATACGTCATCATTAGCACCTTGTTGTGATTGTTCTAGTGCTAACTTAAGTAATTGGTCCGCATTCAGCTTCATTCAACTCCATCTTTCCTAAGGACAACTATTTCTAGCTATGGAATGTCCTTGGGTAGATCCCTCCAGTTCTGGTTGGATCATAGGACTTAGTTTCCTATCCTAAACCACCTTTTGACTCCATCATTCCGTCGTGGATAGTAGGTTGTTTTGGGTAAAGATCGTAACCATAAAACCATTGAAAACCATTCAAAGTGCTTGATAATAATAAAAACTTTTAACACTTTGAAAGTTTTATCTTTTCGAAAAGCTCTCCCTACACACATGCATCGATATACGAAATAGTTTGGCATGTGAAGGAAAGAGTTGTACTTGAGTCTTTAAGATCACACGTTGCGATATGTTACGTTTTAATCACATTTTCTCCCCTATCTCTAATATAAAAATATCATATTAGAGATACAAATTGATTAAAATATGGCAATTTCTGAAAACCGATTGGGAGAGAAACATGTGTGCACGCATGAATCATAGAACATTAAGTCGGGTTGCTCCCCCTCAACAATATATGTGTGTCTTGAGACAAAAATTTGGAAAAACGACACCACAAAATATGTTGAGGTACGGAGTTGAGATGCCTTTACCGATAATATATATGACAGATTTAATCACATTTTCGGAATGTTTTGGATACATAAAATATGACAATTTTAGAGATGTACCAAACAACATTAAAAGGCTTGATTTTAAAACGCTCCCCCTCAAAAAGTGATCAAAATAACATATGACATTTTGAGATAAAAACCTATTATGAGGAAGGGAGTGTTGAACACACAATTTTGAAAGATTTAGAAAAACCTTTTGAGAAAGTCTTGAAAAATTGTGTTCAACGGTTTTAAAATAATCAGGGTAGAAGAATTCTCTTCTATTTCTTAGGGAAAGCGCACTGAAACGTACACTCCCCTTTCGGGTCCGTTCTTCAGGAGCTCAAAACTTTGATTGTTTTGTGACTAGCTCATGACTGAGAAAAATAATTTTCCCGTTGTGAAGGATAAGTTATCATCCGTGATAAACTTTCCTTAAGTTGAAGTTCGAGTTCTAAGCTGACATTTACGTAGAAATCGTTTTTCATGAACTTAAAAACATTGAATGCTTTTATGAGAAGCTCATGACCGAGAAATATGAATTTCTCGTTGAGAAGGATAAGTTATCGCCCGAGATAAACTTTCCTTAGTTGAGGTCCGAGTCCTAAGCTGTGATGCGCTTAGAAGTCATTGTGAGAGAATATCAAGCATCTTCATTTGCCAAAACCTCCAAGTCTTCTAGAGTCATATACGTCATACCAAGACGGCCAACGAGATACACAAACCTATCTTTCGAGAGAGCTTTTGTAAACAAGTCTGCCAGCTGGTACTCAGTTCTGACAAAGTATAATTCCACGATGCCACGTTCCACTTGTTCCTTGATGAAGTGATATCTGACATCGATGTGCTTGGTGCGGGAGTGCTGAACCGGATTGCAAGATATGGCTATGGCCGACTTTGAGTCACAATACATAGGTATTTTATCAAAGTGGAAGCCATAATCAGTGAGTTGAGTTCTCATCCAGAGGACTTGAGCACAGCACGCGGATAGAGCCACATATTCTGCTTCAGCCGATGAAAGCGAAGTGCAATCCTGCTTCTTTGACGACCAGCTGACAAGCTTGTCTTCCCCTAGAAATTGTATGCTACCAGAAGTGCTTTTTCGACTATCAAGGCAACCTGCGTGGTCAGAATCTAAAAAAGCTGTTAGATGAAAACTGGTTCCCTTCGGATACCAGAGTCCCATGTGAATGGTATTATTAAGGTACCGAAAGATCCGTTTAACCTCTTTGAGGTGCTTTTGAGTAGGTCTGTCTTGATATCGTGCACAATAGCATGTGGCATGATGAATATCAGGCCTGCTGGCTGTAAGGTACATAAGTGACCCGATCATACTGCGATATCGCGTTTGATCTACGGGATATGAGTACAAGTCAGCGTCTAGGGATGTGGTCGACAATGGTGTACCAACGCGAGCACATGAGGTCATACCATGCTTTTTAAGCATCTCTTGAGCATACTTAGCTTGGTTTATGAAGATACCACGTGGGGATTGATGAATCTGGAGGCCTAAAAAGAATTTAGCTCCCCCATCATTGACATTTCAAATCTGTTGTGCATTAATTTTTCAAAACGTTTTGAAAGTTTTGGGTTCGTAGAACCAAAAATAATGTCATCAACATAAACTTGCACCAGCAGTATGTCATCCCTATATTTATTAATAAAGAGAGTAGGATCAATAGAACCTTTGGAGAATCCTTTGGAAACCAAGAAGTTGGATAGTTCTTCGTACCATGCCCTTGGAGCTTGTTTAAGTCCATATACAGCCTTCTTGAGACGATAGACTTTGTCAGGATGATGAGGATCGATGAATCCTTCCGGCTGATTCACATACACTTCTTCCTTCAAATGACCGTTGAGAAAAGCAGTTTTAACTTCCATCTGAAAAACCGTGAAGCCCTTATGTGCAGCATAAGCAACGAATATCCTGACTGCTTCTAAACGAGCGACTGGATCCAATGATTCATCGTAGTCTATGCCTTCTTGTTGACGGTATCCCTTAACCACAAGGCGAGATTTGTTTTTGATGATGGTTTGTTCTTCATCCAGTTTGTTTTTCCAAATCCATTTGAAATCTAAAATTGACATTCCATAGGGTCGGTCAACAAGTTCCCAAACATTTAGGCGTTCAAACTGATGAATTTCGTCTTGCATTAACTCAATCCACGCATGATCAGTCATGGCTTGTTTGATGTTTGTAGGTACAGCTGAACTCACGGTGAGTGCATACATACACATATCGCCATCGGTTTCGAGTTGTCTGCGTGTTCGAACCGGTTGTGAAGGATTTCCAATGACTTGCTCCAATGGATGATCACGTGTCCAATGGTGAGTGGATGGATATGGTTGGTAGAATGTATGCATGTTGGACGGATCAACATGTTGAGTAGAATACTCTCCGACTTCGTCTACCGGTGTACCGAACGGATTGATAAATTCTTCATCGTCAGGTTGTGCAGCGGCTGCTTGATTGTTGTTTCCTCCTTCAGCATTGACGGTTGGTGATGTTGGTTGTATGACAGTTTCTTGAGTTTGTTCAGTATCCACTGGAATTGTCTCTTGAGCAACGGTTGCTGAAGTAGATGCAGTTGTGTCTTGTTGACTTTGTTCGGGTGCATCAGCAGTATTGACAGCGGAAGGCTTTGACACAACCTCTTTGTTTCCGTAGTAATATTCATCAAACATTGGATCATATAAATCAACCAACTCATTTATTTGTGTCGTATCCGTGAGTCTGCTGTAGGAGTACTTTGTTGACATTCTTGCACGGGACGTACACTGTTTTGTGTAGGTGCCATTGATGGACATTGAGGTGCGGGACTTGAGCTGTTGTGATCAAGTACCATCCTCTGCCTGTGTTGTAATTGGCCTGAATTCAAAAACTGGAGGTGGATTCTCAAGGCAGTGACGAAGAGCAGTTTGGTTTTCTTTTCCGTCGAGAAATCTAAGAAAATGAGATCTCCATTGAACGTGGCAACCGGCAGTGAGCACAGGTGGATTACCGTTGCCACCTTGTTCCAAACGAATTTGAATAGCAGTTGCAATGTTGATGTTGTTGTTAGACATGGTTAATACTTGTGAATGAATTGCAGATCTTAGTGGATTTTTTGTGATGATGTGTGGTTAAAATTGAAATTCCGAAAATTCAAAAAAAAAAAATTCTCAGTCCGACAATAAATTCCTCAGTCTGACAAAACGGTAAGCCGAAAAATTTTGTATCGCAAAATTTTGAATTTGAGTTACAAATAGCCAAAAACTAGTAGGGAAAATATTTGATTTTACTTGACCTGAAAATTTTGTATCGCCAAATTTTGACTCGATCCCCTCAATACTAATTATCATTGGGGAAGGTGATTTGGTCGAGGTAGTTCAAGGATGGAACTTCCCCGCCAAAGTAGTGCTTCAACCTATGTGACAACCCAAACCCGAGGTCATTTATTTAATATTATATAATATTATTTTTACGAATAATTTTGAAATTTTTGATGAGTTGAATGAAATGACGATTGATGGTTTTATTTAAAACCGACGTTGGAGGTCTTATTTTTATCTTTTTACTAATAGCGAGGATTATTAGTGGCCACGATATCGACGGATGCCCGAGATTTTATGTTTTATCATTTGTTGTCTCGATGTTTATATTTTTGACGTTTTTATTTTAAGTTCGTATTAAGTCGAACCGGGATCATATTATCATCATATTTTAAGTGTGTTTTAACTTTTGAAAAGTAGTTTTACGAAACCCGAGCCTCGTAAATATTTTCAAAATTGACAATTTACATTTTATACCCTTACAACTACTTAATTGCATTTTGGACCAAAACTATCACAAATTGGCAAAAGTAGCCCCTCCACCACCATATAAAAGGAATTTCTCTTACTTAAAAACACATACATGCAAAAATTTTCTTTCTCTTCCCTCTCTCTTTGAATTTCCGTCCACCCCTCACCACCTAAACCCATTTGATCTTCAAAATTTAGCTTGAATCAAGCTAAAACAATTAAAGTCCCATCTTGGAAATTCAATTGTGCATCTAATGGTATAATTCTTATACACATGCAAGAACTTTTATTTTTTTTTTATGATCCATGCTTGTTTGATCTATTTTTGTTGTGTGGGTATGTTGTTAGTAATGTTATATATATATTTTAATGGTTGCATGTTCATATTTTTTAGTGGGTAATTTTTGTATGATCATTTAAATGTGTTATGGGTTAGTTATGTTGTTAGTAATGATATTAGGGTGATATTAGGCATATGAGAATGATTAAAATGTGGTGAAAAATTAATTTTGATGGATTTTTAAAAGTATATTTTCAAACAGATTATTTAACTTAATTTTCTAAAAATATGAGTTTGAGTTTGAGATGAACTAATTAGATATTGTTATAGAGGATGTTTTTAGCTTCGTTTTGGTATAAGGTAGGGCTTCTAGCTCCAAACGAGCGAAAAGTTACGTTAGTTTGATTATTCGTGTACTGGGAGACGAGTATCGTCACAATATATAATTGTTGTCGATATTCGGATCGAATCTCGGGGACTATAAAATGGATTTTTAAAATGAGTCATGGACTGATTTTGAATGATAAGTATGAGGATGTTGAGTTATTTTCAAAGTTGAGTGTCGGTTTTGTAACCGGAGAAAAATAAATTGTTTAAAAGACTATATGAGTTGTTGACGTAAAACTGTCCGGTTTTTGTAGTTCAAAGATGTGTCGGGCAGGGATCTTTAAAAGTAAAATCTTTTGATGGGCTTTTAACAGGTCTTTCTATATATAGTAAGTGACATTTCTGATTAGTATCATAAGTATTTGATGTGTTTAAGTGGGGTAAACGAGCCCGTACATTTGGTGTGTACCGGTAGATTTTTATCGAAAGAATTAACTAAAAGAATAAACATATAGAATAAAGTAAAAGGTCACTTGTATTGTTTTCATTTTGGGTTGAGTGTGATATTATGATTTTGAGTTTGATGTTAGTAAGTATGGATTTTATTCGGGTTTATTATTGATGAACGCACCTTATTTGATAGGTTGCGGTTTTTGTGTTTATCGGGCATCAACTATCGTCGAAAATCGTCTTACTACTGCTATTACTCCAGGTGAGTCTATAGCCTTGCTTTTGTAATTGTTTTGAATGATTTTAAAACCCGCGAGGGGGGATACATGCTATTTGAAAGTAAAATGAACACAAGTCATGATTGATTGTTTGGACCCGAATGTTGCTTTTGTTGCCTTTGTTGATTTGAATTGTAAGTACCCAATTTGCAAAAGTCCCTAAATTCATGAGCCGTTAACTATCTTCTGACTTGATGTTGTGAGTTGGGAATAGCCGCTTATTCTAATAATAGCACTATTGGGCTGACGACCATATCCGAGACCAGGGCCTTACGCTGAGTAACCCGCTGGGAAGGATAATTTTACGAGAATGAGAATTGGTATTTTTGCAAATGATACCCTAATAGGGGCACTGGAATTTCATCTAGTCATGCCGGCTTTAGGCATAGTTGACTAAGTTAAGGGGTCGGTGTCATGAACTTAATACAATTCAATAGCTATTGCTATATACCAGAATGCCTGACTAATAGATTGTGTGCACGATAATTCTATTAAATGATCTTGATTGATTTTTCTCTTGTGTTCAATGTTGATTTGGAAAACCTATAGACTTGCTCAACCGTTGTGTTGACGATTTTAAGCATGTATTTCAGGTATTGAAGTTGAGGAATTGCGGAGCTTGCTGGAGAAGGATTGCGGGATTGCTTTTGTGGTGATTGGTCTAAAATAGATTTCTTTCCCTTTTTTAATCTTCGTGTAAACGATGTTCCGAAACTAGTCTAGATAGTGGCTAAGTCTAAAAATTACTCATACAAAATATCCATCGGAATGTCCTTGATCGGAATACCCTTGTCGGAATAACCTTGTCGGAATAAACCCTATCGGAATAACCTGATCGGAATATCCCTAATCGGAATACCCTTGTCGGAATAACCTTGTCGGAATGTCCAAATCGGAATGTCCAAAATCGGAATGTCCAAATTGGAATACTCAAATCGGAATGTCAAACCGGAATGACCAAATCGGAATGCTCAAATCGGAATGCAATCGGAATCACTTGATCGGAATACCAAATCGGAATGTCCTTATAGGAATGCACCTAATCGGAATCCCTAAACCCTATTCCGATTACACTGATCGGAATAACTGTAAACCCTTTTCCGATGACCGGATCGGAATAAATCCCACTTTTCTCGGAAAAAACTCAACCAATTCGTGATTTTAAGCCAAAAAATGATCAAAACACCCAAAAATTTTGTGTTTTTAGCCAAAGTAAATATACCAAATCTCTACCACAACTATGTAGAAGATTTGTATCGAGAAAAAACCATAAAAAACACAAGAAAATATTTGGGATGTGAGATATAGATGAAAAAAAACCACGAAAAATCAAGAACACACCACACGAATCTTCAATCACCTATCCACTATAGGCTCTTGATACCAAATGTTAATCCTATATTAATCCATAACACAAGATTTAGAAGAGATATTTAGAGAGAGAAAGAGAAGAAAAGTAGAGAGAGAAACAAGAGAGATTTCGGAAGGTTTATGTTTACTAGAGAGAGAAAGTAAAATGAACCAACACCCTCTTCCACACATGGAAGAGGGTATATATACCCTAGGATTTGTTGGGCCGTGGGTTAAGTAACATGGGCCGGGCTTGGCTTTGTTTTGGGCTTACGCCCCTAACTTATACAATATTAGCTTAAACTCCAAGCCCGGTTTTCCCGACTAACCTATTACAATACAAGACCAATAACGACTAAGATGACCTATTACTTTCTTGTTTGACTATATAAAATATACGGCTAACAGAAGCAAAATATCAAAACAGAAAGGTGACTTTTTGGAAAATAAACTTGATTAAGATGACCTATTACCCACTCTTGATTATCCCCAAGTTATAAGCTTCACAACACCTTAATATCACAATTAGGGTGCTATGATCAGCTTATAGCCCAAAAATTCCAAGATGTACCAAGAAGCTTAGCAAAATATCAAATTTTAGTCCAATGTGCAATTTCTTACACAAGGTTTACAAACACGTTTTAGGGTTCAATTTTAGTTAACATATAACATAAACAAGCATAGAATTAAATGGCACTTGGTCTTTCTTCATCAAACTCAAACACAATTTCATTAACAGAAAGTAGGGTTTACAAGTTTGTGAACAAGGAAAAACCAAAAGCAAAATGCAAATGTTGCACCCTAAGGCCTTTATATAGACATACAAATGATCTAGGAAAACTAAAAACGTAACCATAATAGCTGTGATCTCCCAAAATTTCCCTTGGAGCTTTTTGAACTTCTTGGCTTCATGTGACAGATTTTTGTTGTGTTGTGGTAGCTGGCGAAGCAAAAGTGTATCAAAGGTCCAAATATTGCTTAGGATGAAAGCTGGAATCTCACACGTTGGATGAATGTCCAAAATTTGGCAGTTAGCTCAAAGGTGTAGCAAGAGAATCATGTGTGGGACAAAGGAGTGATGTGGCAAGTATTTTTGAGGTTGGGATGTGATTAAGGGATGCTTAATCACTAATCTGGAGGTTTTCATGGCTTAATTACAACACAATTAAGAAAACCCAGTTCTTGAGGGAATAGTAGTGTGTTTGATCCGGTTTTATGTTTAAACCATGTGTTTTGCGCCAAATTTAAACTAATCAAAGATTAGTTAAATAATCTGGTGAGTGGGAAGCTGATGTGGAGGAATGGGGAATTCTCATTGGCTGTGGGGAGTTAGTGGGATAGGTGTCAAGTGCTGGTAGGTTAAGGTAAGTTTCTTTGTCTGCCAACTTTAGTCCATTTTCTTCTTTCTTTCTTTCACTTTGTAAATAAACACATGAAATCCGTTTTCCTTTGTATTTGAAGTTTGCTTTTTCACACTTTTGCCCCAAAAAGTTTTGTAAAGTGAATTCACAGGTATTTCTTGCCATTTTGTGATTTTTGAAGGATTGATTTGGCATTTTCTTGATTGATAATGGTCTTGACTTGTTTGTTTGAATTCTTGGAGGATTGAAATTGCCAAGTCATGATTAATGAGGGATCATTTTTTCCATTTCTTCAAAGTCAAGGGTCCTTTTTGCAATTTTGATATTTTCAAAGGACCAAACTTGTAATTCTTGTAACTTGGAGTCCTTATTGGTATGTTTGACTTTGAGGAGGATAAATATTGACATTTTAGTTTTGTTGAGGGACTAAAATTGCCAATTCTTCAAAGTGGAGGGCCCTTTTTGTAATATTGACAAACTTTAGGGACCAATCTTGTAATTATGAAGATACAAGGGTATAAAGTGTCAATTCTTCCATATTTGAGGACCCTTCTTCATAAGTCTTCAAATCTTCAAGGGTTTGTCTTGGGAATTTCTTCATTAGGGCTTGGTTCAATGTGCGGCTTCGTTTCTCGTGTTCGTTTTTGCATGATTCTTGTGATCTTTTGTCATTTTCTGAATATCCGTACCTAAAATACACAAGCAACAACACAAGTATATATTGGGGTATTTTGATGATATTTAATGCATTTTAAGCCCTTTTTGGACGATGAGACTATGTATAAAAGCAGTCTCATCACTCCCCCATACTAAACCATTACCGTGCCCTCACGCAATGCTAGAATAAAGTATCGTAGCACCTCCAAAATTCATTTTTATTCACTTTATTGAATGATAAACTAGCTACACTACTACTATTACTACTACTACTTATGTTATAGACATAATGTATGATTTTCATCGCAAAATGGGACGTTTAGGTTCATAGAATAAGAACATGTGAATGCTTCGTTAGAAATAATTTCATCTTCTCGATTTTTACCCCAATTCCATGCCAAGCGTGCAACGAGATCATTTTCATTATAAGTTAGTAATGCTAACACTACTCATATGCCCTAATCACGTACTTATCCTCCCAATTTCCTAAGTTGTATCTCTTATATTTTATTATGTCTTGAATGTTTCACGAGGATACATTGTTTGACTTATGCGATAATAAAGATTTAGGTCTAAAAATAGAGTCCTAACGGTGTAAACAAGACCATCAAATCAATAACCCCTCCTAATAGACAACGATGTCAAAAAATTAAGTCAACAAGAAGAATCGATAAACACGGTTTTATAACGGTTTTGAACATGAGACTTATTACCAAGACTTTTATACGCCCCTAACGGAAGGGCCTTATTATCATTGGTTTACCTCCATCTTTTATTCAACTTCGCCATGAAGCTTTTATTATGACTTTGGTCTTGCCTTGCCTTTTATTATCCACCTCATCGGTAGTTTTATTAGCCAAAGACGTATATCCTCACGCTAAGGCGAATTTTGGATCTTTAAAGCTTCAAAGATAAAGGTTTGATTCACTTTCAATTTTGCTTGTGGGGCTTCAAATTGTTTGCTTGATTTAGGTGAGCACTTGAAATCTTATTATTGGGTGAAGCTTTCGATTATTCGGGTGCTAATACTTCAAAACCGTGACGCTGGCGATACCTTAATGTCTTCCCAATTTAATTACACGGAAGCTACTAGAAAAGACTAGAAACCCAACAATCAAGACTAAACCGCTAAGTCAATATTTATTAAGCAAAAAAAATATTTACATGCGAAGGGAGAATAAGCAAACAACGAGAACACATGAGTTTTTGAAAGAATACGAGTACTCTACGTTTAGCATGGTAACTTATAATTAACCCTATCATTTCTCGTCCTCATTTAAGAGACTTAGCCTAATGTGAAGTTAAGGAATCAAAGCTAAGTGCTCAACACGCACGGTCGAGTCAAAAATTACTCTTATTCTCGCCATCGGAAAACCTACATTCGTGTCTTCAAACACTTATAAAACATGAGAAAAATTTTAAAATTTGGCCATTTTTAGCCTTATTTTGCAACAAAGCGATAAACAAAAAGATAAACTTTGGAAAGCGTGAAGGTTTGGCAAGGCAAGTATCTATTCACCCCCCCCCCCCCCTTACTAAAGTTAAACATTGTCCTCAATGTTTCGAGTTTAGGGGTGCAAATACCCCCATACTAGAGACGTAGTCGAATGCCTAATCTAGCATGGAAAGGGTGTAACCGTTAAATTTAAAGCCGTTTATGAAGTGTGCTATAAACCTAAGGTCAGAACATCAAAGGATATATCATGGATATTGAGAAAGTATTCAATGCAAACGATCGAGTGCTCCCATAAAACGAACACGAGAGGCTCCAATCGTGAAGATCATGATCATCTAAAATCCATAATTTCACAAACAACCATGGAACAAAGGTTGGAAGGGCATAAATCCCCACAAATTACTACATTAGAAAGCGATAATATGTACATAAGATAAGCATGGGACTCCCCCACGAGGCACCTCGTTTTTGATTACCGAGTCATGAGCTCGACTCGATCTCCTCAATACTAATTATCATTGGGGAAGGTGATTTGGTCGAGGTAGTTCAAGGATGGAACTTCCCCGCCAAAGTAGTGCTTCAATCTATGTGACAACCCAAACCCGAAGTCATTTATTTAATATTATGTAATATTATTTTTACGAATAATTTTGAAATTTTTGATGAGTTGAATGAAATGACGATTGATGGTTTTATTTAAAACCGACGTTGGAGGTCTTATTTTTATCTTTTTACTAATAGCGAGGATTATTAGTGGCCATGATATCGACGGATGCCCGAGATTTTATGTTTTATCATTTGTTGTCTCGATGTTTATATTTTTGACGTTTTTATTTTAAGTTCGTATTAAGTCGAACCGGGATCATATGATCATCATATATTGAGTGCGTTTTAACTTTTGAAAAGTATTTTTACGAAACCCGAGCCTCGTAAATATTTTCAAAATTGACAATTTACATTTTATACCCTTACAACTATTTAATTGCATTTTGGACCAAAACTATCAAAAATAGGCAAAACTAGCCCCTCCACCACCATATAAAAGGAATTTCTCTTACTTAAAAACACATACATGCAAAAATTTTCTTTCTCTTCCCTCTCTCTTTGAATTGCCGTCCACCCCTCACCACCTAAACCCATTTGATCTTCAAAATTTAGCTTGAATCAAGCTAAAACAATTAAAGTCCCATCTTGGAAATTCAATTGTGCATCTAATGGTATAATTCTTATACACATGCAAGAACTTTTATTTTTTTTTATGATCCATGCTTGTTTGATCTATTTTTGTTGTGTGGGTATGTTGTTAGTAATGTTATATATATATTTTAATGGTTGCATGTTCATTATTTTTTAGTGGGTAATTTTTGTATGATCATTTAAATGTGTTATGGGTTAGTTATGTTGTTAGTAATGATATTAGGGTGATATTAGGCATATGAGAATGATTAAAATGTGGTGAAAAATTAATTTTGATGGATTTTTAAAAGTATATTTTCAAACAGATTATTTAACTTAATTTTCTAAAAATATGAGTTTGAGTTTGAGATGAACTAATTAGATATTGTTATAGAGGATATTTTTAGCTTCGTTTTGGTATAAGGTAGGGCTTCTAGCTCCAAACGAGCGAAAAGTTACGTTAGTTTGATTATTCGTGTACTGGGAGACGAGTATCGTCACAATATATAATTGTTGTCGATATTCGGATCGAATCTCGGGGACTATAAAATGGATTTTTAAAATGAGTCATGGAATGATTTTGAATGATAAGTATGAGGATGTTGAGTTATTTTCAAAGTTGAGTGTCGGTTTTGTAACCGGAGAAAAATAAATTGTTTAAAAGACTATATGAGTTGTTGACGTAAAACTGTCCGGTTTTTGTAGTTCAAAGATGTGTCGGGCAGGGAACTTTAAAAGTAAAATCTTTTGATGGGCTTTTAACAGGTCTTTCTATATATAGTAAGTGACATTTCTGATTAGTATCATAAGTATTTGATGTGTTTAAGTGGGGTAAACGAGCCCGTACATTTGGTGTGTACCGGCAGATTTTTTATCGAAAGAATTAACTAAAAGAATAAACATATAGAATGAAGTAAAAGGTCACTTGTATTGTTTTCATTTTGGGTTAAGTGTGATTTTATGATTTTGAGTTTGATGTTAGTAAGTATGGATTTTATTCGGGTTTATTATTGATGAACGCACCTTATTTGATAGGTTGCGGTTTTTGTGTTTATCGGGCATCAACTATCGTCGAAGATCGTCTTACTACTGTTATTACTCCAGGTGAGTCTATAGCCTCGCTTTTGTAATTGTTTTGAATGATTTTAAAACCCGCGAGGGGGGATACATGCTATTTGAAAGTAAAATGAACACAAGTCATGATTGATTGTTTGGACCTGAATGTTGCTTTTGTTGCCTTTGTTGATTTGAATTGTATAAGTACCTAATTTGCAAAAGTCCCTAAATTCATGAGCTGTTAACTATCTTCTAACTTGATGTTGTGAGTTGGGAATAGCCGCTTATTCTAATAATAGTACTATTGGGCTGACGACCATATCCGAGACCAGGGCCTTACGCTGAGAAGGATAATTTTACGAGAATGAGAATTGGTATTTTTGCAAATGATACCCTAGTAGGGGCACTGGAATTTCATCTAGTCATGCCGGCTTTAGGCGTGGGTGACTAAGTTAAGGGGTCGGTGTCATGAGCTTAATAAAATTCAATAGCTATTGCTATATACCATAATGCCTGACTAATAGATTGTGTGCACGACAATTCTATTAAATGATCTTGATTGATTTTTCTCTTGTGTTCAATGTTGATTTGGAAAACCTATAGACTCGCTCAACCGTTGTGTTGATGATTTTAAGCATGTATTTCAGGTATTGAAGTTGAGGAATTGCGGAGCTTGCTGGAGAAGGATTGCGGGATTGCTTTTGTGGTGATTGGTCTAAAATAGATTTCTTTCCCTTTTTTAATCTTCGTGTAAACGATGTTCCGAAACTAGTCTAGATAGTGGCTAAGTCTAAAAATTACTCAAACAAAATATCCATCGGAATGTCCATCGGAATAACCTTGTTGGAATGTCCTTGATCGGAATACACTTGTCGGAATAACCTTGTCGGAATAAACCCTATCGGAATAACCTGATCGGAATATCCCTAATCGGAATACCCTTGTCGGAATAACCTTGTCGGAATCTCCTTATCGGAATGTCCAAATCGGAATGTCCAAAATCAGAATGTCCAAAATCGGAATGTCCAAATTGGAATACTCAAATCGGAATGTCAAATCGGAATGACCAAATCGGAATGCTCAAATCGGAATGCAATCGGAATCACTTGATCGGAATACCAAATCGGAATGTCCTTATAGGAATGCACCTAATCGGAATCCCTAAACCCTATTCCGATTACACTGATCGGAATAACTGTAAACCCTTTTCCGATGACCGGATCGGAATAAATCCCACTTTTCTCGGACAAAACTCAACCAATTCGTGATTTTAAGCCAAAAATGATCAAAACACCCAAAAAAATTGTGTTTTTAGCCAAAGTAAATATACCAAATCTCTACCACAACTATGTATAA
This sequence comes from Glebionis coronaria, assembly GCA_025667525.1. NCBI lineage: Eukaryota > Viridiplantae > Streptophyta > Magnoliopsida > Asterales > Asteraceae > Glebionis > Glebionis coronaria. The sequence continues at coordinate 39,621,240 of CM046877.1, forward strand.
GATTTGTATCGAGAAAAAACCATAAAAAACACAAGAAATTTTTTGGGATGTGAGATATAGATAAAAAAACCACGAAAAATCAAGAACACACCACACGAATCTTCAATCACCTATCCACTATAGGCTCTTGATACCAAATGTTAATCCCATATTAATCCATAACACAAGATTTAAAAGAGATATTTAGAGAGAGAAAGAGAAGAAAAGTAGAGAGAGAAACAAGAGAGATTTTGGAAGGTTTATGTTTACTAGAGAGAGAAAGTAAAATGAACCAACACCCTCTTCTACACATGGAAGAGGGTATATATACCCTAGGATTTGTTGGGCCGTGGGTTAAGTAACATGGGCCGGGCTTGGCTTTTTTTGGGCTTACGCCCCTAACTTATACAATATTAGCTTAAAGTCCAAGCCCGGTTTTCCCGACTAACCTATTACAATACAAGACCAATAACGATTAAGATGACCTATTACATTCTTGTTTGACTATATAAAATATACGGCTAACAGAAGCAAAATATCAAAACAGAAAGGTGACTTTTTAGAAAATAAACTTGATTAATGCAACTTCTTGTACCCACTCTTGATTATCCCCAAGTTATAAGCTTCACAACACCTTAATATCACAATTAGGGTGCTACGATCAGCTTATAGCCCAAAAATTCCAAGATGTACCAAGAAACTTAACAAAATATCAAATTTTAGTCCAATGTGCAATTTCTTACTCAAGGTTTACAAACACGTTTTAGGGTTCAATTTTAGTTAACATATAACATAAACAAGCATAGATTTAAATGGCACTTGGTCTTTCTTCATCAAACTCAAACACAATTTCATTAACAGAAAGTAGGGTTTACAGGTTTGTGAACAAGGAAAAACCAAAAGCAAAATGCAAATGTTTCACCCTAAGGCCTTTATATAGACATACAAATGATCTAGGAAAACTAAAAACGTAACCATAATAGCTGTGATCTCCCAAAATTTCCCTTGGAGCTTTTTGAACTTCTTGGCTTCATGTGACAAATTTTTGTTGTGTTGTGGTAGCTGGCAAAGCAAAAGTGTATCCAAGTGCCAAATTATTGCTTAGGATGAAAGCTGGAATCTCACACGTTGGATGAATGTCCAAAATTTGGCAGTTAGCTCAAAGGTGTAGCAAGAGAATCATGTGTGGGACAAAGGAGTGATGTGGCAAGTATTTTTGAGGTTGGGATGTGATTAAGGGATGCTTAATCACTAATCTGGAGGTTTTCATGGCTTAATTACAACACAATTAAGAAAACCCAGTTCTTGAGGGAATAGTAGTGTGTTTGATCCGGTTTTATGTTTAAACCATGTGTTTTGCGCCAAATTTAAACTAATCAAAGATTAGTTAAATAATTTGGTGAGTGGGAAGCTGATGTGGAGGAATGGGGAATTCTCATTGTGTAAAACCCGCCTTAAAGTACACGAACAAAAATTACGTACACTCCCAGTTTTAACTTAAATGTTGCATAACTATTTATTCAGATAATAAATAACAGTATTAATTCAGATATTACGCAACTATTAATTATTCAAGAAATAGATAATTCACAACGGAATATATTTCCTAGAATTAATTTACGAACACGTACGCAATGTGTAAAATCCACAAATATTATATCATGCAGTCTCAGTTTAATTAATATCATGACGTATTTTAATTAATTGGAAAATAATTATTCAGCAATATGTACTTATTTTATTTCAGTAAAATAAATAAATACTTGACGGGATTATCAGAACACGAAAATGCAAGTAAATTTTTATATACGTAACGAAAACTAAAACTTTTACAACATGTATTGGGCTTCGGTCCATTTAGAAAATAAAGAAGAAAAGATGGGCTTAGAAGGCCCTTTTGGCAAAAAGAAATACACGGGGAGAACCCCCCCTTTCCACAATAAAGCAAACGAACAAAACAAATTAGGGTTTCCTTGTTCTCTAAGGTAGCCGACGGCTAGAGCAAAACCAAAGGGGAAAGATCCGATTCTTACACCTTGTTTCAGTTAGGTGTTTGTTTTCGTTCTTAATTCCATGAAAAAGGTAATCCTTCCCTTTCCTCCTCTCTTGTAATCACGAATTCCATTTTATGTGATCAAGGAAAACATTTTAATCAGAATGCCAATCACAAAATGAAATAATTAAGGTCGGATGTGGCTGTTTTGCACGAAAACCGAGACACACTAGTGTCTCGGTGTGATTGTTTTGACCAGCAGATTGACGCTGGTGGTGTTTTGTTTATTTTCTCAGCCGAACAAAAATAGAAAAAAAAGGGGTGTCGGGTTGGAACCTAGTTCAACCGAGAGTCAAGGACTCTCGGTGATAGCTTTGTGATTACCAACTAAGGCGTGTTTTATTTATAAACCAGTGGGGAAATTGCAGGAACAAAAAGAAACCGAGAGTCAAAACTTTCGGCATAAATATAACAACAAGGGTGCGTTTGGGTCTGCAGAAACATAAGGGCGTGTTTGGTTTATGTAAAACAGTGGGAAAACGTAACATAGCAGTGGGAATTGAAAGCTAAATCAGTGGGAAAAGGGACATAAAATCTGGATAATGTAATAACATTAGCGACAGTTTTAGCGACAGTTTTTCTGTCGCAAAACTGTTATATGTATACAGTTTTTTAAAGAACAGCTTTAGTGACAGTTTTAGTGACACAGAATTCTGTCACAAATTCTGGTGGACAGATTTATATATGTAGATTTATCATTATTTGTTGATTTGTTTAGTGCGACCGAGATGGGATATCTCGGTAGGCTCGGGACATTATTATAGATAATAAAATAATTATTTTTATATTATACCTTTTTAAATTAAATTGTTTATCAACGTTTAAAATATATTTTAAATGTATTAATTTAATATAGTTCCTTAATATTTAAAAGGGTATAATTTTATTAAATAAATTAAATTACTTTGGGAACTTCTAATAAGAAACTTTTTATTTTAGCGGGATACTTAAGGTAGTATTACTATAGCGTCAGAAATACGTTGTACCATAATTAATAGTAGAAAATAATACATTAAAATGAATTAATATAAGTTTAGATTTATCAGTTGGTATACGTACAGAATTTCAGAATCAAAATAAAATGAATAAATAAGAGCCAATAAGATCTGTAAAATTCCATAAACGAATATCAGTTAACTTATTCGCGTCCTTTATTCATGTAGCACGCGTGAAGCCGAGTAGTATTCGTTCAGTCTTCCATTCAGTCAGTTACTGGACACAAGGTACGAATTTTCCGTCCTTTCAGTAATGACTTCCTTTCTATGCATGAATAGGATTCCCCGTCTGCAGCCAAATGTTTTCCTCAGTATATGTTTAAGTTTATCAGTAATCATGTTAATAACTAAATAAATTGCCTGAGCATTATATACAAGCACGACCAGTTTATGTAGTAGTTACGGAGGTACCGTAACCACGACACTAGAGGCACCGGTGTCGTGACTCACATGCAGGAGAGTGATATCCTACATCGTCCCACTCAGCTCAGCTTGGCCATTTTATCAGTATTACTAGTGGGGCGTATGGATGCATCCTAGGCTACAGTTTACAGTTTAGCAGGTGAATGTGGTGTGTGCTCTACATCCTTCACATTGGAGCTGATCCCTCCACCCAGCACAGTTATTTAGAGGTCACCCCTCTACAGCATGACGAGGTCATCCCTCCAGTTATTCATGCACGGTTGTTACAGTACGTGACCTATATAAGCTCTGGCAAATAAAATACAGTAAATGCATGTTTTCAGAATTAATAGTTATATTTCAGTATCAGTATATATGAACCAGGTTTCTCAGATTTTATGCAGAGTTCTACCACATGTTACATATCAGTCTTACAGCTTCAGTATTCTATCGCCTGTTTCATTCAGTATATTCTTATCATGCTTTATATCCGTTCAATGAGCGTTATGCTCAGCCGTAGTTCCTTTCATGTTCTAACGGCAGGTACACCAGGACGCTCTTAGGATTCTGAGAGCATGTGCATTTGGATGGAAGCTATCCAGACTTCTTACTTTATGCATTTCTTACATTATTCTGCTTATTTGGACATTGTTTAGTCCTTTCCTTCAGTATTTTACTTTTCATATTTTGGGTTTATGTTTGGATTACCGATGTTTGATTCCGGTATTCCTTTATGGTCAGTTAATGTTTTAGGACATTTACCTTATGCTTTGATGACACGCCATAAATACACGTAACGGTCCACTTATCCAAGTGGGGTGTTACAATTATGGTATCAGAGCTATAGGTTCGACCTGTAGGCTCTAAAACTTGACCTGTGACTAGCGGGTAGTCACCAGGAACTTCCCAGATTTTGGCGTTGTTATTTTTCATGTTTCTCATGGATTATTCAGTCAGTTTTCTTCATTTATCAGTCAGTTTTCTTAAACTTTTGACTAAGTAAAAGGTTGGTACATAACTAGCCATATTTGGTCGCATGTGCTTTTTAGCGAATTTTCGTTTTGGTGAGCTGACCATAGGCGCTCACCCTTGCCCGTTCAGATTTTGTATTGGTAAACCGACCATAGGCATTTACCCTTACTCATGACAGATTCATGTTTCAGTCAAATATCACTTGGTGAACCAGCCATAAACGTTCACCATTTCTCAAGTCGAATTTCATGCTTTTCAGTCAAATGATGTTTTGTGAACCGATCCAAAGTTGTTCACCTTTGTGATATAAGTACATTTCATAGATTTTGACAAGTATGGATTGAACTACATCCATCCATATTTAGTCCGAGATTATAAATTTCTATACATGACAGTTCTCAGAAAATTTTAACCAGTATGAATCGAACCAGAATAGCCCCTACTTAGTCTCAGGTTTTCTTCTTTAAGTTCTGTAGATTGAACCATAGCCGTCCACATCAGTTGATATTACACCTCAGTTGATTTGACTTTATGTTCCTTGTAACAGTCAAATTTTTATACCCTCGCGTTGATGTCATCTACATGATGATTCAGTTTCATGTCTCCTTACGAGGATTATGTTTTCAACAAGGTAATGATGTTTTCATGTTAAGATATACAAGAACTTCAGTAAAACCGTTTCCATGATAAATCATGATTGACCTTCATTAATCAATGTTCATGCTGACTACTGTTGGGACTTTGATTATATCATACTTTTCAGCCTCGATACAACCAGCAGTAAGTCGACGTAGGAATTGTCAGCCTATCATGTTACTTATTTCAGGTTTGTTTAGTACCGTTTAAATCAATTTATTTCTTTGATCATGTCATACAAGCGACACCAGTATCGACCATCCAATAAAATTCCCACCAGTGCCATGAACAGTAGTCTATATGTACCCTCTGTATAGTGCCTCAGTTATACTCCTTGTACAGTGATACATGCATACTCCACATACAATGTCTCGATATGCTTCATGTGAAATATTCATTTGGTACTTCATGTACAGTAGTCCAAGTGTACACCAGGTACCCTACTCCATGGATATTGCTAATCGATCCTCAATCATCTCGGGCGTTTCCACTTGTCGATATTTTACCAGGTGCTGATGCTGCTCGTGAGTTGAAGATTTTACCAAATGCTGATGCTGCGAACACTTTGACGACCTCAAAATTGCTGATGCTGCTGATACTTTGGAGATTTCTCAAGATGCTGATGCTGATGCTGTTATACTATAAAGACACCGCAGAGCAAGGACGAAAACTATAAATTTGAACTTTATGTCAAGAATAAATTTCAACCATCAGACACTACCATTCCATTACATACTTTTACCTTCTCAGTTAGATGTCACACTCCACTCAGCTAACCATATATTCAAAGAGTGGGAACCGGAACTCAGCCGGCCACTCAGCAGAATAGTTACATGAATCAGGGTTATGATAATGATCGTCATAAATTGACAGACAAAGCAGTAGTGACAACCACCGTGCTTATAATTAATCGGTTAGTAACCATCGGAATTCCGGAACGGACGTGACCAGAAATACAGAGGTCAGTAGTCTAATCGGTCCGCCAACCCTAGCTGTTACCCGAAATTTTTTTTTCAGCCTTGTTCAAAATCACCTACTAAAACACATGTTAGGACATCAGTCAAGACATGGGTCTCTATTATCCTTTTTGAAAACACCTTTCAGGACACCAGATACGATACATGTCATATGAATACCTTCTCAAAATACGAGTTAGAACTCATAACTCCAGTATATTTCTAAACCAGACCCTCAGTAATTCAGGGTACCCTTCAGAAAGGGGTATACCCGTTCTATTATGCCACACATGAATCAGATTAATTACAAATTCAGTCACCACCACTAGAGTATTATTCAGGTTAAACACACAGTATTCATTCTGTGAGGTTACAGACGAACACATTCAGTAAAAAGTCGACATGTTTACTTCACGTGTTCCTATGTCATCGTTATCTTAAATCAGGTAGTCCCCTAGCTCTCAGCCAGAAAGGACTCAACAGTATCATCATATTTATTAAAGCCTTATTTTCAGTTAACGACAAGATCCGTCTTACTAAGTCCCAAATATATTCATTATACTTTCTACCAGAAAAATCAGTACAAATTATTTCTGCCTTACAAGCACGTGGCTTATCAGTCCACAACTACGAAGACTTTTTACCACCAGTTATAAATTCACTTCAAAAATTCCTTAAATTCATGATCAGCAGATTATTCTAGAGTTTCCCATGTGTAATTTCAGAAAGTTTTCAAGAAATTTCTTCCTAACCACGAGATAGAGTTTAACACCGAGCTTGTCTCAAGGACAGAAACTATTTTCAGAACTCTTTATTCCATGGCTTCAACTAAGTTAAAAGAGTTGCAGCAACTGCTGCAAAAGTTACCAGAACGAGGCTTTAATTCGCCCTAGCGCACCACCAGGAAGTGTACCATTTTCTGTCTGACCAGAAAAAGGCCGGTAACATGAGATCATGGATCGATCACCAAATTTTACAAGGTCACCATACATAATCAATGTTCATTCGACGTACAAGAGGTCTTCTGGCCTACTACGATGTCTTAAATATTTTCTAGAACGATTCACGATCATACCACCAACAGTGCTGAGAGAAAGAACACGAGGTTTTCTAGACTGCTGTTACACACGACATAGTCTCTCTAAAATTTTGAATTTATACTTTTGAACTCCCGAATGCTCAGCTATCTTATGGAATTTATGAATAAAAATTTTCCCATGATTCTCAGACAAACTAGTCAGCATATGCACTGATCACATTCTGGTCTACCAAATCCTAAAGAAGAACACGAGAATCATCTTCTCACAGTTGTACAAAATCTTCGATAGGAGAAGATTTTATATACAGCTTTCCAGATATGAATTCCAATTAAACAAAGTGGCATTTCTGAGCCATTCTACCTTAGCAGGAAGAAATTTCAAACAATACTGCGAAGGTGAAGGCCATCACCTGATGGTCCCGACTGACGACTGTGAACGAAGTATAAAATTTTCTAGAACTCAGTTGCCTACTACCGCAGAAATTGCCGACAGTTCTCACTAAAAATGTTTTAAGACTATTCAACCAGATTTCCACCAGAATGTTCCATAATCCCAGACAAAACTTTGATAGAATCCGCATCACGCATTGATGCAGCTATGTTCATATCTAGACGCCTGACCTACTGCAGGTTCAAGATAGAACGCCGTCATGTTAGTGAGTTACTACAATCCTTAAAAATGTCTGAACAGAAATGAGACGAATTTTCATGAAACCATTATCAGTTACCACATACTCAAAAAAAAATATGATACTATCTAAATTATCGTCAACCATGTAACCAGCCTGCGCGTTTCTTTCATCCGAAAGGATCACGCATTAGCAGATCTGCAGAAAATTTAGAAATTCAGCAGTAAATCGTATGAATTCAAGGCATTCCATCGATCATCATATCAGACAGAATTCATGTTCACGATCAAGTGTATGTTTATGCCCACTTTAAATTCGTGTTTATTTTCACTTTCACGTTTACGTCTCATTCGCAGTATGATGTTGTTTCAGTTCATCTTTTATGCTATCTCGTGATATAAGCTCACGTTTGTGTTCATAACATTGTTCACGTTCAAGTTCGTGTGCCATTTCGCGATACACGTTTCTCAGTTTATCACCGAATACGGTTAGCTTGAGAAATCAGACTCAAGTTTAGCACAGCTATTCCATAACCAGGCAGACGTTTCACATCTCAGTCAGCACACGTTCATGATACATTCTAGTACCACGTTCACAGTATGTTTCGCGTATCACATTCATGATATAATTCATGCTGAGCGTACCTCATATAATTACGAACCACATTCACAATTGCTCACGTTGTACGTTCGAAATTGTTCACGTAATCGCCCTTATATGTTTTTAGCAGCTTGCTCAGATATGTAAATGTTATATTTCAGGATATTTATACGTACCATTTCATGTATCCACATGCTATAGCTTGTTCATTCTATCAGATTTAGAAAATCCATCTTAAGTATGGATTCAAGAACTATTCAGTATTCATCAGGACAGGGTCATCAGGACCAAGATTTTCATTGTGGTTAGACCTTCGAAGGAATCGTTTCGAGCGGGAAGCCACTCGAAACGGAGGAGTCCATCCGGACCTCTCATCCCTTTTCCTTTAATAAATCCACTTAAGTTCTTTCAGTCATGTCACGTTTCATGTTCACTTCAGTCATGTCATGTTTATACCCTTTCAACAGCATTATGTTCTAATCCAAGGACGAATAATCCTTCAGCGTATATGTCTTTTTAGCTTTCATGCTCTTTTAGCATATGTGTCCTTTCAGTTTTTATATCTTTACCAGCTTAATTTAATTCGAGGACGAATTTTCCTTTTAGAGAAGGAGAATTGTAAAACCACAACATTATTGCATCCTTAATTCGAGGACGAATTATTTTTTTTAGAGGGGAAGAATTGTAACACCCGCCTTAAAGTACACGAACAAAAATTACGTACACTCCCAGTTTTAACTTAAATGTTGCATAACTATTTATTCAGATAATAAATAACAGTATTAATTCAGATATTACGCAACTATTAATTATTCAAGAAATAGATAATTCACAACGGAATATATTTCCTAAAATTAATTTACGAACACGTACGCAATGTGTAAAATCCACAAATATTATATCATGCAGTCTCAGTTTAATTAATATCATGACGTATTTTAATTAATTGGAAAATAATTATTCAGCAATATGTACTTATTTTATTTTAGTAAAATAAATAAATACTTGACGGGATTATCAGAACACGAAAACGCAAGTAAATTTTTATATACGTAACGAAAACTAAAACTTTTACAACATGTATTGGGCTTCGGTCCATTTAGAAAATAAAGAAGAAAAGATGGGCTTAGAAGGCCCTTTTGGCAAAAAGAAATACACGGGGAGAACCCCCCTTTCCACAATACAACAAACGAACAAAACAAATTAGGGTTTCCTTGTTCTCTAAGGTAGCCGACGGCTAGAGCAAAAACAAAGGGGAAAGATCCGATTCTTACACCTTGTTTCAGTTAGGTGTTTGTTTTCGTTCTTAATTCCATGAAAAAGGTAATCCTTCCCTTTCCTCCTCTCTTGTAATCACGAATTCCATTTTATGTGATCAAGGAAAACATTTTAATCAGAATGCCAATCACAAAATGAAATAATTAAGGTCGGATGTGGCTGTTTTGCATGAAAACCGAGACACACTAGTGTCTCGGTGTGATTGTTTTGACCAGCAGATTGACGCTGGTGGTGTTTTGTTTATTTTCTCAGCCGAACAAAAATAGAAAAAAAGGGGTGTCGGGTTGGAACCTAGTTCAACCGAGAGTCAAGGACTCTCGGTGATAGCTTTGTGATTACCAACTAAGGCGTGTTTTATTTATAAACCAATGGGGAAATTGCAGGAACAAAAAGAAACCGAGAGTCAAAACTCTCGGCATAAATATAACAATAAGGGTGCGTTTGGGTCTGCAGAAACATAAGGGCGTGTTTGGTTTATGTAAAACAGTGGGAAAACGTAACATAGCAGTGGGAATTGAAAGCTTAATCAGTGGGAAAATGGACATAAAATCTGGATAATGTAATAACATTAGCGACAGTTTTAGCGACAGTTTTTCTGTCGCAAAACTGTTATATGTATACAGTTTTTAAAAGAACAGCTTTAGTGACAGTTTTAGTGACACAGAATTCTGTCACAAATTCTGGTGGACAGATTTATATATGTAGATTTATCATTATTTGTTGATTTGTTTAGTGCGACCGAGATGGGATATCTCGGTAGGCTCGGGACATTATTATAGATAATAAAATAAATATTTTTATATTATACCTTTTAAAATTAAATTGTTTATCAACGTTTAAAATATATTTTAAATGTATTAATTTAATATAGTTCCTTAATATTTAAAAGGGTATAATTTTATTAAATAAATTAAATTACTTTGGGAACTTCTAAATTAAGAAACTTTTTATTTTAGCGGGATACTTAAGGTAGTATTACTATAGCGTCAGAAATACGTTGTACCATAATTAATAGTAGAAAATAATACATTAAAATGAATTAATATAAGTTCAGATTTATCAGTTGGTATACGTACAAAATTTCAGAATCAACATAAAATGAATAAATAAGAGCCAATAAGATCAGTAAAATTCCATAAACGAATATCAGTTAACTTATTCGCGTCCTTTATTCATGTAGCACGCGTGAAGCCGAGTAGTATTCGTTCAGTCTTCCATTCAGTCAGTTTCTGGACACGAGGTACGGAATTTCCGTCCTTTCAGTAAGGACTTCCTTTCTATGCATGAATAGGATTCCCCGTCTGCAGCCAAATGTTTTCCTCAGTATATGTTTAAGTTTATCAGTAATCATGTTAATAACTAAATAAATTGCCTGAGCATTATATACAAGCACGACCAGTTTATGTACTAGTTACGGAGGTACCGTAACCACGACACTAGAGGCACCGGTGTCGTGACTCACATGCAGGAGAGTGATATCCTACATCGTCCCACTCATCTCAGCTTGGCCATTTTATCAGTATTACTAGTGGGGCGTATGGATGCATCCTAGGCTACAGTTTACAGTTTAGCAGGTGAATGTGGTGTGTGCTCTACATCCTTCACATTGGAGCTGATCCCTCCACCCAGCACAGTTATTTAGAGGTCACCCCTCTACAGCATGACGAGGTCACCCCTCCAGTTATTCATGCACGGTTGTTACAGTACGTGACCTATATAAGCTCTGGCAAATAAAATACAGTAAATGCATGTTTTCAGAATTAATAGTTATATTTCAGTATCAGTATATATGAGCCAGGTTTCTCAGATTTTATGTAGAGTTCTACCACATGTTACATATCAGTCTTACAGCTTCAGTATTCTATCGCCTGTTTCATTCAGTATATTCTTATCATGCTTTATATCCGTTCTCTGAGCGTTATGCTCAGCCGTAGTTCCTTTCATGTTCTAATGGCAGGTACACCAGGACGCTCTTAGGATTCTGAGAGCATGTGCATTTGGATGGAAGCTATCCAGACTTCTTACTTTATGCATTTCTTACATTATTCTGCTTATTTGGACATTGTTTAGTCCTTTCCTTCAGTATTTTACTTTTCATGTTTTGGGTTTATGTTTGGATTACCGATGTTTGATTCCGGTATTCCTTTATGGTCATTTAATGTTTTAGGACATTTACCTTATGCTTTGATGAAACGCCATAAATACACGTAACGGTCCACTTATCCAAGTGGGGTGTTACACATTGGTTGTGGGGAGTTAGTGGGACAGGTGTCTAGTATTAATTCTTTCCAACTGCTACTAGTACTAATTCCTATATGTTACTCTTAACACCTGCTTCTATATTACATATAAAAGTAGTAGATATGCATAAAGACAGAAGGATAAATTACCTTGTTCATCAAAGATGGTTGAATCAAAATTTCTGAAAGCATTCCTAAATTAGTATGACACTTGTAAATTCCATCACCATCTTCCTTTTTTGAATCCACATTCCAAAACCCAATAGTACACTCTTTATCCCCAACGACAACCATCCTCGTATCTCTTGATGGAAAGAATTTAATACTCCTTATCATTCCTGGAAGAGCATTAGCAATATTTTTGGGCTTCAATAATTTAGATCGTTTCTAGAACTCATCTTTTAACCCTGTAGAATCTGGCCCTTTTACGAGTTACGGTTGGAATTTTGGGCTTCACTTTGTGTGATATATTAGTCTTTACCCTGTTCAAAACAAAAAGAAAATTCAACATGCTTCATTTGGCGCAACATTTATAAGTATAATTACGTCTATGTGTAGAGAGAGACCTGTGGGGCTTAGTTAAGGCAGTAAGATCAGAAAGCTTTGATTTGATATTGCACTGTAAGTACAAAGCACTTTGAAGGGAGATATGTTTTAAGTTTTGTAACACGACTTGATACAATGTAGGTACAAACTTTGCAAGAGACGGTAAGAAGATTGTAGGATGAGAACACACAAATGAGATCACAGTTTCAAATGGGATGCAAATCGAGGTACAAAGACAAGTGGAACATCAGATACTAGAGCATATGAAACAACGGGAACTAGAGGCAAATGCTCGTGAACAAGAGGAAAATGCTCTTGAACAAGCTCGAGAGAGTGAATGGAAGAAAAAGATGGATGACATTAACTCGTTCTTAGAAAAATTTACGGATTCCTGTCCCCCTTCTTAGTTGGATAATGTCATACCATTTGGACGATATTAAATAGGTCTTAAGATTGTTTCAACTTGAATGATATATTTTAAGGCTCTGTTAGCATACTACTAGCAGGTACCCGTGCAATGCGGTTGCGGGTACCCTGTGACTATATTTTGTGGTTAGCAAATGTTATATGGTTAACTTTTTTTAACAATAACTTTTTACAAATGAATGATAATATACATTAAAATAACTTAAGCAATAACAATGCTTGTGAAGGATTTCAATTTTAAGACTTTCAAATCCTGGCACAACACATCCAATCGAAACACTAATCACAATAAAACCATTAATTTTTTTCTTCTGTTGTAATCACGAAAACCACCAGATCTACAACCAAAACTACCAAAGCACATCAAACACTTTATTTTTGCGACTGATGGTGGCAGCGGTGACGGTAGTGGTGGTAGAGACGGAAGTGGTAGAGGCTGTGGGCATGTGGTTATGGAGAATGTTTTATAGAAGTTGTTTTTTTTTGTATTATTTTGAAGATATTGAGAGAAAAGAGAAATGGATATGAATGTGTATGAGAGAGTGTCTTATGATAGTTTTTATAGTATTTGAAAAGCGGTAACTTATTTTGCATATTAAAAGTGCACATTAATATAAGGACGATTACTTTTCATTTAAAAAAATGTTACCTACGTTTTGCTATAGCAATAATTTCATGTTGACTAAATAATGAATATACATTTTGAAAAATATTGACCCAATTGTTACTTCTTTTTTTAGAAATGTTTTAGGCTGAATTTTTTAAGACTTTCAATTATAGAAAGGGTCTAAATACTTTATAAAGTAGTAAAGATAACTTGTGATTTGAATGCTAAACGTAAGTATAAAATTTGAACGTTTTTATCTTGAGTTATCCGTTTCCAGTTTAGTTTTATTTGGTTTATTTTGAATGTTTAGTTTTGAATCATCCATTTTCAACAGTAATGTGGCTATTTATAAACAGACTAATGATAATGTATGTTTCCGACGGATTTCTGACAACTTTTTTTCCGACTGACTTCCGACAGAAGTATTAGCGACCCTTTTTTCTGTCACTATCTCCAACTGAATTTCGACGGATACCATTTACCGACCATGAATTAACCGACACTCGGTTTTCGTCACTAATCTGTCGGAAAGCACTTATACCGACAGATTTCCGACGGAAAAGGCTGTCGGTGTTGCTCTGTTTTAGTAATGTAGCGTAAAAGTAGAGCTCGCAAAATTGATCAAAAATCTGTAAAAGAAAAGGTTGAATTGGCTAATTTTTTTGAAAATGTTTTGTTTTTTGATAAAAATAAATCGGGACGTGTGTGACTTTTAAAATATGTTCAGATTTGTAACTCTAAATCCCTAGAAGAGACTTACGTCACGGAGAGGAGCGAAATACCTCTACCAAATTTAGAAGGCTTCATAAATTTTCAGTTCCGACAGCATGTTTGATGAACTTATTCAACCAAATTTTTAGCATCGTTAATTTTACAATTTTTTCTTGTATAAAAAGTATGTGATTTCGAGAGTAATCTGCATAGGTCAAATAATTAGTCATTTGAATTTCTACTGATAATTATTTATGCCAATATAAGTTGTTTAAACTCAATATGCATGATTATGTTTTAAGTTTGGTGTGGACATGGTTTGGGTTTGCATACAATTTTTTCTTTGTGTGGACCTGCCCAAAACATACTCGGCATGGAGACCATATTGTGTATTTGTCCTGTTTTGTGGAAAATGATGAAGAGTAACACAGATTACACGATACAAGTCTCAAAAGTCATAAAATTTTGTAGTTATTAGACATTGTTGTCTATCTTGTGACAATTTTCCCCGTCAATTAGTGTGATATAAATTAAAAGCAAGTTAGTAGGCCCAATTAAGTAGTCTTAAAGACTAAAAACAAAACATAATTAGTTCGTGAGCAAGCGCCCCAAAACTCAGAGAAAGGGATGAAACACTACCACAGTAGTTACCTTCACACTACAGTTAGATGTCAAAAAAGTTAGAGCATTTTCACAATACCATTGAGTGTATATAAGTGAGCCGGAAACCGAGTACATGTAGTCACTCTTACAGCAATGGAGCAAACAAGAACCATAGCCGCCACTAATTTAGATGCATTTTGCAAGAGATTGAAATTAACAAACCTCATGGGCAAAACATGTTGGATTAATCGTTTCCGTGTCGAGTTTCACACATGCTTAGTTCAAGTATGGATGAAGAGTTTAATAAGTCTGTGCTATAATGTACTAGTTTGAGTTGGTATATTAGTTGACCAAGAATTTGAGTTATTGAGGGTCATGTATACCGATAAGTAAGGAGAGATATAGTAGTGTTTGGTCCTAGTTTTATGCTAGTTTTATGCTCCACGTTTTTGAATTTCAACGCTATATATAGCCATATATGAGATGTTAATAAACTGTGACTTTTAGCTTCAGTTCTCACATATATAACTGTCACCACAAAACTACATTTGGTACCAGAGCGTGTTCGATCAACGGGTTTGAGAGTCGGTTCAAGAAACGGTGTAGCCCTTCGCTGCGGGGTGGACGCAGTAGGGAACCGGGTGTAGTGTCGAAGGGGTTGTGATGTTATGATCACATATTATAGACAAGAAAGTAAGCTGATCAAGATCAGCAAGAAAAGAAGAAGAGGCGTCACAAAAAAAAAGAATGAAAGAGGCCAGTGACGCTTCGTAAGAAAGAAGGCCTCGAAAGAAAGAAAGAAAGAGACCGGTGGTACTGCAAGAAAGAAAGAAAGTAGCAGGCCACAAGAAAGAAAGAAAGAAAGCAAGAAAAAAAATTTCATAAGAAAGAAAGAGACCTAGACCGTGTAAGCTAGAGACCAAAAGCTTACTTCAAAGAAGACTGTGACCGGAAAGTGAGTTCCGTCGAAGACGAAAAGACCGAGAACTTGTAAACCAAGACCGGAGGTTTGCACCTAGACCGAGAAGACCGAGATATCCGCAAAAGGACCGGGTGGCATCTAGACCGAGAAAGGAAGACCGAGACCGAAAGAGATGACCGTGACCGCGTGTTGCCCGAGAAAGAAAAGACCGAAAAAGACCTACGCCGTAGAGAAGACCGAGGAAGCTCCGGCGTGAGACTGAAGACCGAAGACCGAAAAGACCGAAGAAAGAATTATTGAATCAAATGACCGAAGATCCAAAGAAAGACCAAAGATCACATGAGGTGATCAAAAGAAAGAAACATAGCAAGATCATTTTTTGAAAGCAGGAAAGTAGTAATCAAGTTAACGTAAGAAACAAGAAAAAATGACAAGTTTCTTGGCAAGGAATAGGCAGCAGAGGGAAGATCTATACGAGTAGCTCTCGTCGAACACGAAGACATAAAAGCACGAAGATTCCAACACAAGTACACTAGTGTTGAATCAGTTAGATGGTGGAAGTTGCATTATCGGGATATCTTCGGATGTGTCCGGGGAAGCTCGAGAATCGAGATGGTTCGAAAGAAGGTCATACCACTGTGAGTGAGATGTAAATAAACGATTAAGGGGGTAAATGTTGGTTTAATCGTTTCCGTGTCGAGTTTCACACATGCTTAGTTCACGTATGGATGAAGAGTTTAATAAGTCTGTGCTATAATGTACTAGTTTGAGTTGGTATATTAGTTGACCAAGCATTTGAGTTGTTGAGGGTCATGTATACCGATAAGTAAGGAGAGATATAGTAGTGTTTGGTCCTAGTTTTATGCTAGTTTTATGCTCCACGTTTTTGAATTTCAAGGCTATATATAGCCATATATGAGATGTTAATAAACTGTGACTTTTAGCTTCAGTTCTCACATATATAACTGTCACCACAAAACTACAAAACATGTGCTTCTATGTTTGTTGATGTGTATTCGCCATCTTTGTGGTAGGGTCTCAGTGTACATTGTCTCGCTCCATTGCAGAGACCATAGTCACTCAGTGATTACTTAATAATTTTTCAATTATGTTGTTATTAGCGACCGAGTAAAACACTACCACAGTAGTTACCTTCACACTACAGTTAGATGTTCCAGGCAATAATCTACATTGGCCTTCATTACACCTCCAACAGTTGCTTTCAAAGCATGATATCTTATCGTAAATGTTCATGTTCACTTTAGCTAGCTATCCATAATGTCTTAACATCGGGTATGTTGCAATTCTATGTAAAGAATTTTATCTAACCCCTTAGGTGCATCATATAACTATACAACTTATAATATGCACATATGGAGATGTGATCACACAACGCGGAAATGACCACCCATGGTGTTAGTGGCAATATTATTAATAAAGGGGACTTAAAAACCCATACCACATACAAGTAAAACATGAAATTACAAGACTATACCAAACATTAATAAGTAGTTGAAAAAGACATAAGAAACATATATGACTATGCACGTGCATCCCTTCGCCATTTTGCCGTGAACACCGCCACTGTCACATACAGCCAATCTTTCACGCTATCATGAAAGTGTAAAAAAGCACGTCTCCCTCGACGATTAAGAAGTAAAGCACTACATACCACTACTACACAAATGGATATAGAGCCCCCTTAATAGAGCCCATTCTTTGTGAAAAGGGGGGTCTAAAAGAATTCCCCTCTTTTCTTAAAGCCATAGAGCCATGTTTCTACTTATAAAACGGGGCTCTATTTGAATAACCAATAGAGCCATGTTTCCTATTTGAAAACAGGGATCTATTCTTCCTAATAGACTCCTTTACAAAACAGGGCTCTATTCCCCAACGGATCAATCCAAAAGCAGGCACCACAACGGCCAGGAAACAACAAAATTTCATTTCTTACCTTTTTTGGCCTATTTTTTCAAAACCTGTACATTTACAATTGTTTTTGCATCCAAGACCTGCATACAACTTTTCTCTACAACTGTTTTCAAACCCACACATTCAATGAAGCTTTAAATGATCTATCAACTGTTTGCTTTCAAGTGATATTTATAGGTACGTAACACTTCTTCATCTTGATTATTGTCATATAGCACCCATAAATCCTAAAGTATATAAAAAAATCAATATCATTGCAAAATGATTGCATATAACAAGAAGTCAATTACAGGATATATGAATTTAACTAGAAAAAACTTGAGGCTAACTCGTCGCTTGCTTCAGCAGCAATACATCTGATGGTGAAGGTAGTAGTACCTGTAATTCAACAAAAATCAAGGTTGTAAGGCTGCTAGTTTACACTGAATTTAATTGACATTTTAGCTTAAACACATACTGGGCATAACTGTGGTCAACATATAGATTCAAGTTGATTGTAGTACCAAAATTTAGAAATCAATTACACCAATAGAACTAAGGAAAGGATTTAATGTAATTTAAGAGTGTTGTGCAAGTTAGATTTTAGTATTTTTTTCTAGCTGAATCCTTTACAGTCCATGTGTTGATGTTTGTGATCTCTGAACAAAGAAGTTAGGGTAACTAAAAGTGATTGATTGGGTTTCAATTAGAAGAAATAATATTAAAGTTATTCGGGTAAACCCTGGTCACCCCCAAATGCACACACCTTGCTGTTTGTATTCAGTAATGTTATCTAGCTAACGCTAAAAAAACTAATGAGCATCTTCGTCAACCAGCCTAAAAACACTCGGTCAACAATAGCATACCTTGTTTATACTATCAAACAGGACAATCTTTTCTCTTTATTCTTATTCAGCTCTTTCTGCACACAAAAAGTGAAGCCCTCTAATTTGTGCCGGATTTCTTCAATTCAATCTCCCCACTATGAATTTTTCAAAAAATTAAAAAGGTTAATAAATAAAAAAACTGTAAACGAGGTTAAGCTTGTAAAATAAAAAGAAACTGTGTCTTACCATCTCCGTCCAAAAAAACATTATCCGTCTCCCAAACTTCCTGCAATTGTATGCGAAAATTAAAAAAAAAAGAACTTGTAGAATATAAGACAATAGAAAAACGTATCATTACCTGTTCGAAAGCCTGAACAATCCTCCTTACCATGGTCTGCGAGTGTAACCAACAAAATCACTATTGGGAGAGTGGCTACTATGTCATGAAATGGATGCACCAATTTGTAACACATCAGCAGCACTCATTCCCCAACACAGTAAGTAATTAGTCTTTCAAAATGTTCAAACTCTTATAAGTGGCACACTTATATATTATTTAAGCGAACATAATATTACTCTAACTTTGGGATAGGTTTATAGCTTATGCAACTCTAGTACTAGTGACAAAACCTGAAGTGATTTTTTGTGATTTTATGTCATATGCCAACTTTTGTATGATATGACTAGTATCCCATGCCTATAGCAGTACGGAATATAGATATGTTAAATTAAGAGAAGAAAATGGGCAGTGATGGTAATTGTGTTGGTATTCTGACTAGTAATATATAATTAGATAATCTAGGTTCCTTTAGAGATCTAACACGTTCTTGGCAGAAACTGTATTAGTAAAACACAGAGAAGGTAGAAGTTAGAATTTGAAAAATGCATATAACCTCCTGAATCGCTTAATAAAAATTTTGTTTGATCATTAGTTTAACATAAAGTTCTTGTAATCATATTCAAGAGTGTTAGGTATTGTCCAGTTAAAGTTCATTTTGATCTAATGCCCAACTCCGAAATCTGCCCATACGCCTAACATGTTTGAAACCTTCTTGCATCTTTCTACAATCTGAACTTGCTTTATATTGCAATATTGTTTTTCTGGTTTTATCTTATATGCATGTTTTTTTCTACAGATGCCGTGGAATGACAAGACACCTTTTACGGCTAAGGAGTTGGACGACATTGTGAGTTCGTGCATTGCAGTGTGTGGCATCTGATGATCAACCAAGTTAGTGTTTTGGAAAGGTCGACAAGTGGCCTTGTCTTTTGTATATCTCCTTTCTGTTAGTTCAAAGAGCACTTGATTGTGAAACTACTGTATGTTTGTTAAGTTCATGTTAAGCCTGTACCGACTTGAAACTGATCTTTCATCTTGAATCTATTAGTTTTGCTATAATGTTATGGTTATGGTTTTGTAACAATTTTGTCTTTGCTTCTTGTTTTGTATACCTGCTGGAAATACAATATGCTTACAGGTGGAATTTAAAAAAAATATATATATATATATTATAGACCCATGTTTTAGAGCAAAGAACTGGGATCTATACTACTTAGAATATGTTTTTTTAGAAGAATAGAGCAGGGTTTATAAAGAAAAAACAGGGCTCTATTATGCATTATAGAGCCCGTTTGCTGAACAGGGATCTATGGCCTTTCCTCATAAAGCCCCTACCCTTTTGACCCCCCAACAAAAAACGGGCTTAGAGGGCCTTTTTGACAGGGCTCTATCTCAATTTTTGTAGTAGTATACTATCCCAAATCCAGTAGCAAAACCAGCGGTCCCTCCAATATAAAACCATATATGAAGTTCATCTATCGCTTCATCGTCATCACTCTTCCGTTCACCAATTACAGGTGTTATTTCGAGTGCTTTATCTCCAGGACAATATTTTGTCAGTGGAGGTCCACATAGTCCTGCATTTCCAATGTACCTTGAAGGTTCAGAGGTATCGAATTGAGGGCCAGATGGAATCCTCCCAGACAAGTTATTATGCGACACATCAAGATAACTTAGAAAATGCATCTGAGACATGCTTAATGGCAACCCTCCGGAGAGATTGTTGCTGGATAAATCCAAAGTTATAAGTTCTTTCATTTGTCCAATGTCTTTTGGAATCTCTCCAAGTAGAGTGTTGTGTGACAAGTTTAGTACTACTAATCCCTGCAGATTGCTAATGTTATATGGGATTTGTCCTGTGAGACTATTGCTTGATAAATCAATGCACTTCACGAACCCCAAATTGCTACTAAACTCATTTATCTTCCCTTGCCATTCGATCATCATGTGATCAGTATAGCTATTATCAAATTCGGTGGAGTAGGTGTTGAGTTTAGTATAAGTTGGCCTCTCACCAGAACTTTGATAATGATGTACATTCTGGTCTAAAGCCGATCCTTTTTTAACCATGGAAGTAAGATTATTCATACACGAAGCGATTGTTCCGTTTAGATTGTTAAATGACAAGTCTATGATTTGAAGACTTACTAATTGACAAATCTGAGATGGGATGGTTCCAAAAAATTTGTTTGATTTGAGGCTAAGGGCATACAACCGTGACAAGTTTTCCCCAATCCAAACAGGAATACTACCGTATAATTTGTTGGCCCCTAAGTCCAATAGGCTTAAACTTGTGCAATTCTTCAAAGACAATGGCAATTCTCGAGAGAAGTTGTTGTTGTATAAACACAAGGTCTCGAGTTGACCCAAGTATCCTAAAGAGGGAGGAATGTTTCCTGATAAACTATTGTATCCTAGATTAAGAAATCTTAGATATGGCAAATTCCGAAAACAGTCTGGAAGTTTCCCGGTTATCATGTTACGTGAGAGATCAAGAAATTCCAATTTTGTATACATGTGGCACAAGGAAGAGATTCCTCCATTGTATATGTTTCTGGACAGATCTAAAAAACTTATATCTGCTGGAAAAGCCGGTATTGGACCATAAAAGCAGTTAAAACTCAAATCTATAAAAGAAAGGTTGTGGTTTGATAATGATTTCGGTAATTTCCCACTGATGTTGTTGAAAGAGAGATCCAAATAGCTTAACTGAGAAGACTTCCACTGGTTCCAGTACTCTGTGGAAACTGTGTCTGCAATGCTATTGTTGGAAAGATCAAGATGGGTGAGACTTTTCACTTTTTGTATCCATTTGGGGATTCTAGGCCCTAGCTTGTTAGAACTGAAATCTATATATTTTATATTCGCAGAAAGGATTGACACATCATCATTAAAAGGAACTGCTTCAAGTGAGTTGTATGAAAGATCTATGTACATAAGATACGGACTTCCAATGTTTTCAAAGATAGCACCTTTAAGAGAATTGGAAGATAGATCTAGTATTTGGAGGATTGGTAGTTGCCATAGTTTGTCACTTATAGTTCCATCTAACTCATTAGAAGATAAGTTTAAATACGTTAGGGATGAAAAGTTTTGGATCTCATCAGACAATGACCCTGTGAATTGGTTACTTGAAGCATCCAAAGAAAGAAATGACGTAGACGATGTGCATCCAGCCAAGTTGTTCAGAAAATGTGAAAGTTTCCAATCAAACTTGTTGCCCGAGAGAGAAAGTGTATCAAGCTCATCGCCAAAAACTGGGCACAACCAACGATTCATGGATACGTTAAGATTGTTGTTATCCAGATAAAGGGTGTTGATAGATGAAGATGAGTTGACAGATGAAGAATATGGATGCATGACTTGTGAAAGGTCACATCCTCTTAAGCTTAAATAAGATATGTGCAGACCAATAATTACATTTACCCAATTATTTTCTTTTGCCAGAGAAATTCCATCCATTGAAAGTACACTTAAAGAAGATAGAGAAGACAACCAATCTAAGTTTTTAAATGTACAACTTCCGACAGAATCTAGACTAAGAGAATCCAAATTGGTAAGGTTTCCAAGTTCTGTAGGAATGGTTCCAAAGAAAGAGTTGTATGAAAGCTCAAGGTACTTTAACTGAGACAAGGACCCAATGGATCTGGGAATGAATCCACTAAAATTATTAGAACCAAGGCTAAGAAAAGTCAATTGGGTGATGTTACCAATGCAGTCGGGAATGGTGCCAGCTGTAAACTGATTTTGAGAAAAGTCGAGATAAGTTAAATGAGTCATGGAACATATAAACTTAGGAATAACTCCACTTAAACTATTCCCAACAATGTGAAGGTCAGTTAATTGGGTGATGTTACCAATGCAGTCGGGAATGGTGCCATCTGTAAACTGATTTTCATAAAGGCGAAGAGAAGTTAAATGAGTCATGGAACATATAAACTTATGAATGGTTCCATGAAAAGAATTTTCCGTAAGAATAAGCTGATCCAAGTAGGTTAAGTTAAGCAACGAATCGGTAATCTCACCTTCAAGACCCGACAGGTATAGACCTATGACATGACCTGTTTGGTAGTTGCATGTGACACCCTCCCACCGACAGCAATCAGCTTCTTCTTCAGGTCTCCATGTAGAGAGTTCGTCATTTGGGTCTAGAAGGTGAGCTTTTAGATCAAGAAGAGCTTGCTTCTCCTTATCGATGCACCTTATAGCACCTCCTTCTGCTGCTGCTGCAAGCAGTTGTTGGTGGCCAAAGGAAGTGGCAGATGTGGCATTAAACCACAGAAAGACAAGTGACAAAATAATAAAAACATGAGTATGCATAAAGTAAAAGTAAACATTTCCTCTCATAATGTATGTTGTATAAATTTTTTTGATGTTATTTGATAATGAATACATAAACCTCTGTGCAGCTTTATATAGACGTTGGAAACGAAGGATTGTACTAGACATCAATGTTTTCAGACCCGGGTCGACCCGGCCGGGTCAACCGGTTGAACCGGTTCCGGCCGAAAAAACGGGTCATATTGACCCGGGTTTCATATTTTCGAAACCCGGATTGACCCGGCGGGTTTGGGGTGACCCGGGTCAACCCGGTTCTCAAGACCCGGCCGGGTTTCGAATTTTTCGGGCTTTTTTGAATTTTTTTTTTAAATTTTACGTATTTGCGACGAAATTTTATTTTTACATATTATATTGGTTGGTAAATAATTTATATTTTTAAGATACGTAAGTTTTTGTAGTTTTTATAAGTATAATTTTGTTAATTATTAAAAATATAAAAAAATATATTTTTTTTAGAAAACCGGGTCAACCCGGGTTAACCCGGGTCGACCCGGGTTAACCCGGGTCGACCCGGGTTGACCCGGACCCGGCGACTCGACCGAGTCAATCTAAAACCCGGGTTTTAAAACATTGCTAGACATATATAAATTTGTGTGGAGCAGACAACACTTGAAAATAAAAAAGCAAACAATAAATACGTAGTCCCACATTAGACGACCAAAGACTCTCAAGTCTTTGCAATTTGTAGTGATGTAAATTAAACCCAAATAATGGACCCAAATAAATTAGGCTGTTGGAAAATACAGTCAGTGACTACTGTAGGTGAAAGAATGAGCCGGCAAAACTGACCCAAATATGTAGAAATTTAGGTCATTTGGGTTTTTATTAAAAAAAATGGATTGAGTCAGTAATTTGAATGGGTCGGATGGGTCAATGGATATCCACAAAATGTTTGATAAAACCCCTCAACCAAATTTTAACATTTAACAAGTTTTTCTTTTATAAAAAGCATGTGATTTCAGGAAGGGTGGAGAAGGGCCCCTTTCTCACTCCCCCTAAAATGTTGTGAAGAGTAGTGTAGATACTTAGATATTACTACTTTCGTCTTAAAGTTATTATCTGATATGTATTTTATTATGTTTAAAGTAATTTGACCCTCTCAAAACAAATTTTCAAATTTCGGCGTTGATTTCATAGATAGGTAAATTAATCATTCTAATTTTTACAGAATTTGATTAACTATTTATACATATATTAGTGGGAAAATTTCCACATATACCCACTTTTTACTATAAACTCGATCAACCAATTAGGCTAGGCACAACGCTAACTAGGTCGCGACCTAGTTTTTTTAGTTTTCTTTCTTTTGCGACCTAGTACGACCTATTTGCCACAAACAAGCGCCCTATTAAAAAATCTAAAACATAATAAATTTCATAAAAAATCATTACATTTTTTTTTTTTAAACATTACATAATTATTTGAATTTAAAAAACATTAGAAGTAAAGGGGGTATAATGGATTAGCCAAAACTAACTTCAAAAATTGTCAAATTCATATATGTTGTGAGGAATTAAACAAAACTCAGTATATTAAAATGGAAAATGATTTATCCTCCAACTTGATATGCCTATATATCCTCCTACTTACATGATCATGACAAGTGAATTGATCAATGGATGAAATTAAGAAAGAGAATTAGTGGATTACACATGTGTTAATTTGATATGAGTAGGAGGATAAGTAGTAAGATATTGTAGGAGGATTTAGCATTACTCTATTAAAATTTAGAATTTTGTTTATAAAGTTTTTATAATTAAAACATGTTAAATTTTTAAAAGAAAAGTTTCTTTTTTTTTATAAAAACACACAAACACAACACAAACATGGACCGAATCGCCGTAACGCAGCAAATCGGTCGCGACCTACCGGCGATCGAAAAATTCAGGCAGCGTTGTACCTAACCTTATAATATTTCATTTTTTATCTATCAAAAAAATTTATTTTTTAAAAAATGAATATCTCACAAATCGTTAATCGTTACGCAAAACGAAACATACCATCGTGACGAGAATTAAATTATCTTTCTATCGAGGGGCAACTTTGTACACTTTCGGCGAACTTTTTTTCTGAGAAAATGATATATGATTCGTATCATGAATTATATATGAATTTGTAAAATCATATATGATTCGTGATAGAAATCATATTTAATTCTCGTTGTAATAGTGTATTTTTTGTCACTTAACGATTCACTATTTGTGAGAGATTAATTTTTTTAGAAAAAGATGAAAGATTGGTTTAAATAAATATGATTGATTGATTAGTTGATTTGTTTATGTTAAAAACATGGTATATATTGATCTCATTAGTTCATTTTGTTTGACTTCAAAACAGAAAGTGCCGAGTTCTTACATACTCATCTTAGCCCATATTATATTATTTTCATCTCAATACTGAGTGGAAAATAAATTGTTAAACAACTATTATTTGGTAATAATTCATGCTTTTTAGAAATTAAATTGTTGAACAACTATTATATTATTTTCATGTCAATATTTAGTGGAAAATACATATGAGAACCAAGGACGGACCTTAGTAGAGACTAGAGAGGGCCACGTCCCTCCCAAAAATTTAACTATTTGCTTATATTTACATAAAGGACGTGTAGTTTTGGCTCGACTCTCTCAATAATATAGCACTCGGCCCTCCCAATAATACAACTCGACCCTCCCAATAACTTCACTCAAGTTCCGTCTATGATGAGAACCTCTTTTGCATAGAGCTACTTCAAAGTGTATTTTCGATAATCAATATAAACTGATTTATGCAATATGTCTAGTCATTTGAAGTAGATGGTCCCAAATTTTTGTTTTATCTTTCGTTGTTTAATAATCTAAAAAGTTAACCTGTTTTTGTGGAAAATGATGAAGAATAAAGTTAACAATCCCAAATTATACGTTAGAAGACTCAAAAGTCTTAAAAATTGTGTAGTTGTTATCAATGTTTTGAAACCCGGGTCGACCCGGCCGGTTCAACCGGTTGAACTGGTTCCGGCCGAAAAAACGGGTCAAATTGACCCGGGTCTTATATTTTAGAAACCCGGTGTGACCCGCCGGGTTTGAAGCGACCCGGGTCGACCCGGTTTGTTAGACCCGGCCGGGTTTTGAATTTTTTGAATTTTTTTATTTTTTTTTGTTTTTTTCGCGATTTAAGTATATATTTTGCAACGTAACTTAGTTTTTTTAAATGTTATATTTATTAGTAAATGGTTTTTAGGCTAAATATATGAAATATTTTTTATTTTTGTATAAATACTTGTATAATATTACAAATATATATATAAAATATTTTTTATAGAAAACCGAGTCGACCCGGCGGTCCAACCGGTTGAACCGGTGACCCGATGACCCGGTGACTCGACCGGGTCGATTCAAGACTCGGGTTTTAAAACATTGGTTATTATTAGACATTATTTTCTATCATGTAACACTTTTCCCCGTCAATTAGTGTGGTATAAATCAAAAGCAAGTTAGTGGGACCAATTACTAAAAGAAAAACAAAGAATCAAGACTTTATGAGTCTTAAAGACTAAAATAGAATTAGTTCTTGAGCAAGCGCCCCAAAACTCAATGAATGGGAAAAAATACGACTCGAGTTTTATTCAATCCTGATCAATATTCTGCATAACAACATCAAAACGCAATTTCACCGGATAAGGGGCAATCAGAAACTAGTTTATTCTCCGTCTTACTTTTACTTGCATCGTAATAGACAGTAAGTTAGTGATATGGGTTTGTGCCATTTAGCGATATAGCAAAATATGTTTTTTTGTAGATAATGAAGTTCTAGATTCTGATGTTAGAAACAGAGTAGCTCTGCTCAGAAACTCGTCATGCGATCCATCAAATAGTAACAAGTCCCTTACAATACTCGGTCTTAGTTTTAGGATGTCGTACTAAAATCTCACTTTATATTGTCAACTTGAGTGCATTTAAGTTGTCATATAGCAGTAAACATCACAACAGTTAGTGTAAAACAGCATAACATCGCCGAAATAGTACTATGTAATAATCTACAGAAGCTAGACGCCTTGGGTGGAGTACACACGACTTAATGTCCAAACTCAGACGCCCAAGTAGAGCTCCCATTTGTATCATTGCTAACAAGATATATAATGGTTTTGTAACATTTATAACAAAGTATGTTTTCTTTATATAACAGTTCTACATTCTGACGTTACAAACAACGTAGCCGTGTTTTGATCCACGTATACTTTCATATATTCAGCGGTGCGCTGTAGTTAAAGGCGAAACAATAATCATTAAATTAATCAAATAAACCATTACGGGTACCTCTTTTGTAAAACCCGCATACTTTTACCATGAATAGTACCCTTAAGATCGTACGTACTAGATTAAAACTTTCCTTTTATAGTACGATTACGTTTACGTGTTAGGATGTTACGTATTACGTACGTGTTAGAACACTATAAGTATTTATTACGCACGAACACGCAATAATTATTTAAACAATAATTAATCACGAACATGTGATCATGAAATCATGAACGTAATTAAATCACGAGCTAATATTAATTACGTATATATATTTATTACGAACACGAATAAATATATTAAGTCACGATCGATAACTAATTAAAACACGTAAATTACGAACACGAGAACACACTATAATATTTAGACTCAGGAAATGTATGGGTTACCCCATGTGGGCCCCATACCACGAAATTAGGGAGGGAAGATGGGCTTAGCCCATCAATTTTTACTAAAACAAGGAATTAGGAAAAGATCACTACTCATTATCACTTTACAAAGGATTTTTACAAAAACCTAAAAGTTCTTCTTATCTCCTTCTTTTTCTCTTTTGGCCGCCACCCATAAACACACCAAAGGGGTGTTTATTTGATCTTTGATCTTGGTTTTGGTGCAAGTGTTCGTGTTTGTTCATCCTTGTTTAGATCCACGCATTCGATAATTCTTTTAACCCTTTTCTTTTGATTTGATCTTTTAAATAATTATGAACATGATGTGTTTTTTTAAAAAACCTAATTAAAACATAGATCTAACATGAAATTGGTTTTGGAATAAATTAAAAAGGGTGTTTTAGGGGTGTTTGTTCTTGGCCGCCGCCTAAACCGAACCCGAGGGGGTCTCGGTTTGGCTATTCGACCACCACCGAGACCATATGGTCCCGGTTGGTTGGTGTGGGTCCCACGGCAGCAACAAGACAAGGGGAACCCCGATGTGGTTCGGGGTATGGTGTCGATTTCATGTCTGGTTCATGGTTCTTTGTTAGAAGTATTTAAAGTGATGGTCATATAATATACCGTTGCGAAGCTCGTGGAAAATGCTATTCAACAGTGTCGAGAGTTCTATGTCATTATTATGCATGAAACGGGAATTAGTCCCGAACACACAAATGAGGAAGGCCTCCTATTCATGTAAGCCTTAGTATAAAAGGCATAACCATCCTCATTTGTGTGTGTGTCTCACATTGTATCTTTTCTCCTCTTCTTGTTTTAGAGAGAGAAACTCTCCTTAGTTTCTCTCACTAGAAACATCTACCTTGTATCTTTCTAATTCTTCTTCATCTAATCTAATATTCCATTCTTAGTTTTAATCTTGATCTTATTCATCTATAGTTCTTGTTCTTATAAGTCGTGTGATTAGTTACAACAAGTGGTATCATTCGCCAAGGGATTCGTGGATAGCTCTTTGGTGTTGTCCTTGTTTCTTGTTAATTCCGTGGGTTTTTGATTTTTTCTACTAAAGATTCAAAAAAAATTTCGTGTTTTTTTTGTTGTTCCAAGTATTCGTGTTGTGGGTATTTTGGTTCGCTCAAAAACACGAATTTGTTGCCTCAAAGTTGCTAATTTGTTGCCTAAAAGTTGCCAAAATCGTTGCCTAAAAAGTTGGAAGAAAGTTCTCTTATTGCGATAGCTACAATTTCGGGTAAGGTAAGTACGGTTTTGATCGCAATAACCCAAGGGTTTTACTTTGCGATCTAAAGATTTTGATACCTATTCCGATCTGGACATTCCGATCGTTCTTTGCGATCTGGGATTCCGACGGTTTTTAAGGAACTTTGAGACGCTACTCTGCCAAATTGATCTTAGCCACATTCCGATCTGATGATTCCGATCTGAACATTCCGATCTAAGCATTCCGACAGGTCATCATTGCGATCTAGGATTCCGATAGTAGGACATTCCGATAGAAGCACATTCCGATCTAGGATTCCGATCAACACATTCCGATCTAGGATTCCGATCAACACATTCCGATCTAGGATTTCGATCTACACATTCCGATCTAGGATTCCGATCTGCACATTCCGATAGAGGGACATTCCGATAGAGGGACATTCCGATGGATCATTCCGATCAACATTCCGATGGAAATTCTGTTTGAGTAAAATTTAATTTTTCCTAGACCATTTTTAGGCCATTTAAGCTTCAATTTCAAATTTTGGCTATGCGAAAAAAATTTTCGACCAAAAATTCAAATTTTCGGACCACAATTCAAAATTTTAGGCCAAATTTCAAATTTTTAGGTTTTATTTTTATTAAAAATTTCATTTTTTCCAAGTTTTTTCCCTACTAGTTATTGGCTATTTCTAACTCGATTTCACATTTTAGTGTTTCAAAATTTTTTCGGATTACCGTTTTGTCGGACTGAGGAATTTTTTGTCGGGCTGGAAAATTTTGGCAAACTTTGATTTTGTTGACACCCCAACACACGCTTTCTACGAATTGAGATCCTGTTTTTCACACGACTTCTACTATGACTTATCAACAAGACAATGATGCTGCGGATATTGAGCATCGTGATAGACATGTAAGAAAGAAGAGGAATGTTGCCCATCTCCAGTCTCAGCTTCTTATAGCACAAAAGGAAGAAGCAGGAATTCCACTTCTAGCTGAAGAGTTTGATATCATGGCATCTGCAGCAGCATATGATGAGGCAGAAGAGGTGACTCCCGACTCCATCTTGATGGCTAATTCGCAACAATCATCCACATCGGTAGTTCAACCTGACAGAGCTCCTGTGTATGATTCAGACGGTTCCTCTGAGGTACACCCACGTCTCAATGCTAATGAGTTATATAATATGTCTAATCAGGAGGAAGAGTATACTGAGTCACTTGAGCCTTCCACTGAGACACACGGGGTTCAAACGAATAATAACAATATTATTTCTAATGCACCCAGTGTGCACCTTAGTGGGGATCAAGTTGCCCAATCTACAACCCTTCCTGACGAGACGCATGCGTATTATAAATCATTATTTGATAAACTTGCCAAGGATGTTGCTCATGCGAATGTGGTTAATAATAAGTTTAGAGAAACTAATGCTAAATTGACCACTGAGCTTACGGGATATAAGGAACGGGAGAAAAGTTTTGAGATTCATCATGCTAAAATCAAGGAACTTGAACAAGCTCATGATACATCGGTTTATCAAGAAAAATGCACCACTAAGAAATTAAATGCCTTACATTTAAGTAGTGCAAAAAAGATAACCGGATTGAATGATGAAATCACCTCTCTTAATAAACAGCTTTCAACTGAAAAATCTATCGTTTCTGATTTAAAAGGAGAAATAAAAAAGCTGAAACATGATTTCAAAATTCGAGAAGATGGGCTTCTTGAGGATTTTTGCAATGCTCAGGATAGGATTAGGGACTTAGACAACCTTTTGGTAAAACGTGGACAATCTATGCAGACGATAAATATGCTCGCACCTAAAGTGAATGAGATAAATTACACCCGTTACAAAATGGCTTTAGGTTGTCCTCTTCCTCCCAATCCAGAATATCTTAAGCAGGTTCAGGCCACAATACAAACTCTATATAATGGTAGTGTGCTCCTGTCTGATGAGCATGATCCTCCTAGTGTGCATGATTCTGAGGAAACTACTGAACTTGCTGAAGAAACTCGTTTAAGAATGAAAAAGCTTGATAAAGAAGTGACACCTGTTTACTATCCAAAAGTTAATCCTCCAACGGTTTTTGTTCGATCTAAAACTAGTACCGAATTGCTTTTGCTACCTAGTGAGGAATTGACAGAGGATCCTCCTAAACCGAGTGTTGCACGACGATTTCTTAACGAGCTCAAAGATAATTTTGTCATTCTCAAACGGGTTGTTAACGCCAAAATGACTGGCGGAAACTTTACATCACCCGTTCATGTCGAGTTACAAAAAGTGCTTCATACTGAAATCAATCCAATTATTAATCAAGTTGATGCGAGGATAGGCAATCTTGAGAACGCTTTTCTAAAAGAACTAGCCAAATTTGTTGAAGACTTTAAATCTTTGGCGAAGGAGGCTGATGAATCTCTTGATAGAATTAAAGTTTTGGAAAGCGACCTCGCATGTCTCTCGAAATCAAGTGACAGTGGTGATTGTGTTGATAGTAACCCCGTTGCGGTAAACATCTCTGTGTCAGACAATGAAACCCTCCAAAATGAGCTTGATCGTACGAAAGAGAAAATGGAGTCTTATGTCATCAAAAAGGACAACGAATTCACCGATCTTTGGAATAAATATGTCAAAAAATGTGATGAATGTAAGGATGACAAACTCTCGTATGATAAAGCTTACAATGAACTGCAACAAACAATCGAACAGCTAAAAGCTCAGTTAGGAGGTGAATATCATGACAGTGAGCCTTCAACAAATGTTAATCAAAAAGAGTTCACGATTCTTCAACACCGATATGATTTTCTTCAGAAACATTGTCATTCTCTTGAACTTGCTTTGCAAACCAAAGTTGGAAAAGTTCCTGATGACAGTAATTTACAAGTAAAACTCTCTGAATCGTTTCGTGAATTGAATGAAAAGAGTAAGGATATTTCTGATCTGAAAGCTCAGTTGCAAGACAAAGACATCGCGATTACTGAGTTGCAGAAACTTGTTGGAAAAATGGGTGGAAAAACTGTGGAACCTAAGGTTGTAAAATCAGTTTTTAGACAACCCAATTCGTACAAAGTACCAAAGCCATCTATCTTAGGAAAACCGCCTTCTAATGTTTCTAGGTTACCTCCTAATACCGATGTGCAATCAACTGTACCAAAACCAGCCATCTCACTCTATGTTCCTCCATTTAGAAAACCCACTCTTGCTAAACACAACTCTGTGAATGCACCCTGCACTACTCCTAAGAGTACTCCCAAGTGTGTAAATCTCACGCCCACAAAGGAATCTAATGGTTCAAATGACGTTGGTCAAACCAAAAACCTAGGGGATGGTAAGCAAAAAGGGAACATTCCAAAAGTAAACCATGTGTATTCAAAACCTAGTAAACCAACAACCACTAGAGTTCAACACACACCTAATGGTAATCAACCAAAACCTAGGACCCCTTCCCAACAACCTAGGAATTGGCAATCACCAATGAGTAGCCGTGTTTCGAACATAGTGCCTGAACGGTCAGCAAACCCTAGGTACACAAGACCTTTCGAGAATCCCAAACTCCCTGTATGCCCCACGTGCAAAAAGGGCATTCACCATGGAAATCATGCTCATTGCATTCTGCAATACCTCTATGAGGTAAACTCTCGTGCTTTCACACAGAGAAAGAATGCAGAATCCCATAAGCCAACAAGGAGATTCCCACCCGTCACAAAGAAAAGCAATGTCAATAAATCCTCAAGGCGGATCAATGCAGGACCTAGTTTCTCTCCAAAGAAGTCTTCCGATGTGCAAGAGAACACTAATCCTAGATCTAGTCTTCAGTGGAAACCCACGGGTAGGATCTTTAAGGAAGTCGGTCTTAAGTGGATTCCCATCAAGAAGAGTGATGACACCTGCTCCAGCACTAATGCGAGTGTCTTGAATGTAGAAAATGCATTTGTTACTCCTAACACTAGTATTTGTGCAAATTCTTCTTCTGTCATTGCAGGTACTTCAGCGGATTCTGAATCCATTTCTTCAAAGGGTTCCAATTCTGTACATTCGACATCACCTTCTTCTGCTGTACAAAGGTCTATTTTGGATTATTTTCGAAAACATTGAAAATAAAAATACAAAAATATAAATCTTATAAAAACAAAATAAAAAATGTGAAAATTTTTCAAAAATACCAAAAAAAAATATTCTTCTTCGACATGTCTCTCAGCATCGATAATATGGACGCACTTAGAAATGTTGTTCAAAAACGACACGGGTACGTACATAAAGTTCGAATGAGAGTTTAAATGTTTTTCAAAACATGTCATTTCCTCTTTCTTCAAATGATTTGCAGTTACCTCAGATTGTGACTCGTGCCTCAAAGAAAGGAAAGTTGATCACGGATGATCACTTATCCTTAACAACGAGAAAATAAAACTTTCTCGGTCATGAGCTTCCGATAAAAACATTCCATGTTTTAAGCTCATGTAAACGACTTACAGTTAAATGTCAGACTGTAACTCGAACTTCAAATAAAGGAGAGTGTATTTTTAAAGATAACTTATCCTAATAACGGGTAGAGTAATCTATCTCGGGTTGAGCTTGTCACAAAACATTCAACGTTTTGAGCTCAACATAATGGCTTATAGTCACATGTCAGACTATAACCCGGTCCCTAAATAAAGGAAAGTCTTCGACTTATCCTCAACAACGAGAAACTCATTTTTCTCGGTCATGAGCTTATATCAAAACATTCAAAGTTTTAAGCTCATGAACACAATTTTTCTCGGACTTTTGAGCACAATTTTTCAAATGTATTTCAAAACTGTGTGCTCATATACTCCCCTAATTTTAAATAGAATTTCTTTTCGAGGGGGAGTACAAACTTTCATGCAACATTATTCTCTCCACGTTTCATCACTAATTTCACAAAAATTCCAATGTCATGCAATTTTTGAGGGGGAGAATAGTGATTAAAATGTGTTATCTTGGATAAGATCTTTGATGTAAGTACTTTCTCTTCCTAATATGTGCAAAAACCTTTCCTTTTATGATGCACATATGTAGGGGGAGCGTTTTTGGTGATTAAGAAAGTCTTTTTCTGGTTACGATATCTATACCTTCAACACAATTATTCACGACGATATTGGTGTCAAAAGGTGGCTAGGTATTCGTCCTATGATCCAACCAGAACCGGAGGGATCTTCCTAGGGACAATCCATTAGAACTTAGAAGTCCTTAGGAAAGATGGAGTAGTTGAGTGTACGGGAATAATGCCGACTAATGACTTAAGCTAGCACTGGAACAATCACAACAAGGTGCTAGTTATGACGTCTTGGTAAGCATTGAAGGGGTTGAAGAATGAAAAAGAAATGTAAGGATAAAGGGTGTAAAGAAAGAAGCCCTCCATACAACTTAGGCAGAAACCGGGTCAATACATCTATTATCAGAATCACTTTGATGATTTTTGATACTGAAGACAAAGCATCATGGACCCAGTGATGCAATGCACAACCCTTCCCAGCCTACTCAAGCTTCTCTCAAAAGAAGTTTGTTTTATTGTCACGGAGTTCAACTCATTTCTATCAACTTTCTCACTCCGAGATAGTAGATATTGAATAGGTGGCAGTCTGCTCCAGCCTCCGATCACCAAATAAACGTGCACTTATAGAGTCTAGATCCAACGAGATTCATCAAAAATCTCATTAGGACACTTATTCCATAGATCAATTGTTGTTCATCATTAGAACACAAGCGATGATTTACAGAGTCCTACGCTCTATCCTTGTGGTATTGCTAGAACATTCAGAGTGATACTCTTTAGTATTCACCGTGATGAATGGAAATCCTTCCAGTGTTAACATCAAACAGCACTGCGGTAGGTCATATGTAAGATTCACTTGAATTAAACATATGTTAACTGGAAAGCAACAGTGGTTTGATTCTTAATTGATTCAAACTCGTTCCAGGTCTCGACGCAATATCTTTATGATCTTGCCAGAACATTCAGAGTAATACTTTTCAGTATTTACAGTGACGAATGGAAATCCTTCCAGTGTCATCATCAAACAGCACTGCCGTAGGTAACTTGTGCGATTCTATATGAATCAAACTTGTGTCAACTGGAAAGCAACGATGGTTTGATTCTTAATTGATTCAGACTTGTTCCAGGAAAGTGAATTGACGACTTAATCAGCAGAATGGAACTGCATGATTCACTCCTTACTTTGAATTATCTTTCGATATCTTCAAGTATTGAGAACGGCTACCACAGCTGGAAATCCTGTCAAGGAAATTCTTTGAACTTACCTAATCACAGGTACAATATTCGTACTGTATAACGGGAAGCCGGTGGAATGCAAACGGTGGTGTTATCTCAAGAGTCGCAATTCAAGGCCACATATTCAGGATTATTGAAGAAAGCTCAAGAACATCTAAAGACAAAGACTTCCGCTACTCTAATGATCAAGGGAGATTGTTAACAAGCTTTCATGACAACACAAAACATGAGTATGTGGGAAAAGACACAAGAACACAGGCTGGCAAAGTTACAAGATCAAGTCAAGGCAAAGATCAAAGATCCAAGATCACAAGTCTTGAAAGGATCGATGAAAGAACTCTCAAGACAACGAGCTTCAAAGTCTGCAACAACAAAGAAGTGAAGTCACATAATACATGACCACCACTTAGGGGGAGATTGTTAGAAGTATTTAAAGTGATGGTCAAAGAAGTGAAGTCACATATTATATGACCACCCCTTAGGGGGAGATTGTTAGAAGTATTTAAAGTGATGGTCATATAATATACCGTTGCGAAGCTCGTGGAAAATGCTATTCAACAGTGTCGAGAGTTCTATGTCATTATTATGCATGAAACGGGAATTAGTCCCGAACACACAAATGAGGAAGGCCTCCTATTCATGTAAGCCTTAGTATAAAAGGCATAACCATCCTCATTTGTGTGTGTGTCTCACATTGTATCTTTTCTCCTCTTCTTGTTTTAGAGAGAGAAACTCTCCTTAGTTTCTCTCACTAGAAACATCTACCTTGTATCTTTCTAATTCTTCTTCATCTAATCTAATATTCCATTCTTAGTTTTAATCTTGATCTTATTCATCTATAGTTCTTGTTCTTATAAGTCGTGTGATTAGTTACAACATTCTTAGTCAAGATCCGGTTCACGGTGTATGTTAAGATTATTATTTTTATGATCTTATGTTAAAATTAAATTAATAACATGACATGAATAATTTAATAACATGACTTAGGTTATTGTAATTATTAAAATCATGAAATTATTAACCTAAGTATTTTATATTTTTATACTTATAAATTAATTAATTATTTAAAAACCATGGTTATAATTAATTAATTAACATGACTTAGGTTATATTATCAATAAATAATAATACATGTTTTAACCTAAGTATTTAACTTTATTTAATTAAAACATGATATACTTTAATTAAATATTTTAACCTATAGTTTATTTTAATTACATGAAATAATTATTAAACCATACATTATATCATATGACTTAGAAAATAATCATGAAAACACTTAGGCTTATATACTTAGCTTATTTAACCAGCTTATATCTAATTATGGAAACGTTCTATTTTTAGAAACTTATTTAAATAAGGCAGCTAATCTATTTATGGAAACTTTCTATTTTTAGAAACTTATTTATTTCAGGCAGCTAACCTATTTATGGAAACTTATTTAAATAAGGCAGCTAATCTATTTATGGAAACTTTTTATTTTTAGAAACTTATCTATTTTAAGCAGTAATTCTATTTTTGGAAACTTTCTATTTTTGTAAACTTTCTATTTTTGGAAACTTTCTATTTTTGGAAACTTTCTATTTTTGGAAACTTTCTGTTTTTAGAATCTTTCTATTTTTGGTAACTTTCTATTTTTAGAAACTTTCTATTTTTGGAAACTTTCTTTTTTAGGAAACCTGCTATTTTTGGAAAGTTACTTATTATTACACAGTAAGTATAATAATACATGAAATACCAGAAATACTTAATTAGAGTAAACAGAATATAAGATAAACGCAGTTTAAGGCTTTAAACAGTAAAACATGATATGAACATATAAAATAAGCTAAGACATGACATAAAACCAGTTACGTATTTAGTAAGCAGATACTTATTCATGTATGTATTTATGTAGCATTAGTGATACAGAAATAGGATTCCTCTCAATTCATCTTCTTCGTTCACTAGACATAAGGTACGGATTTCCGTCCTTTCAGTATGGACATTCTTTCCTTATTAGGATTCCCCGTATGCAGCCAACTGTTTTCCCAATATTTGTTTTATATGTTTTTGAATTGTTTATGTTTAATTAGAATACCTAAAGCCATATACATGCATGACTAGATTCACCTAGTTATGGAGGTACCATAACCATAACACTAGAGGAACTGGTGTTATGACTTCACCACGGCGGAGTGATTGCTCGTGGCGTCCCTTCAGCTTTTGGCCATATTATCATATTTATCATGTGGGGCGTATGGGTGCATCCTAGTTACATATTTCAGTCAGGATTTCATGGTGAATGTGGTGTGTGCCTTGCATCTTTCACAAGGAGCTGATCCCTCCTACCTAGAACTAGTATATTAAATTAGAGGTAGCCCCTCTAATTTGCATGATGAGGTCTCCCCTCCAAGTATTCATGCACGGTGGATTTTCATGACCTATATTGGCTAATGGTAAAATATGTTAAATAGTTTTTATAAGATAAACATAAGGCTTTTCAAACTATAAAACCAGTTTTATGAACATGTTCCAGGTTTTCCAGGACTTATACATTTCCGCTGCTATTAAGTCTTTATTATGCTTAGTCATTCATACTATGTCTATATCCGTGCACTGAGCGTTTTGCTTAGCCGTTACTTTCCTTTCCATGTCCCAAAACGGCAGGTACCCTAGGGAAGACTCGAGCATTTGGAGGACGTGCATAGGATGGAAGCTGCTAGAGACTTCTTTTCCTTCTTGCCCTCATATACTTATGCTTGTTTAGTCTTTAATTCATTTCTTTTGCTTTATTATGTTTTGGGCTTATGTTGGGAACCAATGTTTGATTCCGGATAGCCCTATGGTCATGTAATGTTTTAGACATTTATCCTTGTATGCTTTGATGAGACGCTACGCGTGACATTCCATTATCAAAATGGGGTGTTACAATTATGGTATCAGAGCCAAGGCTTCGACCGATAGGCTCTAAAACTCGACCTGTGACTAGTGGGTAGTCACCAGGAGCTTCCTAAGCCAACGTTTGTTATTCCATGTATTGATGTTTTCAGCGCATTGTTGTTTTAACCATGACGTTTTCAGCACTGTGAGGTTTTAACCTTGATGTTTTCATCAATATTGTTTTACTAATATGGATGGACAACTGTCATTCATATTTAGTTATGTGTCATTGTTCATGCATAATGCTCCTCGTAAACTTTGGCTATGTGGACTGAACCCCAGTAGTTCATAATTAGTCACATAAATTTTTTCTGATAAGTTTTGACAGATGAGTTTCATTTATTTATGTTTCATGTATCATTGTTGCAGGGATTATGACTAAGTAATGGTTGGTACAGGACTGGCCCTAGTTAGTCGCATGTGCTATTATCGAAACTTTTAACTTTGGGACCGACCCATAGGCTTCCCCTCGCCATGTCTTTTGTTTTGGGACCGACCCATAGGCGTCCCCTCGCACATATAAAGGTTTTTATAAACTACATTACGCATTCATGCACTATTTTTCATGCATAAAATTTTTCTCATGATTTTTGGCATAATTTTTTTTTCATGTCCCCTCATAAGTTAATATGTTTTTATGTCAAGTATGTTTTCATACTGTCATGGTTAACTTCAGTTTCATGCTGATTATGTTATACACTCCTTCATGAAAGATGATTTTATGGTTCTTCATGATAATTTCGTCTTCATGTTGATTACGTCTTACGCCTCTTTTGTTATTTATGCTTTCATGCAAGACATTGTTGGATTTCATTGAATTCTGCTTTCATGATAGTCATGGTTGGTTTTCATTGATCATGCTTTCAGGCAAATCATCGTTGAATTTTATGTAACCACACTTTAACGTTTCTCGATACAACCAGAATGATGACTATGCTAATACTGCTGGGTAATCATAATGGTTTTCCTAACCGTTTAACCGATATACTTCCCTTAAATCATGACAAATGATCGACCCCATACCGATCATTTCATGTGCATTCCATGTGTACTCCATGTACCATATTCCATGTGTATTACATGTACATAAATCCATGTGTATTTCAATTGCAATACTTCACGAGTATTCGCTAGCCGATTCTGAATCATCTCAGGCATATGTCCACTTGCTGATATTCTACAAGATTGCTGATGCCGCTCATAGCTTGGAGATGTTACTAGGGATTGACGCTGCTGATGTTGGAGACGCTACGAGATGCTGATGTTGTTCACAACCTGGAGATCCTACAAGACAAAGACAAAGGTGCCAGAGCAAAGCTATTGGACGAGAAGATACTTCACCATCAGACGATTTTCATCAATCATTGTCCCAAATTCTTAGTTACATGTCACACGTCATTTAGTTGTCATTTCAGCCATATGAGTGCAAACCGGTACCAGCCGGCCACTCAGCTGAATAGTTACATGAATCACGGTCATGAGAATGACCATCATGGAACTGACAGACAGGACGATAGTAACCAATACTATGACATCAACTATCCTAGAAATCGCAACCGAGGCTCCGGCCGCGGACGTGATCAGAGATACAAAGGATCAGTAGTCTAACCGATCCGCCAAGTCTGGCATAATAACCTAATGTTGTAGTTCTATTATTTTACGTCTCGAGACACCTGTCAAGAAATCAGTCAAGACACATGTCTCACGTATACTTTCTGAGGACACATGTCAAGATACCAGTCAAGACATATGTCATGCTTATAGTTCCAAGACACGAGTCAAGACACATGACTCACGTCCAACTATGGAACATTTCTAAGAAATTCATGGTACCCTCCAAGGGTATATCCATTTTGTTGTGCCATGTATTAATCAGGCCACAAGAATTTCAAAACCATTATCGGCGCATCAGTGAGAACTGTCACGTTGCCGATGTCACTTTCATTTCTTTCACCATACTTCATATATTCATGACCATGAAGGACGCCTTTCGTATTCCCACGTATACGAAGGTTTTCCTTCAGCTTAATGATGAGATCCAAGCTGCAAACGCATTTCCTCGGACAGACACGAGTTGAATTTTATCCTAATTATGGACTATGAACAGCACACCATGCTATGATTCATAATTATGTACAGTAATGTTCAGGCTCGTGAATACTTTCAGCTTGATTTTCCATCGTAAAATCTGTACAAATTATCTATGCTTACAAGCATGTGCGTTGTTAGCCATGGTCGCTAAAATTTTCTAGCTGTCAGTAAGACACGACCACTCAATTCTTTTACGCATGGCCAGTTGATTATTCCAAAGTCTTCCTATACATTCCAGAAGAACATACAAGGAGAAGGATGGTACCATGAGATTATGTGTCGACTACCGTCGACTTAAAAAAATCACCATTCATGACCGTTATTCTCCTCCACGTATTGACGACATGTCCAATCAACCGTATAGTGTTAATCACTTTTCCAAGATCGA
The DNA here is from genome assembly GCA_025667525.1 of Glebionis coronaria. NCBI lineage: Eukaryota > Viridiplantae > Streptophyta > Magnoliopsida > Asterales > Asteraceae > Glebionis > Glebionis coronaria. The sequence continues at coordinate 39,661,789 of CM046877.1, forward strand.
ACTCATGATCATGCTGCCAACAGTGAAGAGTGAAAAAGCAGGACATGTCCATGACTGCTATTCGTACACGACTCGGTCATGCTAGATTTATGATTTTGAATTAGTCTCATCAATGCTCCAACGGCATTATAAGAATGAGTTTCCATGAACTCAAAGCAAATTCATCAGTGTTTTCATTGAGGGTAACCTGATTTCCTCTAAGCCTAGAGAGGAACAGGAAGACCATATCTGCACTATGTTGCAAATTCTATGACAAGAGAAATTCTACCCTGGAAAGTTTTCCAATATCAATTCTGTTTGATTACAGTGACACACTGAATCACATGGGTTTCTATGGTTAATCTTACCATGACTCAGCTTATGCGTAAAGGAGAGAACCCTACACTACATTAGGTGTTCTAGAAAATCCTACGCTAGGAGAAGTCTAGATTCAGAGACTCAGAGTTTCGCAAACTCCTATGTATCAAGTTCTACGAAGCAAGATACAGTTATGTTCATATCTAGGTACCTGACATACCAACAGGTTAAGATAGGACACCAACAAACTGGGATGTTTTCATCATCTGAAATTGTGAATTAAAATGTGACAAGATCTCCACGGATTTTGGTTACCAGATTAACGCAAACTCAGAAGAAGCATGATGCTATCTGGGTTTTTGCAAACAGTTTGATCAAGTCTGCAGAATCCTTACATCCACAAGGATTGTAGAACCAACAAATTGATCGGACATGTTCCAGCCAAGGCTCATCCGACCATTTGGTAATCCCGCAGCTATCGGGTCAGACAAAGATTCGCAATTGTACTCCTAAATTACTTCACGTCTTCATTCTGATTCCACGACTTGCTTTCGCGCTCGCGTTCATGACACTATTCACGTTCATGATCGTATCTGGGCTTACATTTTTACGTTCATTTTGTTCACGGAAGTTTTGCAAGAACTTGAGAGACCAGACCCAAGTTTAGTATAACTCTCCATCATCAGATAGACGTTTCACGTCATATTCCACGTCTCACCTTGTAGCGTTTGGCGTTACCGCCATTGTATTCTATGATCACAATATGTTTCACATGTCATGTTCATTCTACGTTCCTCATATCATGATCAAGATATGTTACACGTATCATGGATCACGATATGTTTACTCATACTACACTCGCCATATCTCCACGTAGCACGTTCAAAATTTTTCACGTATCACGTTCAAAATTTTTCACGTACTACGTTTCTTTATGTCTCGCGCATCGTTTCTAATTATCAGTTAAGTCAGATTGTCTTGCATCGTAAGGTTTCAGTTACCCTAGCACGTTAACTCTTATTTTCCTCGATTGAATTTAGGGGATCTACATTCCGTTGATAACCAAGAATTTCTTCGTATTTCGAGTCAAGGTCAGGAGGACCAAGATTTATCATTTGTGTCAAGATCTTCTGAAGGAACCGTTCCAAGAGGGAGGCCACTTGGAAACGGACAAGTTCATCCGGACTTTTATCCGTTTTTTTCATCAATTAGATATGTCCTTTCAGTCACGTCACGTTCCATGTCCTTTCAAGACGTGTCACGTTCCACGTTCCTTCTACCATGTCACCTGTACGTTCATTAATCTTACATACCCTTTCAGTTTGATTCGGGTATGTTTCTCTTTCAGTTACGTTATCTATAATTCGGGGACGAATTATTCTTTTTAGGGGGGAAGAGTTGTAAAACCCGCATGCTTTTACCATGAATAGTACCCTTAAGATCGTACGTACTAGATTAAAACTTTCCTTTTATATAACAGTTCTACATTCTGACGTTACAAACAACGTAGCCGTGTTTTGATCCACGTATACTTTCATATATTCAGCGGTGCGCTGTAGTTAAAGGCGAAACAATAATCATTAAATTAATCAAATAAACCATTACGGTACCTCTTTTGTAAAACCCGCATGCTTTTACCATGAATAGTACCCTTAAGATCGTACGTACTAGATTAAAACTTTCCTTTTATAGTACGATTACGTTTACGTGTTAGGATGTTACGTATTACGTACGTGTTAGAACACGATAAGTATTTATTACGCACGAACACGCAATAATTATTTAAACAATAATTAATCACGAACATGCGATCATGAAATCAAGAACGTAATTAAATCACGAGCTAATATTAATTACGTATATATATTTATTACGAACACGAATAAATATATTAAGTCACGATCGATAACTAATTAAAACACGTAAATTACGAACACGAGAACACACTATAATATTTAGACTTAGGAAATGTATGGGTTGCCCCATGTGGGCCCCATACCACGAAATTAGGGAGGGAATATGGGCTTAGCCCATCAATTTTTACTAAAACAAGGAATTAGGAAAAGATCACTACTCATTTTCACTTTACAGAGGATTTTTACAAAAACCTAAAAGTTCTTCCTTCTCCTTCTTTTTCTCTTTTGGCCGCCACCCATAAACACACCAAAGGGGTGTTTATTTGATCTTTGATCTTGGTTTTGGTGCAAGTGTTCGTGTTTGTTCATCCTTGTTTAGATCCACGCATTCGGTAATTCTTTTAACCCTTTTATTTTGATTTGATCTTTTAAATAATTATGAACATGATGTGTTTTTTTTTAAAACCTAATTAAAACATAGATCTAACATGAAATTGGATTTGGAATAAATCAAAAAGGGTGTTTTAGGGGTGTTTGTTCTTGGCCGCCGCCTAAACCGAACCCGAGGGGGTCTCGGTTTGGCTATTCGACCACCACCGAGACCATATGGTCCCGGTTGGTTGGTGTGGGTCCCACGGCAGCAACAAGACAAGGGGAACCCCGATGTGGTTCGGGGTATGGTGTCGATTTCATGTCCGGTTCATGGTTCTTAGTCAAGATCCGGTTCATGGTGTATGTTAAGATTATTATTTTTATGATCTTATGTTAAAATTAAATTAATAACATGACATGATTAATTTAATAACATGACTTAGGTTATTGTAATTATTAAAATCATGAAATTATTAACCTAAGTATTTTATATTTTTAGACTTATAAATTAATTAATTATTTAAAAACCATGGTTATAATTAATTAATTAACATGACTTAGGTTATATTATTAATAAATAATAATACATGTTTTAACCTAAGTATTTAACTTTATTTAATTAAAACATGATATACTTTAATTAAATATTTAACCTATAGTTTATTTTAATTACATGAAATAATTATTAAACTATACATTATATCATATGACTTAGAAAATAATCATGAAAACACTTAGGCTTATATACTTAGCTTATTTAACCAGCTTATATCTAATTATGGAAACGTTCTATTTTTAGAAACTTAATTAAATAAGGCAGCTATTCTATTTATGGAAACTTTCTATTTTTAGAAACTTATTTATTTCAGGCAGCTAACCTATTTATGGAAACTTATTTAAATAAGACAGCTAATCTATTTATGGAAACTTTTTATTTTTAGAAACTTATCTATTTTAAGCATTATCTATTTTTGGAAACTTTCTATTTTTGGAAACTTTCTATTTTTGGAAACTTTCTATTTTTGGAAACTTCCTATTTTTGGTAACTTTCTATTTTTGGTAACTTTCTATTTTTGGAAACTTTCTATTTTTGGAAACTTTCTATTTTAGGAAACCTGCTATTTTTGGAAAGTTACTTATTATTACACAGTAAGTATACTAATACATGAAATACCAGAAATACTTAATCAGAGTAAACAGAATATAAGATAAACGCAGTTTAAGGCTTTAAACAGTAAAACATGATATGAACATATAAAATAAGCTAAGACATGAAATAAAACCAGTTACGTATTTAGTAAGCAGATACTTATTCATATATGTATTTATGTAGCATTAGTGATACAGAAGTAGGATTCCTCTCAGTTCATCTTCTTCGTTCACTAGACATAAGGTACGGATTTCCGTCCTTTCAGTATGGACATTCTTTCCTTATTAGGATTCCCCGTATGCAGCCAACTGTTTTCCCAGTATTTGTTTTATATGTTTTTGAATTGATTATGTTTAATTAGAATAACTAAAGCCATATACATGCAAGACCAGTTTCACCTAGTTATGGAGGTACCATAACCATAACACTAGAGGCACTGGTGTTATGACTTCACCACGGCGGAGTGATTGCTCGTGGCATCCCTTCAGCTTTTGGCCATATTATCATATTTATCATGTGGGGCGTATGGGTGCATCCTAGTTACATGTTTCAGTCAGGATTTCATGGTGAATGTGGTGTGTGCCTTGCATCCTTCACAAGGAGCTGATCACTTCTACCCAGAACTAGTATATTAAATTAGAGGCAGCCCCTCTAATTTGCATGATGAGGTCTCCCCTCCAAGTATTCATGCACGGTGGATTTTCATGACCTATATTGGCTAATGGTAAAATATGTTAAACAGTTTTCATAAGATAAACATAAGGCTTTTCAAACTATAAAACCAGTTTTATGAACATGTTCCAGGTTTTCTAGGACTTATACATTTCCGCTGCTATTAAGTCTTTATTATGCTTTGTCATTCATACTATGTCTATATCCGTGCACTGAGCATTTTGCTCAGCCGTTACTTTCCTTTCCATGTCCCAAAACGGCAGGTACCCTAGGGAAGACTCGAGCATTTGGAGGACGTGCATAGGATGGAAGCTGCTAGAGACTTCTTTTCCTTCTTGCCCTCATATACTTATGCTTGTTTAGTCTTTCATTAATTTCTTTTGCTTTATTATGTTTTGGGCTTATGTTGGGAACCGATGTTTGATTCCGGATATCCCTATGGTCATGTAATGTTTTAGAAATTTATCCTTGTATGCTTTGATGAGACGCCATAATTACGCATGACATTCCATTATCAAAATGGGGTGTTACATCTTTAGTTATCCAGTTTTTCTATATGCAAGCCTCTGAAATTTTCGAGTAGCACTAGGACAATATTATCTTATTTACTGGCCACATAGTCCCGCGTTCCCAGTATAAGGATACCTCTTTAGTTATCGCGTGAAAGTTCATATATAGATGTTACATTGAGTAGTTCAGAATATATATGTAACTTAAAGATATCAATGAATCATAAAGCCTGAATCCCTTAGAATCTTGGTTCTTGAAGGAGGTATTATTTATTTGACTTCTAGGAATGTAGTGTCGCTCCTTCAGTATTAATTTATTGTCGCTGCTTCAGTATGAAACTTGAAGATATGTATTGTCGCTCCTTCAGTATTAATTTCTTATTAAAATAATGGTGGAGGTCTAACGGGTGTAAAATGCGATTCAGAATGAGCCATTCTGGTTTGGTAGTTTAAACATATTTAGCCCACTAGAGGTGGCAAAACTAGCGGTTCGGGCGTGTTCAAGTAACAGGTCAAAACAGGGGAATATTACATAAAATTTGGTAAAATGGGTTCGGATGATAACGAATATGAATCACGTCGGATTCGATTCAACACCGGCTTAGCCTACTATACATCTCGACATTAAGCAGTCTGAGATCATCGTGCTTCTGTTGTCAACAAAAAGAATTCAGCGTTGTACATAATGAGTTTCCGAAGCTCCTGATCCCATCCATTCTTACTGACTTAATTGTAACTCTTCGTTATGAAGGATTTTGTGGCTCCCTTTAATAGCCAATTCCACACCTTCAACTTCATGCAATTGCTCCTCATCATATAGTCCCTTACCTGGCATTTCCGACACACAGCAACAAATATTTAAGCAACATGTGGCAAAAAATTTCCAAACGGCTTAACATACCGATAATGGAACCACACCAAGAGGACAACAATGCAACAACCGTGGCACCCATGGACATCCAAAACTCTATGGTACAGTTACCAATATCTTCATAATACACAAGTATTGTGTGCTTGACAACAAAGATCCAATGTTGAGCGCTGCATAAAAGTTTGCAAAGAACGCCCCTTCAGACCCTTTGCCTTAGTATTTTGGGTCTGATTCAGCAAACTGGACTACACCAAGAGTGTATAAGGTTTGCTGGTGTCACCATATCCGAGTGAAGCCATGTATATCGTTAAATTGCACAATAGAGCTCTCTTTGTTGGTGCTTGTGTGCAATATTGGTGGTAGCTGTGGTGGTGACGACCAGTTTTCTTCATATCATATCAAGAGTGAGCAGCTCTGCTCTAAAAAGCATACAGTAACTAAGTGAAATTTTTCCGTGGATAACCAAGTTCCACATCATCGTCGTATCTGAAACAGAGCAGCTCTGTTCTAATCAGCTTTCGGGCACTAATGCTTTTGAACAGCAACATAATCTGTAAGAATATATCCGACAGAATAGCCCAAAAGATTTCATTAAGTTGCATTCAAAACATTATTTAGGAGGTAACTGATAATAGATTTGTATTATTTCAGTTCATAAGATAAGATCTGAAAAACTAAAATCTTGCAAACATTGACTTTCACACTTCTGTTCTGCTAACAACATCTTGAACAAATTTTTGGTAACGAATTTTACACAACACGGAGAAATGGCCACCAATGGTGTTAGTGGCAATTTTATTAATAACGGAGTGTTAAGAACCCCTTTACAAATACAACTGAAGCATGATACTACAATACAATATTTCTACCAACATAATAAGAAAAAACACATAAAAACCATATTACTATAAGTATTAAAGAAGGAAACTTAGAAACGTACATGACTATGCATGTGCAACCCTTTGCAATTTTGCAATGAACACCACCGTGTTTACATACACCCAATCTTTCAAGCTATCATGAAACTGGAAAAAAGCATGTCTCCCTCGGCGGTTAAGAAGTAAAGCAATACAAACTATCCAAAATCCAGTTGCAAAACCACTTGCCCCTCCAATATAAAACCATCTTTGGAGTTCATTTGAACTTTCCCCATCACCATCATTCTCACCAACATGTGGTACTCCCAAATCTTCATCTCCAGAACATTTTTTGGGAAGAGGAAGTCCACAGAGCCCCGCATTGCCAATGTATGTTGAAGCGTTAAAGGTTTGGAGTTGAGTGGCCAATGGAATTCTCCCAGAAAGATCATTAAATGACAAATCTAAATTATTTAGTAGAGACATCTCTGTCATGGTTGGTGGTATCTCTCCTGAAAGCATGTTTCTAGATAAATTCAAAGTTAGAAGCTGTGTCATTTGACCGATGTCTCGTGGAATGTTTCCATCTAGAGAGTTGTCTGACAAGTCTAGTACTAACAATCCATGCAGATAGGAAACTTCATTAGGGATTTGTCCTGTCAGATTGTTGCTTGACAAGTCGATCACATTAAGAAATCCCAAAATGCTGCTAAACTCATTTACCTTTCCTTGCCATTCAATCATCAGATGATCAATATAGCTACTTTGAAAACTACTACTACTGTAAGAATGATCAGTTTCCAAATCGTAGACAATAACGTATGGATGTACGTTTTGTTCCAGAAGTAATCCTTTTTTAACCATGGAAGTAAGATTGCTCACACATGATGGGATTGTTCCATAAAGCTTGTTGTATGACAAGTCTAATATTTGAAGACTTACTAATTGACATATTTGTGAAAGGATTGTACCAAAGAAGTTATTTGATTTTAGGCTAAGGGCATACAACCTTGACAACTTTTTCCCAATCCAAACAGGAATATCACCATATAAACTGTTGTCCCCCAAGTCCAAAAGGCCTAACCGGGTGGTTTTCATCAAAGACATGGGCAAAGCTCCAGAGAATTTGTTGTCGTATAAACTCAAAGTCTCGAGGAGACCCAAACATCCTATAGAGGGAGGAAGACTTCCTGATAGACTGTTGTGTCCTAGATTAAGAACTTTTAGATAGCTCAGATTCTGAAGACAGTCTGGAAGTTGCCCGGTTATTTTGTTATATGAGAGATCAAGAAATTCCAAATTTTTATACATTCGGCACAAGGAAGTGATTCCTCCATCGAATCTGTTTCTGGACAGATCTAAAATTTTTGTATCTTCTGGAAAAGTTGGTTTTGAACCATAAAAGTAGTTGAAACTCAAATTTATAAATCAAGGTCGTGATTTGATAATGAGTTCGGTAATTTCCCACTGATTTTGTTGAAAGAGTAATCCAAATAGCTTAAATGGGAAGACTTCCACTGGTTCCAGTACTCTATAGAAACTGTGTCTGAAATGTAAATTTTGGAAAGATCAAGATGCATGAGATTTTTCAGTTTTTGTATCCATTTGGGAAAACGAGGCCCTAGCTTGTTAGAACTAAAATTTATATATTCTATACTCCAAGAAAGGTTCGACACATCGTTAACAAAAAACTCCTTCAAGTGAGTTGTTTGAAAGATCTATATACAAAAGATTTGATTTTCTAATGTTTTCAGAGATAGCACCTCTAAGAGAATTGGACGATAAATATAGTTCTTCTAGACTGGGTAGTTGCCATAGTTTGTCACTTATAGTTCCATCTAACCGATTAGAAGATAGGTCTAATTTTGTTGGATATAAAAACTTTTGGATATCGTCAGAGAATGAACCTGTCAATTGGTTACTTGAAGCATACAATCTTTGTAAAGTAGCTGCTGCTGCTGTGCATCCAGACAAGTTGTTCAGAAAATCTGAAAGTTTCCCATCAAACTTGTTGCGAGAGAGAGAAAGATGTGTAAGCTTATTGCCAAACAATGGGCACCACCAACGAAACATGGATGAGGTGAGATTGTCGTTATCGAGATTAAGGTATTCAAGAGATAAAGAGGAGTTATTGACAGATGAAGAATACGGGTGCAGGACTTGTGACAGGGTACATCCCTGTAAACTTAAACCCTTTAAGTTTCGGAGACCTATAACTACATTAACCCAGTTATTTATTTTGGCTAGAGAAATTCCATCCATCTCTAAGTCAGTTAATAAAGACAGAGAAGAAAACCAATTTAAGTTTTCAACTGTAAGATTACTACTAAGTGAAAGGTATTCCAAATTGGCGAGGTTTCCAAATTCTGCAGGAATGGTTCCAGTGAAAGAGTTGTTTGAAAGGTGAAGCCCTGTTAATTTGGTCAAGGAACCAATGGATTGAGGAATGGTTCCACTCAAATTGTTCCCGTAAAGCGAAAGCCATGTTAATTCGGTCAAGGAACCAATGGAACTAGGAATTGATCCAGTAAATTGATTCCCATTAAGGCTAAGATAAGTCAACTGGGTCATATTACCAATAGCCTCGGGAATGGTGCCAGTAAAATTTCCACCAAGGTAAAGCCAAGTTAAATGAGTCATGGAACATATAAACTTGGGAATGACTCCACTTAACCCAACAAGAGAAAGATCAGTTAACTGGGTCAGGTTACCAATGCACTCGGGAATGGTACCATCTTGTTAAATTTTTGGACCTAATCTGATAGCCATAAATTAACTATGGGGACTTATTGTGTTGTTTTTATTACTTCAGTTAGCATTTTGGACTGGAAAGATGGTACTTGATAGTTGTAAAAATACCACTTGTTTAGGAAAACAAGGGTAAAATATAGGGTAAGTAAGCACGACGATTTAGGAAAACCGTGTGTAAATGACCCTAAAGTGAGTTTGTTCTCGAGGAGGCAAGTGCGTTGTGTAATGAATTGATTTTGATTTGAGATTATATTGCTATGAGAAAAGAAAATAGAAATGGATGAGAAGAGAATGACGGTTACGAGGACGGATTAAACTAAGACGAAAAAGGCGTTCACGTAAAACCGTAAAAAGCTACAAATTAAAATTTTAAACCTAAAAATTAATTAAAAGTTAACACTAAGTCTAAAATAATATAAATAAGAACAAAAATCCAATAAAAATATTTTAAAACCTTTTATTAATTAAATATTCAATTTTAAATGCTAATTAAAGCCCTAAAATCAAATATAATTAACAAAATGTCCAAAATATTATTTTATTGAACAACTAACTTACTTATATTATCTAAAGACTAAAAAGTATTTTTCCTAAATTTTAAAAACTATTTTTCTATTTTTAAACTACTAAAAACTATTTTTAAACTAAAATAATCATAAAAAATAATAAAATAATGCCAAAAATAATTTGTCAATTTTAAAAATCCTAAATTACTCTAATGAACAGTATAAAAATGAAAAAGTTTGAAAAATATAAATATTTGCACTAAAGGACAAAAACAGTTTGAATAAAAACCCTAATTAAACTAAATTAATTCTAAAAAATAATTAAAAAGTGAACAGTAAAAACTTTTTAAACTAAAAATCTTAAATTATTTTTCTAAATAAAAGAAAAATTTTAAAACTGAAAAATACTTATTTTTGTCACTAAAAGACAAAAATCAGAAATTAAAAGTAATTAAAAATAGCAATTTAATGTAAAAAATACTAAATGAACAGTAAATTAAAAACTAATTAAACAGAAAAATCCAAAATTAAATAAGAAAAATAATGAAACTATTTTCAAGACCTAAATCCTATTTTCAGGCACTAAAGACAAAAAAAAATAGATTTCTGATAGTGACACTTGACTGGCTTTGTCTTTTAGCTTGGCAGGGTTAACTTGTGTATTAGCAGGGGGAACCTTTTTCCCACTGCTAGTGCAAAAATTTGTTCAGTTTAGTAATAAGCTTAGGAAAGCTTATATTGAGCTTATCTTTGGACAATGGGGGCACTCCCACAACCAGTTGGGTTGTGGGAAGTCTATTAAACAAGAAAAAACACAAGTCCAAGCCAAAAATCACACAAACAAACCCATTAAAGTTACTGATTAAGCAAGTATGTTTCTGATGAATAGTGTCCTTATCTATTTGGCACAAAAGTGATTTTCAAATGCTCAAATCTTGCACAAACGTGTACCAAATCACATATAAGCTATTTCAAACCTACTTAAACCTATCCCTAACAAATAATCAAGATTTAAAGGCAAAAATTCCACTAAAACAAGCACAAAGAGGACTTACTGATTTTGCTAGTGAATACCATTTTTAACATGCAACTTATGTGAAAGTCCCTAATCAATGCAAGAAACCCTAATCTTAACTTAATCAACACAAGGTATTACTTTTCAAACGTAATCTTATTATTGTATAATAAAGAATTACAAGTGTTATGGATAACACAGTTTGATGACAATGTGTTGTGCACACTTTGAACAACAATAAACCCTAACTTATGAATACAGTCGTAGCTGTTTGATTCACTAAGTTATATGCACTAATGTTCTTGATATCTCAAAGTGTTAAACATTAATCCATGGATACACATCCTATTTATAGTGTTACGAGTTTGACTTAAACAGTACTTGATGTCGACTACACAAGCTTTTACAAGTTCCCACATCAGTCACATGATGTCCTTCTATTCTTGGTAGTCTTCCATTATGCTTTAAGGAACAGTTGTCAAAAACAGTTTCCTTATTCTTCATAGTCTCGAACACACAAATGGCATGTCCAAAGTGTGCTGAGAGTTATCAGGGTATTGCCACCCCTGTTAACTCTCAACCCCTCAGAGTCCCTGATACATCTTGGCTGTAATCCATCACAGCCAATGAGTATGTCTTCAGGTAATCTTCGACTTCCCTGACAATGTCTCTGACATGGACTCCTCTGAGGTTGCTCACAGAGACTTGGATCTCTGTGAGTCTTGCGAAACTTGCCTGCCTCCTAGGCACAGGCAAGGGACAATCTAACAGCCTAATTATGTTTAAATCAATGATCAGGGAATCTAACAAGTTTAGATTCCCAACAATCTCCCCTATTTAAACATAAATAATGCTAGATCTAACTAAGTTAAGGTAAGTGAGTTTAACAGCTTCTTCTTACACATAACAGATCTAAACAAACATACCTCATGATTTTATTAAGACTTAAAGAAAATTACAAGTGCATTACATAAGTAAAATAAAAGATGAAGGTAAAAGGGCTGTGAACATCTTCAATAGTCATCATTTTTGATTCTTTCTTCAGCTTCAGCCAAGTCTAATCTGTTATCAATTTCATCCTGCAAAGTCTTTGCAAACTTCTTGGAATACTCTGTGTTGATCTTGAGACACTTCTTGTGACAGAGTAGCTGAATAGTTGAAGCCAAGCACAGCTCATCTTCCCTATGAAAAGCATACTGGCAAGCCTTGTTCATGAATGCCATTCCTCTTTTAGGCTCTGTGTATGTTGACCATCAACAGGGCCGACAATACCATTTGGGAGGATCAAATCCCTGTGCATACCATCCACATGAACATCTTCAGTAACAAAAGTTTCATTAACAATTTGTGAAATTCTTCTCCTTTTGTTGCCTGTCTTTGGGGGTTCTTGTTCAAAAAGCTGTGGTGGGGGATCAATATTGAGTTTGGCTGCTGTTTCCTTGATCCAGTTAAACTTGGCCTTAAGAGTTTTAAGCAGAAGGAAATTTTCCTGTCCAGACTTTTTGGCAGCTAAGGCTTCGAGTTTGAACCATTCTGATAACCCAAGTGTCTTTAACCTGAAGTTGTCAAACACAGCCATATTTCTCTGTTGATTTTCCCTCCATAAGATCATTTGTGGGGTGTTTGTGGATTTATGAATGGTGTATTTGAACTTGGTTATCTTGCCAGCAGCATATCTGTTGTTCACGCAGGCATCATAGTCAGCTTTGACTTTCCTTAAAGCCTCAGCGCGTTTTGTTTCCATTTCCCTCAACCTTTGTTTTTGTTTTTCCCTTTCAGGTGGTGTCATCTTCCTTAGAGTAGCTTCATTTAATTCTTTGGCTGTCTTGAGCTCATTTAGTCTTTTGTTTTCTTCAGCCTGTTGCTCTATTTCTTCAGGGGTCAAAGGAATCTCATCGGAAGGTGTAAAGGTTGAGAATTGGGAAAGGTTTGTGGTGGATCCTCCTGTCTCTAGCATCGCAGCTATCTTCTTAAGTTTGGTATCAGTATCAACCAAAACTATCTCCTTTCCTTTCTTTGAGACAGAGGACTCCACACTTATGTTTTTCAAAACATCAGCTCTTTTGATAAACGCTGTCTGAGCCTGAGTTTGAATAGCTTTGGGGAGAGAGCTAACAGTGAATTTTAATTTCTTGGCAGCTGGCTCATCATCATCCTCAGGCTTGCTGGTGTTAACCAAAACCAGAGACTTTGATGAGTCAGCTCCATCTTGAGTTTGTGCTCCCCCTGAGTATCATCCTCATCATCAGGTATTATAACAGGTGTGATGACTTGGAGAGGAACAGGTGTACTTGTGGGGTTAGCTGATGATGAGCCTTGTTCAGCAGATGCAAGGCTGAGTGTTGTATTTTTCTCCCCCTCACGTTTATCCTTACTTCGCAGATGTTTGGATGAACGTGCTTGAAAACGTCTTGCAATCTGTTCCACAGAGGCAGCCATAGCACGTTGTCTTTTTCTTGAAGCCCTGGCAATCTTCAGCAGGAGGTTGGCATTTGCATTAGTATTTGCCTGAACACGCCTGACAATAAAGTTAGCATGGTTGTATTGTCTGGTGCGAACAGCATTAAAGTGCCTGTGCATGGTGTGTTCATGTTCATGGAACATAGCAGGGACGGCTGAGTCAATGGCATCCTTGATTCTTGTTGAAAGATGACCGAGTCCCTGGGCTACACCTTTTCTTGCACCATCCTGAATTGGCTCAGTGACAGCCTCAGTCACAGCCTTTTTGATGATGCCTGGAAATGTCACAGTAAAGTTGTGCATCTCAGACTTGATCACATCCAGCTTCCTTGATAAGCGCTCAATATCAGATTGATGATGGACTGGCTGAAGATTCTTGATATTGAGGCTTTGTTGAGCATAGTCATCCCCCCTTGGTATTAAGTCAAAGTTGGTCTGGGCAGGATGATCAAACATGAGAAATTCTGCTGTTAGATCATAAGTAGGTCTTTGGAAGACTGTTCTTGCTGAGGTAGCAGAGTTTGGAGTATCAACAACTTCCTTGAGAGGAGAAGTCTTGTCACCAGCTGGTGTAGACACAGCTATTTCTTTAGGAGGAGAGACAGACAGCTGATCTTCCTCATCTTCTTCATCCTCTTCATCGAACATTCCCTCAGGGAATTCATCTTCAGGCATTTGCTCAATATCAGAGACATAATCCTCTAATGAGAGCATTTCTTCATCAGCATTTATCACAGGCTCTTCATCATTTGGTTTGTCCTGAGTCATTGTATCAGCCTCCTTTTCTTGTTGTACCTGAGACTCGATGACTGGCTGTACAATTTCAGCCTGCAAATTTGTTGTAATTAGTAACAGGGAAAAATATGAGGGGAATGGTCGCCATTTCGCTGTCCCAGAGAGGCTGAGGGTGATTGCTCAGCCACTCCAAAGGATAAATCCTTGGGATTCTTTTAAGTGTGAATAAAATGTGGTTAATGATCGCCATTCGCTGCCCCTAGGAAAGCTGAGTGTGATTATTCAGCCCCCCCAAAAGGTAAAAACCTTTGGGACTCTTTTGATTGTGAAACATATGTTGTTTATGGATCGTCAGTCGCTTCCCCTAGGAAAGCTGAGTGTGATTATTCAGCCCCCCAAAAGGTTAAAACCTTTGGGACTCTTTTAAGAGTGAAACATATGTGGTTGTAGGTCGCCTGTTACGCTGCCCCTAGGAAAGCTGAGGGTGATGATTCAGCTCCCCCTGAAAGGATAAATCCTTTGGGACTCTTTTAAGGAGGGAACCAAGAGGCTGTGTGAAGTACAACTGATCAAGGTTGAGACATTAGTGTATTCAGGTTGTTGTTAGCCTGAATACTATCTAGAGGGTGCAGGGTCATCGGGGTGCTTTATAAACACAAATGAATCATTCCCTGGTGTAAAGACAGGGTGTAAAGAAGTCTTAAAGTATTCTAAGTGTAATGACAGACTTCTATGGGTCGAGGATTACCCTAACTTCACCACTCTCTCCTACAGACAAATGAGAGTGGCTGCTTGTGAACATCTAAAAATGTACACTGATTACCTGTGAGATATCAGCTTGATCAGGATGGTTTCCTGTTGTCTCAGCTGACTTAGAGACACTAGACGCCTGTTGTTTGTCAGCCAAAGAATCCGAATCCACAAGAGTATCTGGACCAGAGGCGGTGTCAGTCTTCTTTCCCTTGGCCTTAATAACAGCTTTGGAGTGGGAAGAAGAGGGGATTTTCTTCTTCTTAGGCTGTTGGCCAGATGAAGCCTTGGACTTAGTAGTGTGCTGCCCAGAGGTCAAAGACATAGACTTGCCAGCAACACTAGAAGTATTCACCTTCTCAGAGGAAGGGAGCAAGGGCTTCTCAGCGTTTGGTACTTGGTTGGCCACGTTCAGCATATGGGCGGTGACAGGGATATCCTCAGCTCCTATTTCCTTGTAGATGGTGCCTGTGATGCGATAGGGCTTAAGAGCAGTCAAGGCCTTGTTGTGGTAGTTATCTCCCAGCAGACTTTCAAAGATCAGGGACAGGAAGCGCACATAACAGATGTTCTTTTCCCTGACCTGATTCCTTCCCTTCAGCTGTTCTACCAGGTTTGAGAATAGAATGCTTCCAACGTCAACATCAGCTCCCCAGATTAATCCATAAGCAATAGCCTGATGATTGAACGACATCTGATCCTGTGATCCCTGCATTCCTCCCAGGGACTTCACAATGTGGGTGAAGAGGACACGCCACATAGGAGGAAATACTTAATCTTCAGAGGGGATTTGGCGAGGACCTCAGCTGGTGTAAGGGCAGGGTTAACCTCATGGCAAGGGTTGAGTGTGGCCAGGGCTTCCTTGACAGGCTTTTTTGTCAACTACCTTCAGGTACTCATCTCCATGTTTTAATCCGGCCACACTAGAAAAGTCTTTAAGGGAGAAGGCAAAAGGGTGTTCATTGCATGAAAGGCTAAATGTAATGGTGTCTTCTACCACTTCAGCAGAATACCAGAATTCCCTAAGGTATTCTTGGTAAAAGGTGGATGGAGATTTGGTGAAGGCTTCATTTAGGTCACAATTCTACATGAAATTCACCAGATCTGAATAGGTGCTGTTTGGTGCCTTAATCCATCCAATGGCGTTGTTGGAGGCGAGGATGCTCTCGTTGATCTCGAAGTTAACATTGGAGGCTTTTGGAACTGAAAACGCCATGGATTTGAGGTTGAAGGTGAATGAAAATGGCGGATGGTTGAGAGAGATAGGAACTTAGAGAGAGAAGTATATTTTAGAATGGTGGTGAGAGAGAAGAGAAAGGAGACAATATATATTCAAACTTAAGTGAACAGTTATTCAACCGTATTAAATGCAAGGTGTGAAAATGACTGCTCAAGTGGGTCCCCTTGACCTTTCAAAAAGTTTGTCTCCTCGTTATCCGAAAAATAAATGATTAAATATTTGAGAATGTTTTTTGCATTTACTTGGAAAGTAACTACCTAGTTTCATGTGAAAAACATTTAATATAGAATCAATCATTTAATGAACACATTTAATATCAAGCCACAGGCTTTGAGATATTGAGCATCCCTAGCTCAGCTACTAGCCTGTTGAACGAAGGTTCAGCCAAAGGCTTTGTAAAGATATCAGCTAGTTGCAGCTCTGTGGGAACAAAATGTAGCTCAATATCTCCCTTCATTATATGATCCCTGATAAAATGATACCTGATATCAATGTGTTTGGTACGAGAGTGAAGAACAGGGTTGTTGGATATGGCAATGGCGCTGGTGTTGTCACAAAAGATTGGTACTTTGTCATACAAGATTTCATAGTCAGCCAATTGACTTTTCATCCAGAGCACCTGAGCACAACAGCTGGCTGCAGCGACATATTCTGCTTCAGCTGAAGACATAGCCACAGAGTTTTGCTTCTTAGCACTCCATCCAACCAATTTTCCTCCTAGGATTTGACAGCTGCCTGAAGTGCTTTTCCTGTCAATACAGCATCCAGCATAATCTGAATTTGAATAGGCCTTGAGATCAAAGCCTGATTCCTTTGGATACCATAGACCTAGGGATGGTGTTCCTTTGAGATACCTGAAAATTCTCTTGACAACCACTAGATGGGATTCTTTTGGGTTAGCTTGGTACCTTGCACAGAGACATGTGGAGAATTGGATATCTGGTCGACTAGCTGTTAGATACATGAGTGACCCAATCATGCCTGTATATAAAGTCTCATTGACAGAGACCCCTGACTCATCAGGGCCCAAGTTGTTGGGTGGAAGCATGGGGCATTTCACTGATGCACAATAAGCTAAGTCATATTTTTTAAGTAAATCCTTAACATACTTTTCTTGACAAATTGAAATTCCCTTAGGACATTGTTTAATTTGAAAGCCCAAAAAGTAAGTTAATTCACCCATCATACTCATCTCATATTTCTTGGTCATTAATTTAGCAAAACGTTTACTAAGATTGACATTTGTTGACCCAAAGATGATATCATCCACATAAATCTGCACAATGATGAAATCACTCTTGTCCTTGAAGGTAAAGAGTGTTTTATCAATAGAACCCCTGATAAATTTATTTTCAGTTAAGAAATTTGAAAGAGTTTCAGACCATGCTCTTGGAGCTTGTTTCAGACCATACATTGCCTTGTGAAGTCTGTACACATGGTTGTTGAAACTCGCTGTTCTCAAATCCTTCAGGTTGTGCAACATACACTTCCTCAGCCAAATCACCATTGAGGAAAGCACTCTTAACATCCATCTGATACACAGTGATGTTCATATAGGCAGCATAAGCAAGGAAGATTCTGATGGCTTCAAGTCTAGCAACAGGTGCAAAAGTTTCATCATAATCAATTCCTTCAGTCTGAGAGAACCCCTGTGCTACCAGTCTGGCCTTGTTCCTGATGATGTTCCCAATTTCATCCATCTTATTTCTATAGATCCATCTAGTGCCTGTGATATTCTTTCCAGGTGGAGCTGGCACTAGTTTCCATACTTTGTTCCTTTTGAACTGATTGATTTCTTCTTGCATAGCAGCTACCCATCCTTCTTCTACTAGTGCCTCAGCAACTCTTTTAGGTTCAATTTGTGAGAGAAATTCAGCAAAGAGACATTCATTGGCTGAGGCTGACTCTGAGTCTTGGATTCGCTGTCTGGTTGTGACCCCTGCATTTGGTTCCCCAATAATATTGACAAGAAGAATATGTTGATCTCTTGACCACTTATTTTGAGGAGCTGGGGATTCAAGGACAGGGGTACTTGAGGGCACAGCTGGTACAATTTGAGTCTCATCCTACTGACTAGGAGGGCTTTCTTCAAAGACTACTTCAGTGTCAGAGTCTTCTTCAGCCATATCAAGGGAAGCTGTTTCATTATCAGCAGGAGAAACTTCAGGGATTTGAAGAATTGGTGAGTCATCAATATCATGAGAGGAACCATTAGAAATTTGAGGTTCTTCTTCATCAAGTTCCTTAGAGGTAGGAACTTCTATGTTGTGAGTAGACAGAGGGTCAAAGGCAGGGACATACGGAGTGAGGGTATTGGAGTGATGATGACTGGTAGGTCTGGGTTCTGTGAACTCATCACTTGGGAAAGAAATGTTTTCATTAAAATCTATTTCATAACCCTCTGTTCCTGTTCTCTGTATGACTTCATCATCTTCATTGAATCTAACATGGAATGTTTCTTCTACTTCTTGTCTTCTGATGTTGAATACTCTGAAGGCTTTGGCTGTTGGAGAGTATCCCAAAAAGAAACCATCATCAGCTTTTTCATCAAACTTTCCAAGTTTATCCCTGTAGTTATAAATAAACACAGGGCACCCAAACACATGAAAATAGCTGACGTCTGGAGATCTTTTTCTGAAAACTTCATAGGACGTTTTACCATGTCTTTTGACAATGATTGATCTGTTTTGAGTGTAGCAGGCAGTGTGAACAGCTTCTCCCCAAAATTGCTTTGGTAAGGCTGCACCATTTAACATAGTTCTTGCTGCTTCAATCAAAGTCCTGTTTCTTCTTTCAGCCACACCATTTTGTTCAGGAGTGCCAGCTGAAGAGAAGTTCTGAGAAATCCCTTTTTCATCACAAAAAGATTCAAGTTGATGATTCTTGAATTCTGTACCATTATCACTTCTTAGAGCTTTGACTCTAACATCATTCATATTTTCAACCTGTCTGATGAAGGACATGATGGTTTCAGCTGCATCACTTTTCCTTCTGAGGAAGAACACCCATGTGTATCTTGAAAATTCATCAACTATAACCAAAGTGTATTTGTTGTGATTAATGGTTTGAGGTTTGACAGGCCCAAACAAATCCATGTGAAGGAGATGTAAGCACTTGTCAATAGAGAATGATTGCCTAGTCTTGAAAGAAGACCTGTGATGCTTTACTTTGACACAGGCAGAACAAGTTTTGTCTTTGGAAAACATTACTGAAGGTAGACCAGCAACCAAGTTTTGAGTGGCTATCTTATTGATGTTCTTGAAGTTGAGATGAGACAGTCTTTTGTGCCACAGCCAATTGACACTTTCAGAGGCTTTGGCAAGAAAACAATTTGAGCTGTCTTCAGAGCACACAGCCATGTTGATGACATAAACATCTCTCCTTCTAGGTGCAATCAGCACAACATCATTGTTTTTGTTGAATATGGTTCCCTGAGTCTTAGTAAACAAAACCTTATAGTCAGCATCACACAATTGGCTAATGCTAATAAGATTGTGTTTAAGACCATTCACATATGCAACCCTGGTAAATGTGATCCCATTGCAGTTCACTGAGCCATATCCTTCTGTGTCACCTGAAGAGTTATCTCCAAACACCACTTTGGGACCTGGCTCCTTTGAGTATCTGTGCAGGTATTGTTGAATCCCTGTCATGTGTCTAGAACAGCCACTATCTAGATACCATACCGATTCCTTGAGATATTTCTGCACAGATACATAGAAACAGATTAGTTCCTATGGTGAACCCACTTTCCAGTGGGTTCCCTGAATTGCTTGTTAGCAACTCTTGTGTTCCTGAAAAACTTTTGGCGTTGGGATGGACAGTTCATTGTTTCATGGTTATAACTCCCACAGATATCACACCCAGGGAAGTCACCACACTCGTCTGAGTGATGGTCTGTGAACCCACAGAATTTACAGGGAGGATAAGGTTTGTAATTTCCATGTTGCCTTTTGGAACTCTGTGGTCTGTCCCTACAGGGTGTCTGAGCTCTTTTAGCTGCCATGTGTCTGTCATGATCTAAGGTCGAATGGTGAGAATTTTTACATACATTGCAATAAGGTTTGATTAACCTTTCCCCTTTGGGTTCACCTAGGACTGACTTAGGTTCAAGAGAAGTAGAGCATTCAGCGGAAGGCTTAATGTGTTGTTTCAAGAGTTCTACTTCTTTCATAAGAGACAACAGGCGATCTTCAGTGGTAGGTTCAACCTTATTCACAGCTTTAGTAGTAACAGGCTTAAAAGCTACTTGTTTACCAGTTTGTTTAGCAGGCACATGAAAAACTTTAGCTGGAGGATTCTCAATATCTGTCCTAAGTTCATCCTTAGCAGATCTAGAAGAACTGCTAGGTTCAACTCCAGAGAGTTTGGGCAAAGGTGGTAGCTCAACCATATCTTCAGAGACAGGGTCATTTGTCAAAGAGGTATCTGACATATGAATAGTCTCTGTAGATTTAAAGACAATGTCTTTGGGTTTGGTGAGAATCCTCAGCTTATTTTTCTTAGCAGATATATCCCTTTTTAAGTCAGCAGGCACTTCATCCCTAAGCAATTCATCAATAGTAAACCTAGCACACAGCCATTTTTCAATAATCTTGTTCAATTCAGAGACTTGATCATTTAAAGCTATGTTTTTCAAGGTTAATCTAGCTACTACATTTTACAGGGATATTTTCTCTAAATTAACCCGCCTGAGAGTTTCACATTCAGCCTTAGCATTTATCATTTCAGATTTAATAGAGTGAAACTTATCAAGTAGGTTCTTTCTTTGTTCCTCAACAAAGTGTAAATAAACAATGGTGTAATCAAGGACATGCTTACGTTCATCACTATCAGACATAGATAAAATCCTGTGTACCTTTTTCATTGTGATGTCAACCCATTGTCCTGATCTAGCATCACCTTTTCCAACAGCTGGTTCATCCTCAGCTATCGCCATAAAAGCCCTGACTCTTGTGGTGTCTTCTTCATCTGAAGTCAGTGGTTCATCATTCCAATCATAAGTTTCAGCAACCAAACCTTTCTCTGTCTTTTTCTCACCACCTTTCTTTTTGGACAGAGCTTCAATCTTCAAGTTCATTTGTTCTAACTCAGCTTTAAGTGCCTTGTACTTATTTTTGTAATCTTTCTTCTCAGTGTCTGAAGAATTGGATTGAGATGAGTTGTTATGTTGTTTGAACTTGTAGGGTTTGGATGAAGATGATGGATAAGAGGGTGAGGATGTCTTGGTAGAAGGATAGTCTTTTTGATAATGTCCAAGCTTTCCACATGCAAAACATGTTTCTTTTGACCTGTCAGTTGGTTTACTAGCTGATCCTACTCTTCTAGATCTTTTGTAGTATCTTCTTTGGTTGGCTAGCAACGCTCTTTCATGGAACTCTGCATTGAGGTCTGACAAGAACTCTTGGCTGCTACGGGTATCTTCTTCAATATCAGAATCGCTGTCATGAGGATGTGTTGCAAAGATCAAAGCTTTGGAAGATGCTCCTTGGACTACAAATCTTTCAGTCTCTAATTTGTAGATAGTATCGATCAGCCCTTCTTCATAATTGTACTTACCATAGAGCTGAGCAAGGGTATCATTTTTGATTGAGTTGTTAGCTCTCTGAGTCTGATTCATGCTCAGCCACTTTCTTGGAAGGCTGTTGACAAAAGTAGCATTGATCTCAGCTTGACCAATAGTGACATCATTCATAGCCAGGTCATTTAGAAGAATCTTCAGCCTAGTATAGGTTTGCTGAACCTTTTCACCTTCAAGTGACTTAAAGGCATTAAACTGAAGTCTGAGTGCCTGAATCTTTGTCTCTCTTGTTTCAGAGGGTCCTTCATGGCCAAGAATGAGGTCTGTCCACATTTGTTTAGCTGTGGGACACTGAATGACAGACTTCATGATATGCTTGGGAAGACAGGAAATTATGATGCTTTTGAGACGTTTATCTTGGTTTGCTAATTTCCTATCAGCTGGAGTCCATTGTTTGAGAGGTTTGGGAAGAGGGTTTTCTTCAGTGGATGTAAGGGCCATGGGAATATATGGACCATTTTCTAAAATTTCTAAGAGAAAAGGTTCAAGCAAATCAAGGTATACAAGAAATTGACTCTTCCAACTGGCAAAATCTTCTTCATCAAAAACGGGTACACTGGTTACGTGTGATCCACCTCTTGAGTCAAGAAGTTGGGGTAGATCATCGTCATTGGCAGGAGGGTTAAGTCTTGGTGAAGATGGGTTTGTGGAAGGTGATTGTGGGTTAGAAGTTTCCGGCATGGTGGATCTTGATTATAAAACTGAGAACGATGTTTCTTGAAGGTTTTAATATCAAACACCGCTCTGATACCAATTGAAAGTCCCTAATCAATGCAAGAAACCCTAATCTTAACTTAATCAACACAAGGTATTACTTTTCAAACGTAATCTTATTATTGTATAATAAAGAATTACAAGTGTTATGGATAACACAGTTTGATGACAATGTGTTGTGCACACTTTGAACAACAATAAACCCTAACTTATGAATACAGTCGTAGCTGTTTGATTCACTAAGTTATATGCACTAATGTTCTTGATATCTCAAAGTGTTAAACATTAATGCATGGATACACATCCTATTTATAGTGTTACGAGTTTGACTTAAACAGTACTTGATGTCGACTACACAAGCTTTTACAAGTTCCCACATCAGTCACATGATGTCCTTCTATTCTTGGTAGTCTTCCATTATGCTTTAAGGAACAGATGTCAAAAACAGTTTCCTTATTTTCATAGTCTCGAACACACAAATGGCATGTCCAAAGTGTGCTGAGAGTTATCAGGGTATTGCCACCCCTGTTAACTCTCAACCCCTCAGAGTCCCTGATACATCTTGGCTGTTATCCATCACAGCCAATGAGTATGCCTTCAGGTAATCTTCGACTTCCCTGACAATGTCTCTGACATGGACTCCTCTGAGGTTGCTCACAGAGACTTGGATCTCTGTGAGTCTTGCGAAACTTGCCTGCCTCCTAGGCACAGGCAAGGGACAATCTAACAGCCTAATTATGTTTAAATCAATGATCAGGGAATCTAACAAGTTTAGATTCCCAACATTATGAATTAAACTCTACCAAACTGAAAACCAACTAACATACAACCTATTATCAACCTAATGAGTGAGCTGAACAGGTTTTAAAACAAGATTTATGTCAATTATACCAACTTAAACCCTAATCCAAACACCCTTTTAAACTTTCTGAAATGATTTAACACACCAGATGCTTTTAAATCCTACCAAATCTGAATTTAAATACTTCTAACATGCATATAGACCTAAAATAAACATGAACAAACAGGTGAACCAGCATTCAAACAGATTTTATGCATTTTTCACCAAATCTCACAAACCACAAATTTTTGAAAACTGAAACAAAAAAACAAGGGATTTACCTTGTGGGACCCACATCCAGGTCCCACAATGGCTGCAATGCCATCTCCCTTCAGGTTGGGGCCTGAGCTGAACTCTTGGGCTTTTGATTATGCAATGAGATGATGATGATGATCCTTGTACCTGCACAAAACAGACAACCAAGAAGACACCACAAGTTTAATAAGCTTGAAACCAATAAGTTTATAAGGCTTATTGGTTTTAGCTTATTAAACAGTAAGTATTGAGTAAAAATAATCAACCAAGACCTGTTTAAAACCAAACAGGTACCACCAAATTTTCTGAAAACCAAAACTTTTTTAGAGCCAAATACTTGAACTCTCCAATCCACTTAAACCTTAGAATCAAAAGAACCTCAACTGATATGAACCAAACAAGAACTCCTACACAGGATACTTGTTTTCCAAACACTTAATGGCCACAAATTCTCACAGGAAAATAATAGCCAAAAATGTTTAACAAATAAAATTGGAACTCAGATTTTTTTGCTCATTTAATACCAACTTTTAATAACCAAAAGGAATTACAAATCAATTTTATGAAAATACCAAACTTTGCATTACTTAAAAAGGGATTACATAAAACTTGAGTAAAAAATCTGGAACAAGGATACAATGCCACAAACGGCTTGTATTTATACTAGCCTAAGAATAATCTAGAACACTTGAATAAAATAATACAAGGAAAATCAAAGCCCTAAACCCTAATACATAAAAATCCGAAAATGCCCTTGAGTCTTGACTGAATTCTTGGTCAAGATGGATTCATGTGATATTGCCAGCTGTTAGAGTTGATCAGGAACGTTTGTTTGAGCTTAGGGACCAAGGAATATCATCTAGCCGTTGGTTTTGTCTGGTATTGGGGTTTGGGGAAAGTGACGGGTGCAGGGGAGGGCCCTACCCAACACATGGGTGTGTTGGGTTCACGTTTCTTGTGTGGGATGGGATGAGGATGGTATGAATTATGGTTCTGGAAAAGCTAAACAAAAACCCCTTTGATTTGTAGATTTTAGGATTAGGGTTTATGTGGGTTATGAACATGGGATTAGGGGTGTTTAATCTGTTTTGGGGGTAAATGTATTTAAATTTTGTGTTAAGTGGGAAAAATAAGGGTTTGACTTTGGTTGACCCAGGTTTATTTAAATAAACCTGTGAGTGGGGTGTGACGTGGGTGGATGGGAGTGAGGTGGAGGATTGTGAGTGGTGGAGTGGGGTGATGTGGAGGTTTGGTTGGCTGGGAGGTGTTTGTGTGTTTGGCAGTTTCAGTCCCCCTACTCTCTTCATATCTTCATGTTGTAATAAACAGCCAAAAACCCAATTTCCTTTGTTATATGTTTGGGAGCTTGTCAATTTCAGTCCTTTTGTTTAATTAAACTTTAGGCAAGGACTACAAATGCAATTTTATCCAATTCCAAGGGCTATTCTTGACATTTCTTCAAACTTTAAGGATTTTTCTTGTACAAATGACTATTGGAGGGTCATTTGTGACAAGTCTTCAAAGATGAGGGACCAAAATTGTATTTCTTCAATTCTTCAAGGACCATTTTGGAAATTCAGGATTTGGGTCTGGTTCATTGTGCGGCTTCGTTTCCCGTGTTCGTTTTTGATTGATTCTTGTGATCTTTTTGTCATCTCCTCAATATCCGTACCTGAAATACACAAGCAACAAACACGAGCATATATTTGGCAGTTTTAATGATATTTAATGCATTTTAAGCCCGATTTGGACGATGAGACTATGTATAAAAGCAGTCTCATCACTCCCCCATACTAAACCATTGTCGTGCCCTCACGCAATGCTAGAATAAAGTATCGCAGCATCTCCAAAATTCATTTTTATTCACTTTATTGAATGATAAAATAGCTACACTACTACTATTACCACTACTTGCGTTTTAGACATAATGTATGATTTTCATCGCAAAATGGGACGTTTAGGTTCATAGAATAAGAACACGTGAATGCTTCGTTAGAAATAATTTCATAGTCCTCGATTTTCACCCTAATTCCATGCCAAGCGTGCAACGAGATCATTGTCATTTTAAGTTAGTAATGCTAACATTACTCATATGCCCTAATCACGTACTTATTCTCCCAATTTCCTAAGTTGTATCTCTTATATTTTATTTTGTCTTGAATGTCTCACGAGAACACATTGTTTGACTTATGCGATAATAGAGATTTAGGTCTAAAAATAGAGTCCTAACGGTGTAACCAAGACCATCAAATCGATAACCCCTCCTAATAGACAACGATGTTAAAAAATTAAGTTGACAAGAAGAATCGATAAACATGGTTTTATAACGGTTTTGAACATGAGACTTATTACCAAAACTTTTATACGCCCCCTAACGGAAGGGCCTTATTATCTTTGGTTTACCTCCATCTTTTATTCAACTTCGCCATGAAGCTTTTATTATGACTTCGGTCTTGCCTTGCCTTTTATTATGCGCCTCATCGGTGGTTTTATTAGCCAAATACGTATATCCTCACGCTAAAGCGAATTTTGGATCTTTAAAGCTTCGAAGATTAAGGCTTGATTCACTTTCAATTTTGCATAGATTTTTCGGCCTTGTGGGGCTTCAAATTGTTTGCTAGATTTAGGTGAGCACTTGAAATCTTATTATTAGGTGAAGCTTTCGATTATTCGGGTGCCAATACTTCAAAACCGTGACGCTGGCGATACCTTAATGTCTTCCCAATTTAATTACACGGAAGCTACTAGAAAAGACTAGAAACCTAACAATCCTAACTAAACCGCTAAGTCAATATTTATTAAGCAAAAAATATTTACATGCGAAGGGAGAATAAGCAAACAACGAGAACACATGAGTTTTTGAAAGAATATGAGTACTCTACGTTTAGCATAGTAACTTATAATTAACTCTATCATTTCTCATCCTCATTTAAGAGACTTAGCCTAATGTGAAGTTAAGGAATCAAAGCTAAGTGCTCAACACGCACGGTCGAGTCAAAAATTACTCTTATTCTCGCCATCGGAAAATCTACATTCGTGTCTTCAAACACTTATAAAACATGAGAAAAAATTTAAAATTTGGCCATTTTTAGCCTTATTTTGCAACAAAAACGATAACAAAAAAGATAAACTTTGGAAAGCGTGAAGGTTTGGCAAGGCAAGTATCTATTCACCCCCCCATACTAAAGTTAAACATTGTCCTCAATGTTTCGAGTCTAGGGGTGCAAACACCCCCATACTAGAGATGTAGTCGAATGCCTAATCTAGCATGGAAAGGGTGTAACCAATAAGTAATAGCCGTTTATGAAGTGTGCTAAAAACCTAAGGTTAGAACATCAAAGGATATATCATTTGGATATTGAGTAAGTCTTCAAAGCAAATGATCGAGTGCTCCCATAAAACGAACACGAGAGGATCCAATCGTGAAGATCATGATCTAAAATCCACAATGCACAAACAACCACGGAACAAAGGTTGGAAGGGCACAAATCCCCTCACATTAAACTAATTAGAAAGCGATAATATGTACATAGGATAAGCATGGGACTCCACCACGAGGCACCTTGTTTTTGATAACCGAGTCAAAAGCTCGACTCGAATCCCCATAAATGTGATCATTTAGGGATTATCTTGGTATGGTCAATTTTTAGTGGGGCTTACATGATAAACAAGGCCCAAAAACAACCGGTATTAAGGACTAAGTATTTTGATGGTGCAAAATACCGGGATCGAAGATGGCGTTCTCGTTTTCATTGGAAAAACAAATCAACGCCACTTCATCATGTGCCAACACAAACCCAAAAGGTTTCAAGAAAATAGATGAGGAGAAATAGAAGGGTGGGACAATGGGTAAGTCATAAAAACATTGAGCTACTCGAGGTAGACTCGCACCAATCAAATAGAAAGATTTTCCATTTATTGCATCGGTGGAAGACCGAGATTTCCCTTTATAAGCAATTCCGGGATCAAATATCTCGTCCTCGGTGGAGAAAGGGAAGGGAACATAAGGGGCTTCCCCCACACTAAGTCCACACAAAGCATCGTCAAAAGGAGAAGACGAGCTTGTAGTACTCAATACACGTGGTGATGACGGAGTTAGAGTTGTAGAAAAATCTTTTAAATCCAATTCAAAATCTTTTCCTTTTTCATCTTTTAAACTCTCCTTATGAAAACCCGACTTAATTATGTCAAAAATATTTGGTGTTTCTAAAGCAATGTTAGTCACACTAAAAATTCTCACATTTGAAAACCGTTTTGGTAAAGGTGGTGGTAAGTTCTCAAAACGTTTATCAACAAAGAGAACTCCCCCATCGGGATCAACATATTCATCATCCGAAGAATCATTCGTGATTGGAATCGTAGGCTTAACACTCTTAACCTCCACCGGCGAAGGGGACGGAAAATCGTTTTTATCATCAACTCCTAAAACTCTTTTTGAAATCCTTTTGCAAATGTTTTTGATGGGATTGACATTGTACAAAGACGTGATAGAATACACATGAGAAAGTGTGGAGTTTTGAGTTGCATTAATGACGAGTTCTTCCTCACTGAAACGAAGTGTGATTTTCCTAGCATGCACATCGATAAGTGCTCTCGAGGTATCCAAAAATGATCGACCTAAAATTAGAGGAACTTTAGGATCGATGGGAATGTCAACAACAATAAAGTCTACGGGATAGTATAACTTTCCGACTTTCACGAAGACGTCCTCGGTTACTCCACAAGCTAGAATCGTAGAATGATCGGCCATCTCGATTGACATTCTTAAAGGAGTGAGATTGGGAAGATTGAGCGACTTAAAAATCTCAAGAGGCATCAAATTAATACTAGCACCAAGATCGGCCAAGGCGTAGCATTCTTCCATGTCTTGTATAGCACATGGGATTAAAAACTTGTCGGGATCACCGACTTTTTGAGGTATGCGGCTAAGAAAAACCGATGAACAACTAGACGATTTTTGCAATTTCTCTTTGTTATTCAACATACTTTTGAAGTTTGCGGCAAATCGATGCATCATGATCAAGGCGTCGACAAAACTTATATTAAAATGCAAATCACGAAACATTTTCATAAAAAGTTCAAATTGATAATTATTTCGTTCTTGTGCCTTTTCCTTGTCTCGTCTTGAAGGGTAAGGTAAGGGTGGTGTGGGTTGGGGCATAGGCATCGGCCTTGGAATCTCGGGTTCCACTATTGGTATTGGTTCAACCGTAGGTGTGGTTTGAGCGGTACTTCGTGGGCTTGGAATTTGCTCCTTTTCTACCACCACCTCGGGTTCTTTCTCTTTTTCCTTCTCCATAGAAGTACTTGGACGAGAAATGGGTTCTTTGAAAGTATTACCACTACGAGTAGTAATAACCTTCAATTCTCCTTTCGGGTTCACGGTGGTATCACTAGGAAGACCACCCGAAGAAGAAGGTTTACACATGATAGCTTCAAACATTTTTCCCATTCGGTCTTCAAACTTAGATTGCCTAGCATCCGCTTTTAACAACTCTTGCTTAATCTCATGTTGTCCTTGCTCCATTTTTTGTTGATTTTGTTGGAGTTGTTGAACATTTCCTTCCATTTTATTATCATGAGTTTTAAGTTCATTAGCAAGTTCGTTTTTAAGCTCGTTTTTCAACTCGGATCTTAAGCTAACCATTGCACGTTGCAAATTATCAAACTTAGCATCATTTGCCTTAGCATAATTCAAAAATTCTCCTTGAAGATTTTTTGTGTGATCATTTTGAAAACCTTGTGTGGTAGTTTGAAAATCACGGTTTTGGTTTTGGTTTGAAATTTGCCCATTTCCACTTTGATAATTACCCTTGTTGTAATCACGTTGATTGTCTTGATAATTACCACCTTGATTGTTGTTTCGATAGTTATTAGCATTTTGATTTGGTGGAGCTTGATTTTGGCGGGAACCTTGACCGTTTTGGTTATAAGTTCCCGTGGCTACATAAGCACTCGAAGTGTTACCATCCGCGGTAATGCACTCGGAAAGATCATGAGCTCCACCACATGACAAACAACTCTTAGCAACCGCTTTAACCGAAGCGGAATTAGAAGCTTCTTGAGCTTTCCAATGGGACATAAGAGTCGAAAACCTATCGAAAAACCGATTCTCCTCATTTGCTTCATCTTGTAAGGCATTAATGCTACGAGACGATGATGACAATGACGAGCCCAATTTGGCAACACTCGGTGTGTTACGAGGGATATAAACCTTAGACCTATTCTCAATTATCACCAAAGCTTCCTCAACCGTTTTACACAAAAAATTACCACCCGCGGCGGCATTTAAATAATCTCTTTCATGATCATTAAGTCCATTGTAAAACGTGTCAATTTGATGCAAGTCGGAAAAACCGTGATGAGGACATTCATGTAACATCTCCTTAAACCTATTCCAAGCCGTTGAAAAACTTTCATTTGATTCTTGTGAAAATTTAGAAATCTCGTTTTTCAAGTGCGTAGTCTTAGAGGGCGGAAAAAATTGGTTTACAAATTTTGAAACGAGATCCTTCCACGTCAATATAGAATTGGGTGGCTCTTTCTCTAACCAAATTTTAGCGGGCCCCGCTAAGGAATACGGAAAGAGCATCATCTTAATCGAGTCATTCGAGACATCCTTAAATTTGCAAGTGGCGGTAAGACGATTGAATTGGCGGATATGGTTGTGTGGATTGTCTTTCTCATCACCACGGAATTTGTTGTTTTGAATCATGGACAACAAACCCGTCTTAACCTCAAAATTCTCCGCAAGGATAGCGGGAATCACAATCGCTTCTCCATAACCCTCGGTGGGTGCTTGAAGCAACTCCATCATAGTACGATTAGCCATGGGTGCTTCTTGTTCTACGATGGGTTCGACAATGGGAGATTCTTCACTAGAAGATGTTTGGTTTCCTTCCTTTTGACGACGTTTACGTGCACGTCTTGCTTTGGAGCGAGTTTGCATAAACGTCATGTACAACGAGGGGACGAGCAAAGAAGATTCTTTTTGGTGTTTTGTATTTTTCAAATTTTTTTGTGGTTTTTGATTGTATTAACCTTTTTGGAATTTGGTGAATGTATTAAGTAGACACAAATCTACAAATCTCCTCCTTAATCAAATCTCTCGATTAAAGAAGCCTCAAGGAATGAAAACGATCACGTGAAGTGAACGCCTTCGATGACTTTAGAACGTTGGTGGAACACCAAAACGTTCAAGAGGGTTTAATCAATGGAAACCAAGAAAATATATATGATACTTAGTAATACTTTGGGCGGCAAAACCCTCGATTAGCTTTCAATCTCAAAATACACACAAGCAAGCGGAGGAAACGAGGCGGCGCGAAGCACTTAAGAGCCTTTTTCCTTTAGGTCGTGAAATACAACCGCCTTATACCCACCTTATAGTTTGTATTTTTTCAAAATCGAGCTTCACGAAAGTATTTATCTATTTTTGCCTTTTTCTTTGGTTTGAGATTCGAATACAATGATTGGGTAATGACCTCCCAAGTCAAGGTTGTGATTTCTCACGTATTTGGAGTACTTGTGAATTTATTGTTCTACGTATACAATATAGGAATAGTATTCACACAAAAACCGAAAACCAATAATACGTATTAGTAGAGTGCTACTAATACAAATACTAATTATGGTTAGTATAAAAAAACAACAATTGCAATCAAAATAGGACACGCCTCCCCGGCAGCGGCGCCAAAATGATAGTTGTAAAATTACCCCTTTAGGAAAAGGAAGGTAATTTGGGCAAGTATTAACGAGTAGTTTAGGAAAACCACAAGTTATGACCCAATGAAGTGAGTTCGTTCTCGAGGAGGCAAGTGCGTTGTGTAATGAATTGATTTTGATTTGAGATTATTGCTATGAGAAAAGAAAATAGAAATCGATGAGAAGAGAATGACGGTTACGAGGACGGATTAAACTAAGACGAAAAAGGCGTTCACGTAAAACCGTAAAAAGCTACAAATTAAAAATTTAAACCTAAAAATTAATTAAAAGTTAAGACTAAGTCTAAAATAATATAAATAAGAACAAAAATCCAATAAAAATATTTTAAACCCTTTTATTAATTAAATATTCAATTTTAAATGCTAATTAAAGCCCTAAAATCAAATATAATTAAAAAAATGTCCAAAATATTATTTTATTGAACAAATAACTTACTTATATTATCTAAAGACTAAAAAGTATTTTTCCTAAATTTTAAAAACTATTTTTCTATTTTTAAACCACTAAAAACTATTTTTAAACTAAAATAATCATAAAACATAATAAAATAATGCCAAAAATAATTTGTCAATTTTAAAAATCCTAAATTACTCTAATGAACAGTATAAAAATGAAAAAGTTTGAAAAATATAAAATTTTGCACTAAAGGACAAAAACAGTTTGAATAAAAACCCTAATTAAACTAAATTAATTCTAAAAAATAATTAAAAAGTGAACAGTAAAAACTTTTTAAACTAAAAATCTTAAATTATTTTTCTAAATAAAAGAAAAATTTTAAAACTAAAAAGTACTTATTTTTGTCACTAAAAGACAAAAATCAGAAATTAAAAGTAATTAAAAATAGCAATTTAATGTAAAAATACTAAATGAACAGTAAATTAAAAACTAATTAAACAGAAAAATCAAAATTAAATAAGAAAAATAATGAAACTATTTTCAAGACCTAAATCCTATTTTCAGGCACTAAAGACAAAAAAAAATAGATTTCTGATAGTGACACTTGACTGGCTTTCTCTTTTAGCTTGGCAGGGTTAACTTGTGTATTAGCAGGGGAACCTTTTTCCCACTTCTAGTGCAAAAATTTGTTCAGTTTAGTAATAAGCTTAGGAAAGCTTATATTGAGCTTATCTTTGGACAATGGGGGCACTCCCACAACCAGTTGGGTTGTGGGAAGTCTATTAAACAAGAAAAAACACAAGTCCAAGCCAAAAATCACACAAACAAACCCATTAAAGTTACTGATTAAGCAAGTATGTTTCTGATGAATAGTGTCCTGATCTATTTGGCACAAAAGTTATTTTCAAATGCTCAAATCTTGCACAAACGTGTACCAAATCACATATAAGCTATTTCAAACCCTACTTAAACCTATCCCTAACAGATAATCAAGATTTAAAGGCAAAAATTCCACTAAAACAAGCACAAAGAGGACTTACTGATTTTGCTAGTGAATACCATTTTTAACATGCAACTTGTGAATTAAACTCTACCAAACTGAAAACCAACTAACATACAACCTATTATCAACCTAATGAGTGAGCTGAACAGGTTTTAAAACAAGATTTATGTCAATTATACCAACTTAAACCCTAATCCAAACACCCTTTTAAACTTTCTGAAAATGATTTAACACACCAAATGCTTTAAAATCCTACCAAATCTGAATTTAAATACTTCTAACATGCATATAGACCTAAAATAAACATGAACAAACAGGTGAACTAGCATTCAAACAGATTTTATGCATTTTTCACCAAATCTCACAAACCAAAAAATTTTGAAAACTGAAACAAAAAAACAAGGGATTTACCTTGTGGGACCCACATCCAGGTCCCACAATGGCTGCAATGCCATCTCCCTTCAGGGTGGGGCCTGAGCTGAACTCTTGGGCTTTTGATTATGCAATGAGATGATGATGATGATCCTTGTACCTGCATAAAACAGACAACCAAGAAGACACCACAAGTTTAATAAGCTTGAAACCAATAAGTTTATAAGGCTTATTGGTTTTAGCTTATTAAACAGTAAGTATTGAGTAAAAATAATCAACCAAGACCTGTTTGAAACCAAACAGGTACCACCAAATTTTCTGAAAACCAAAACTTTTTTAGAGCCAAATACTTGAACTCTCCAATCCACTTAAACCTTAGAATCAAAAGAACCTCAACTGATATGAACCAAACAAGAACCCCTACACAGGATACTTGTTTTCCAAACACTTAATGGCCACAAATTCTCACAGGAAAATAATAGCCAAAAATGTTTAACAAATAAAATTGGAACTCAGATTTTTTTGCTCATTTAATACCAACTTTTAATAACCAAAAGGAATTACAAATCAATTTTATGAAAATACCAAACTTTGCATTACTTAAAAAGGGATTACATAAAACTTGAGTAAAAAATCTGGAACAAGGATACAATGCCACAAACGGCTTGTATTTATACTAGCCTAAGAATAATCTAGAACACTTGAATAAAATAATACAAGGAAAATCAAAGCCCTAAACCCTAATACATAAAAATCCGAAAATGCCCTTGAGTCTTGACTGAATTCTTGGTCAAGATGGATTCATGTGATGTTGCCAGCTGTTAGAGTTGATCAGGAACATTTGTTTGAGCTTAGGGACCAAGGAATATCATCTAGCCGTTGGTTTTGTCTGTTATTGGGGTTTGGGGAAAGTGACGGGTGCAGGGGAGGGCCCTACCCAACACATAGGTGTGTTGGGTTCACGTTTCATGTGTGGGATGGGATGAGGATGGTATGAATTATGGTTCTGGAAAATCTAAACAAAAACCCCTTTGATTTGTAGATTTTAGGATTAGGGTTTATGTGGGTTATGAACATGGGATTAGGGGTGTTTAATCTGTTTTGTGGGTAAATGTATTTAAATTTTGTGTTAAGTGGGAAAAATAAGGGTTTGACTTTGGTTGACCCAGGTTTATGTAAATAAACCTGTGAGTGGGGTGTGACGTGGGTGGATGGGAGTGAGGTGGAGGATTGTGAGTGGTGGAGTGGGGTGATGTGGAGGTTTGGTTGGCTGGGAGGTGTTTGTGTGTTTGGCAGTTTCAGTCCCCCTACTCTCTTCATATCTTCATGTTGTAATAAACAGCCAAAAACCCAATTTCCTTTGTTATATGTTTGGGAGCTTGTCAATTTCAGTCCTTTTGCTTAATTAAACTTTAGGCAAGGACTACAAATGCAATTTTATCCAATTCCAAGGGCTATTCTTGACATTTCTTCAAACTTTAAGGATTTTTCTTGTACAAATGACTATTGGAGGGTCATTTGTGACAAGTCTTCAAAGATGAGGGACCAAACTTGTATTTCTTCAATTCTTCAAGGACCATTTTGGAAATTCAGGATTTGGGTCTGGTTCATTGTGCGGCTTCGTTTCCCGTGTTCGTTTTTGATTGATTCTTATGATCTTTTTGTCATTTCCTCAATATCCGTACCTGAAATACACAAGCAACAAACACAAGCATATATTTTGTAGTTTTAATGATATTTAATGCATTTTAAGCCCGATTTGGACGATGAGACTATGTATAAAAGCAGTCTCATCAGTACTCTTATGGCACAAGGGACTAAAGCTGGACATTCGTTCAAATCTTTCATGTTGGACAAGCCCAAGCCCATTACTTGGTCCCATCTCTCAAACGGCTCTTTTGTAGCCTTAGGTTTAGATATATGGAGTAGCGTGTTTCACTTTGTTTGTATCGCTCTTATTTTGTCTGTGTGTTTTCTCCCAAAAACACACCTCGCTCTCTCTCTCTCTCTAGCTTGATCTCAGAAACCTTGTTTATTTTCTTGTTTTGATTGTAAGACTATGATCATGTAGATCATAGGGCTACACGTGAGTAGCACTTGTAGTCATTAGTATCTTTTCTTATTCAGTTTTGTGTTATTAAATCTTTGTTAATAAAAGGTTTTTGTGTTTGAGGTGATTCTGATCATGTTTTTCTACATGGTATCAGAGCCAGGTTGTTAAAACTTGATGAAATTTTTTTAGGGTTTGTTCAAAATTGGGGGTTTCTAGTTATTTATACTTTTTTGAAAAGATCTGCTATTGAAATAGCTGAATCTGTTAATATTACTTCTTGAATCAAAGTTTTGGACCTTTAATTTTTTTGAGAAAAAATTAGGGTTTCTGAGATCTGCTCTCTTATTCATTATTATTGTCGATTGGGTTGATTGGTGGTGTTGTTCATCGACTAAAGTGATTTTCCCTAATTTTTTTCAAAAAGAAAATTAGGGTTTCATTTTTTTTGGTGGATTGTTCGATTGGTGGTGATTCACTCAGTTTCCTTGTTGATTCGATGGTGTGTTCGCTGGTTTTGTCACTTTCCCCAATTTTTTCCTTGAAGAAATTTTTGGGGTTTGTGACTTGGAGGTTATGTCACTTCTTAGACTAAGTGAATCTAAGAGTGACAGTTCGATTGAGCTTTGGTTTATTGCACTGTAACACCTCTGCTTATCTCTCTTTGATTGCTATCTGTTTTTTGTTTGTTTCTTATTATTGCTTGTTTATTTGGGGGTTTGGTAGTCTTTTATTCATTCATACCCTTTATTTGGATCCTCACTTGCTACTTGCCCTTGACCTGCCATCCTTGAGTGGTTTGGATTCCTGGGAACTTTGTTTGCTGTATTGTGAGTTCTCTTTTTGACCTCTTGACCCTTCACCATGTCTGAACATGGTGATGATGATGCTATAAGTGTAACTGACCCAGTTACACTTATTAGTAAGCTTGACCTAAGTGACCCATTGCACTTGCACCCTAATGACTCAGCTGTTTTAACTGTTGTCACTGTGAAACTTAAGGGAACTGAAAACTATCAAGTTTGGGCTAATGCTATGTTACTTGCTTTAGAAGGGAAAAATAAAATTGGTTTTATTGATGGTACTTGTAAAAGGTCTTTAACTGATGAGGTTTTAGCAAGGCAATGGGACAGGGTCAATGTTGTTGTGTTGGGTTGGATTCTTAACTCTATTTCTGAGGAACTTTTCCTTGGACAAATTTTTTCAAAAAAGGCCAAACATGTTTGGAAAGAGCTAAAAGAAACATATCATAAGGTTGATGGTTCTGTCATGTTTAACTTGCACCATAAGATCAATACCTTGAAACAAAATGGTTGTAACTTGTCTGATTATTATCACAAATTGAATGCTCTCTGGAAACAATATGATGCTATGATTGAATTACCTGCTTGTGTTTGTTCTGCTTCTAGTGAGTTTAAAAAACATAATAAGTTATTGAAACTTATGCTGTTTTTAATGGGGTTAGATGATTCTTATATGAGTATTAGGAGTTCTATCTTGTCTAGAGAAAGTCTTCCTGATGTTAAGGGGGGCTTATGCCATCATCTCTGCTGAGGAATCTCACAGAATGGCTTCAAGTAGTGGTTCTAGGCACTCTCAAAGGGCTCAGACCACTGCTTTCTTGTCTAATGGGCCCACCAGAAACAATGTTCAAAGAAATCAGAACCCTAATGCTAATATATTGAGACCTATAACCAACAACTTTAATCAAAATGGTAATCAAGGCAACTTTAGACCTAACAATGGTAATACTGGTTTTTAGACCTAATAATCAGAATGTTGTGAGACCCAACTTTACCTCTAATGCTGAATTGGTTTGTGAAAACTGTGGGTACAATGGTCATACCATTGATAGGTGTTTTAAGATTATTGGATACCCCAGTGATTTTGTTCATAAAAAAGGGGAAATCAAAATTTCAAAGGGAAAAATATGGCTAATAACTCGGTTGGTTCTACTAGTGCTACTGGTTTTTCTGATGAACAAATGGCTACTCTCCTCTCTCTTTTTAAAGATAACAGTGGAACTGGAAAGAATGTACAAGCCAATATGGCAGGTACTATTTTTAACTCTAGCAAGTTCTTTAATGAAAACTTTGATAAATTTTATTGTTCTAATACTAGCTCTAAACTTGGGATGACTTACAAGGGGAAGGTTATTGACTCTGGGGCTAACCAACACATGACTGATAGTGATAGGGAACTTGATAATGTGTTTGATATCTCTCATCTTAAAATCAAAGTTGCTCACCCAAATGGTACTGAGGCTATTATAACTAAAATTGGTAACCTTAAACTTCCTAATGGTCTGATTCTTGTTGATGTGTTGGTTATCCCTGAGTATTGTGTTACTTTTATATCTGTGCATAAGCTTGCTAAAGATAATAGGATTTTTGTTGTGTTTGATGAAACCAAGTGCTTCTTTGTTAACCAGGATTTGAATCTGAAAAAGGTGACGGGGATTGGTAAACAATGTGGTGGTTTATACTATTTAGATACTGAAGGTATTAGTTGTAAAAATCAAAACAAACTTGTTACCTGCTCTCTGTCTCATTGTGATTGGGCACCCTGCTGACCCTGCCCTTAATGTGCTTAAACAATCCTTAAAAATTGATAAAGATGAGAAAACCTTTTTTTGTGAAGTTTGTCAAAGAGCTAAACAAACCAGAAATCCTTTTCCTTTAAGTGATCATAGAACCAGAAAACTTGGTGATATTGTTCATCTTGACTTGTGGGATCCTTATAGGGTTACTAGTCACTTTGGCCATAAATATTTCTTGACTGTTGTGGATGACTATACTAGGGATGTTTGGCTGTTTCTTATAAAAACCAAAGATGAAGTGTTTTCCAACATTCAAAACTTTTACAATCTGATTAAAACTCAATTTAAAGGTAATGTTAAAACTTTCAGAAGTGATAATGGAACTGAATTTGTTAATCAAAACTTCAAAGTTTTTTGTGAAAATAATGGCATCATACACCAAACTTCCTGTGCTTACACACCACAACAAAATGGAATTGCTGAAAGGAAACATAGACATCTGTTGAATATTGCTAGATGTCTTATGTTTCAGGAGGGAATTCCTCTTAAATTTTGGACTGAATGTGTGCTAACTGCTACTTATCTTATTAACAGATTGCCCTCTTCTGTGCTAAATGGAAAAAACCCCTTTTGAAATGATTTATAATACTTGTCCTAGGATCTCTCACATTAGAATGTTTGGATGTCTGTGTTTTGCTACTTTTCTTAATAGTTCAGATAAGTTTTCCAGCAGATCTAAAAAATGTGTTATGATGGGTTATTCTAGTTCTCAGAAAGGATATAGGTTTAGAGTCTTGATAGGCATTAATTTTTTGTTTCTAGAGATGTTAAGTTTTTTGAAACCATATTTCCTTTTAAAGACTCTGCTTTTAATTTCAATAAAAATAATTTTAATAAAGAAAATGTTTCTCAAGACTTAAATCTGTTGAATTTTTTTGACTTTGATAACCCTGAACTTCCCAATGATGAAGAGAGAGCATCTAAACATAATGGTGACAATCTGTCACCAAGTGCTAGCAGCCCACCTCCAAGTCTAGGTGACACTGGATGCATTGCCTCATGCATTGATACCAGTGATGCCAGCTTGAATAGGAAGAGGCTGCCACACTTGATGAAATTACAGACTCTAAGGGAAATTGAGATATTTATCCCATTCCTTCCCCTCACGTTCAAAACATGGAAGGAAACCATGGGGATGATTCTATAAACATTGTTCAGGGTGGCCAAGGTTTGAGGAGGTCCTCAAGACCTTCTGTTTTTCCCAGAAATTATAATGATTTTGTTGTTCAGTCCAAAGTCAAGTATGGACTTGAAAAATTTATTGGATATTCCAAACTTGATAAAGAAAATTTTTGCTTTGTCACTCAACGTAACAAAATGAGTGAACCAAAAAGTTTTTTTGAAGCATCTCAGAATCATCACTGGCTTGATGCTATGAACACTGAACTTGCTGCTTTGCTTGAAAATGATACTTGGGACATTGTTGAACTCCCTAAAGGTAGGAAAGCCTTAGGTTGTAAGTGGATTTGAAAATTAAAGTTTAAGTCTAGTGGTGAGGTTGAAAGGTATAAGGCTAGGGTTGTTGCCCAAGGTTTTGGGCAAAAGGAAGGCATTGATTATGATGAAACCTTTGCCCCTGTTGTTAAAATGGTTACTATTAGGTGCTTGATTAATCTTGCTATCATACAATCTTGGCCCATTTTCCAACTTGATGTCAACAATACCTTCCTTTATGGTGACCTTATTGACTGTGTACATGAAACCACCACAAGGATATCTTCCTGGGGGTGATAACTTGGTTTGTAGGCTCAAAAAATCTTTGTATGGGCTTAAACAGGCTCCTAGGCAGTGGAATGCCAAACTTACATCTGTTCTTAGTGAAAATGGCTTCATTCAAAGCAAGTCTGATTATTCTTTATACACTAAATCTCATGGTAACTTATTTCTTGCGTTACTGGTGTATGTTGATGATATAATCATAACTGGGAATAATATTGATGAAATTGAGAATTTTAAAAGTTTTTTAAGAACCAAGTTTATGATTAAAGACTTGGGTAAACTAAAGTATTTCTTAGGAATTGAAGTTGTTGACACTAAGAATGGTGTTTGTTTAAACCAAAGAAAGTATGTGTTGGACTTGTTATCTGAGTATGGGTATGCTTACTTGTAAACCTGCTAAAACTCCTTTACCCTCTAAACTCGTCATCACTAACCAGCCCACTAGTGAGGACCCTCTTCTTGATAACATTGTTGATTATCAAAAGCTTATGGGAAAGCTCATTTATCTGACCAACACCAAGCCTGCCATTTCTTATGTTGTGCATTCTTTGAGCCAATTTATGCATTGTCCTTTGAACTCTCATCTTAAAATTGCTTTTAAGGTTTTAAGATACCTCAAAAGCTCTCCAGATTTGGGTATTCATTTCACAAGGAACTCAGGTATGATTCTTGATGCTTATTCAGATGCTGATTGGGCAAAATGTGTTGTCACAAGAAGGTCTGTGACTGGGTACTGTGTGTTTATTAATGGAAACTTAGTTTCCTGGAAAAGCAAATAGCAAAACACTCTCTCTAAATCTTCTACTGAGGCAGAGTATAGAGATCTTGCCTCAGTAACCAGTGAAGTGATGTGGGTGCTTAAGGTCTTAAATGACTTGCAATGTGATAATTTCTAGTCACACTTCACTGTGATAGCAACTCTGCTATCAAGATAGCAGCCAACCCTGTGTTTCATGAGAGAACAAAACACTTAGAAATTGATCTTCACTTTGTGAGAGAAATTTTTTTGAGTGGTGTTGTTAAAACAGAAAGTGGATTCTGCAAATCAAATTGCAAACATCCTTACAAAGGGGTTGGAAACAGATTTGCATAACAAGTTTGTCACAAAACTTGGTATGATTAACCTATATGGGCTATCAGATTAAGGGGGGATGTTAAATTTATGGACCTAATCTGATAGCCATAAATTAACTATAGGGACTTATTGTGTTGTTTTTATTATTTCAGTTAGCATTTTGGACTGGAAAGATAGTACTCTTATGGCACAAGGGACTAAAGCTGGACATTCGTTCAAATCTTTCATGTTGGACAAGCCCAAGCCCATTACTTTGGCCCATCTCTCAAACGGCTCTTTTGTAGCCTTAGGTTTAGATATATGGAGGAGCGTGTTTCACTTTGTTTGTATCGCTCTTATTTTGTCTGTGTGTTTTCTCCCAAAAACACACCTCGCTCTCTCTCTCTAGCTTGATCTCAGAAACCTTGTTTATTTTCTTGTTTTGATTGTAAGACTATGATCATGTAGATCATAGGGCTACACGTGAGTAGCACTGGTAGTCATTAGTATCTTTTCTTATTCAGTTTTGTGTTATTAAATCTTTGTTAATAAAAGGTTTTTGTGTTTGAGGTGATTCTGATCATGTTTTTCTACACAGCTGTAAACTGATTTTCAGAAAGGTAAAGAGAAGTTAAATGAGTCATGGAACATATAAACTTGGGAATGGTTCCATGAAAAGAATTTTCCGTAAGACTAAGCTCATTCAAGTAGGTTAAGTTAAGCAACGAAGGGGTAATCTCACCTTCAAGACCCGACAGGTAAAGTCTTGTGACATGCCCTGTTGGGTCAATGCAACTGACTCCAGTCCACTTACAGCAATCAGCTTCTTCTTCAGGTCTCCATGTAGAGAGCCAATCATGTGGGTCATGAAGGTGAGCTTTGATATCAAGAAAAGCTTGCCTCTCCGTATTGATGCACGTTTTAGCACCTCCTTCTGCTGCTACAAACAGTTGTTGGTGGCCAAAGGAAGTGGCAGATGTGGCATTAAACCAGAGAAGGACAAGTGATAAAATAAACAAAATATGAGTATGCATAAAGTAAAAGTAAACATTTCCTTCATAATGTATGTATGTTGTAGAAAATTATATGTGATGTTTTTTTTATCTGATAATGAACACATACGCCTCTATGCAGCTTTATATAGACTTTGATAGCAAATAATTGAACTAGATGGATATAAATTTGTGTGGAGCAGACAACACATGGAAAAAAAATCAAACAATAAATAAGTAGTCCCACACCAGACGACCAAAGACCAGGGCCGGCTCATTAATTCCGGAGGCCCTGTGCAGCACCAAAAAAGGAGACCCCGTAAAACACGAACACAACTTTTTTTATGTGGGCGTGTTGGAAATGATAGATCAACTTATCATATACTGTATTAAAAAGGCTAGAGTTAGTTATTCGTATTTTAGGAGGGAGAAAATGGTATACAAAAGCATACCATGATATGTGAAAAAAAGCAATAGTAAAAATATTTTTTGATTCCTCTTTCTTCTCCGACAACTTCCAGAGACGGAACCAGGAATTTATGTTGAGGGGCAAAAAAAAATCGATAGTAACATACAACTTTTTTTTATATTTTAGATGGCATGTTGAAGTTTATATCGTTTGACATTCAAATTTAATGATATTCTCTCAACAATAGCATATATTTACTTAATAAGTTGAAAACACAGACAAAAGTTTTTGTGAGTTATAGCGAACTAGCTTAAAGACCCGTCTAACGTCGGGTGTAGTTTAAAGAATGATTTTTATAAGAAAAAAAATTTAACGAATGTTTATATTTTAAAAATGAAATGGGTTCTCGTAATTGAACACAATAATATAAAAAATATGTAGTATTCGATAAGCTACTAAAGTTTGTAACGATAATGGATGTTAATATTAAAAGAACATAAAAGGATCTTATCCGATAATCGTTTAATCTTGTAGCAATCACAATAATAGAGTTTCATGCATTTTAATCTTCACTCTTGAGCAAATAAAGTCAACAACCTATACCTATTCCATGAATGCCTATTTTATGAACACGTAATACTTGAATGAGAAGGCAATTAAAAAGAGACTATCAACAATAATTTAGATGTATTTAAATATTAAAATTATTAGTAACGGCGTTTGAAATTGTATATTGTACAATTTTAAAATCGATTATGGAATCACAGGAGTAACTAAAGAAATTATTGCTAAAAATATATGTAAAGCTAAAATTGTTGTTAAGACTAATATTTCTACTCTTAATATAAGTTTGATCCAAAACCCATTAAATGGGCTAGCAATTTGGTTTTGCTTTTTACATAAATCTTTGTATAGCTCAAAACGTCTTGAACACAAAGGTTGAAATTCTAATATGTCAAAGTTCTCTTTTCATGGTCATCATATTAACACCAAGGCATAAACATCTCTGTATTATCTTTATCTCCTCCATAACATGATGTAGCAGTTACCCGGTTCATTGGTACCCCAACCTTTCAAAACATAATCTGTACAAAACTATAAATCGTTAGAACACTATAATGACCCATTTCAAAGTACACCATACTGACCCAATAAGGTGGTGTTTGGCATTGTCATTTATAACAGATTAAAATGAATTACATGTGAGCCCAGCGTCAACTGAATCCATTGTCCCACTTATGAGTGTTTCGGCTGCAATCTTTAGCAAGTATGCGAGATCAAACTCTTCCCCAACATTTGTTCCACCAACAACGCAATGATCCTCTGGCATTCTCCTAATGGTGATCCACAAAGTTCGTTACCTATTTTAGGAAGTCAAAATATATCAGTAAGGTGAGTTTCACTGAAATTGAGTGTGACTTTTCCGTAACATAAGGAACCAGATTAGTCTTTGGGAGTTTCCGGAATGTATAACATAAACAAATAAGATAAGAGATATAGTCATATTTTCATTACTGATATTGCTACATTACTCATACCAGAATCAAGGCGTCGCGAAATTTATTTAGAGAAGTTGCTTGACTTTCTTTTAGAGAATTGGAGGATTAACATCAATGTCCATATTAGCAGCAGTTCCTACTATGATTCCCATTGCTGATTCGATTATTGTGCAGTTCAAATTTGGTAATTTTTCTGTTGCGATTGCATGTATCTAATCAACTGTAACTTTCCTCACATTTTCCCTTGCATTGAAATGGTTTTGTGCCATTTAGCAATAAAGCAAAATATGTTTTCTGTAGATAATGAAGTTCTAGATTGTGATGTTAGAAACAGAGTAGCTCTGTTTAGAAACTTGTCATGCAATCCATCAAGTACTAACAAGTACTTACAATACTCGGTCTTAATTTTAGGATGTCTTACTAAAATCTCACTTATTGTTAAACCAGAGAGCATATACGTTATATTGTCAACTTGAGTGCATTTATGTTGTCATATAGCTATGAACATCACAACAGTTAGTTTAAAACAGCATAACATCGACGAAACAGTACTCTGTATAACCTAGAGATGCTAGACGCCTTTATGTTTGGGTGGAGTACACGCGACTTAATGTTCAAAATCAGACTCTCAAGTAGAGCTCCCATTTGTATCGATGCTAACAAGATATATACATATAGAGTGATGTAAAGCCAATCTAGAAAATGGTTTTGTAACATTTTATAACAAAGTATGTTTTCTTTATATAACACAGTTCTACATTCTGACGTTACAAACAAGGTAGCTATGTTTTAAGCCACGTATACTTTCACGCATTCAAGGGTACAATGTAGTTAAAGGCGAAACAAGAATCATTTAAATAATCAAATAAACCATTACGGATACCTATTTAGTTATCCCGTTTATCTATATGCAAGCCTCTGAAATTTTCGAATTACACTGGGATAATATTATCTTATTTACTGGGATAATATTATCTTAGTTATCGCGTGAAAGTTCATATATAGATGTTACATTTATGTAACATAAAGATATCGATGAAGCATAAAGCCTGAATCCCTTTGAATCTTGGTTCATGGAGGAGGTATTATTTATTTGACTTTTAGGAATGTATTGTCGCTCCTTCAGTATTAATTTCTTATTGAAATAATGGTGGAGGTCTAACGGGTGTAAACTGCGATTCAGAATGAGCCATTCTGGTTTGGTAGTTTAAACAGATTTAGCCCACTAGAGGTGGCAAAACTAGCGGTTCGGGCGTGTTCAAGTAACGGGTCAAAACAGGGGAATATTACATAAAACTTTGGTAAAATGGGTTCGGAACATAACGAAT
The DNA here is from genome assembly GCA_025667525.1 of Glebionis coronaria. Classification (NCBI taxonomy): domain Eukaryota; kingdom Viridiplantae; phylum Streptophyta; class Magnoliopsida; order Asterales; family Asteraceae; genus Glebionis; species Glebionis coronaria. The sequence continues at coordinate 39,706,367 of CM046877.1, forward strand.
ATGAATCACGTCGGGTTCGATTCAACACCGGCTTAGCCTACTATACATCTCGACATTAAGCAGTCTGAGATCATCGTGCTTCTGTTGTCAACAAAAAGAATTCAGCGTTGTACATAATGAGTTTCCAAAGCTCCTGATCCCATCCATTCTTACAGCCTTAATTGTAACTCTTCGTTATGAAGGATTTTGTGGCTCCCTTTAATAGCCAATTCCACACCTTCAACTACATGGAATTGCTCCTCATCATATAGTCCCTCACCTGGCATTTCCGACACACAGCAACAAATATTTGAGCGACATGTGGCAAAAAATTTCCAAACGGCTTAACATACCGATAATGGAAATGGAACCACACCAAGAGGACAACAATGCTACAACCGTGGCATCCATGGACATCCAAAACTCTGTGGTCCAGATACCAATATCTTCATAATACACAAGTATTGTGTGCTTGACAACAAAGATCCAATGTTGAGCGCTGCATAAAAGTTTGCAAAGAACGCCCCTTCAGACCCTTTGCCTTTGTATTTTGGGTCTGATTCAGCAAACGGGTCTGCACCAAGAGTGGATAAGGTTTGCTGGTGTCACCATATCTGAATGAAGCCATGTATATCGTTAAATTGCACAATAGAGCTCTCTTTGTTGGTGCTTGTGTGCAATATTGGTGGTGGCTGTGGTGGTGACGACCAGTTTTCTTTATATCATATCAAGAGTGAGCAGTTCTGCTCTAACAAGTATACAGTAAGTAAGTGAAATTGTTACGTGGATAACCAAGTTCCACATCATCGTCATATCTGAAACAGAGCAGCTCTGTTCTAATCAGCTTTCGGGCACTAATGCTTTTGAACAGCAACATAATCTGTAAGAATATATCCGACAGAATAGCCCAAAAGATTTCATTAAGTTGCATTCAAAACATTGTTTAGGAGGTAACTGATAATAGATTTGTATTATTTCAGTTCATAAGATAAGATCTGAAAAACTGAAATCTTGCAAACATTGACTTTCACACTTCTGTTCTGCTAACAACATCTTGCACTAATTTTTGGTAACGGATTTTACACAACGCGGAGAAATGGCCACCCATGGTGTTAGTGGCAATTTTATTAATAAGGAGTGTTAAGAACCCCTTTACAAATACAACTGAAGCATGATATTACAATACAATATCTCTACCAACATAATAAGAAAAAACACATAAAAACCATATTACTATAAGTATTAAAGAAGGAAACATAGAAACATACATGACTATGCACGTGCAACCCTTTGCAATTTTGCAATGAACACCACGGTGTTTACATACACCCAATCTTTCAAGCTATCATGAAACTGGAAAAAAGCATGTCTCCCTCGGCGGTTAAGAAGTAAAGCACTACAAACTATCCAAAATCCAGTTGCAAAACCACTTGCCCCTCCAATATAAAACCATCTTTGGAGTTCATTTGAACTTTCCCCATCACCATCATTCTCACCAACATGTGGTACTCCCAAATCTTCATCTCCAAAACATTTTTTGGGAAGAGGAAGTCCACAGAGCCCCGCATTCCCAATGTATGTTGAAGCGTTAAAGGTTTGGAGTTGAGTGGCCAATGGAATTCTCCCAGAAAGATCATTAAATGACAAATCTAAATTATTTAGTAGAGACATCTCTGTCATGGTTGGTGGTATCTCTCCAGAAAACATGTTTTTAGATAAGTTCAAAGTTAAAAGCTGTGTCATTTGACCAATGTCTCGTGTAATGTTTCCATCTAGAGAGTTGTCTGACAAGTCAAGTACTAACAATCCATGCAGATAGGTAACTTCATTTGGGATTTGCCCTGTCAGATTGTTGCTTGACAAGTCGATCACATTAAGCAATCCCAAAATGCTGCTAAACTCATTTACCTTTCCTTGCCATTCGATCATCAGATGATCAATATAGCTACTTTGAAAACTACCACCAGTGGAAGAATGATCAGTATTCAAATGGTAGTCATTAAGGTACGGATGTATATTTTGTTCCAAAAGTAATCCTTTTCTAACCATGGAAGTAAGATTGTTCACACATGATGGGATTGTTCCATAGAGCTTGTTATATGACAAGTCTAATATTTGGAGACTTACTAACTGACATATTTGTGAAGGGATTGTACCAAAGAAGTTATTTGATTTTAGGCTAAGGGCATACAACCTTGACAACTTTTTCCCAATCCAAACAGGAATATCATCATATAAACTGTTGTCCCCCAAGTCCAAAAGGCCTAACCGGGTGCAATTCATCAAAGACATGGGCAAAGCTCCAGAGAATTTGTTGTTGTATAAACTCAAAGTCTCGAGGAGACCCAAACATCCTATAGAGGGAGGAAGACTTCCTGATAGACTGTTGTGTCCTAGATTAAGAACTTTTAGATAGCTCAGATTCTGAAGACAGTCTGGAAGTTGCCCGGTTATTTTGTTATGTGAGAGATCAAGAAATTCCAAATTTTTATACATTCGGCACAAGGAAGTGATTCCTCCATCGAATCTGTTTCTGGACAGATCTAAAAATTTTGCATCTTCAGGAAAAGTTGGTATTGAACCATAAAAGTAGTTGAAACTCAAATTTATAAAATCAAGGTCGTGATTTGATAATGAGTTCGGTAATTTCCCACTGATTTTGTTGAAAGAGAGATCCAAATAGCTTAAATGGGAAGACTTCCACTGGGTCCAGTACTCTATAGAAACTGTGTCTGAAATGTTATTTTTGGAAAGATCAAGATGCATGAGATTTTTCAGTTTTTGTATCCATTTGGGAAAACGAGGCCCTAGCTTGTTAGAACTGAAATTTATATATTCTATACTCCAAGAAAGGTTCGACACATCGTTAACAAAAACTCCTTCAAGTGAGTTGTTTGAAAGATCTATATACAAAAGATTTGATTTTCTAATGTTTTCAGAGATAGCACCTCTAAGAGAATTGGACGATAAATATAGTTCTTCTAGACTGGGTAGTTGCCATAGTTTGTCACTTATAGTTCCATTTAACTGATTAGAAGATAGGTCTAATTTTGTTAGATATAAAAAGTTTTGGATATCGTCAGAGAATGACCCTGTCAATTGGTTACTTGAAGCATACAATCTTTGTAAAGTAGCTGCTGCTGCTGTGCATCCAGACAAGTTGTTCAGAAAATCTGAAAGTTTCCCATCAAACTTGTTGCGAGAGAGAGAAAGATGTGTAAGCTTATTGCCAAACAATGGTCACCACCAACGAAACATGGATGAGGTGAGATTGTTGTTATCGAGATTAAGGTATTCAAGAGATAAAGAGGAGTTGTTGACAGATGAAGAATACGGGTGCAGGACTTGTGACAGGGTACATCCCTGTAAACTTAAACCCTTTAAGTTTCGGAGACCTATAATTACATTAACCCAGTTATTTATTTTGGCTAGAGAAATTCCATCCATCTCTAAGTCAGTTAAAAAAGACAGAGAAGACAACCAATCTAAGTTCTCAACTGTAAGATTACTACTAAGTAAAAGGTATTCCAAATTGGCGAGGTTTCCAAATTCTACAGGAATGGTTCCAGTGAAAAAGTTGTTTGAAAGGTAAAGCCCTGTTAATTTGGTCAAGGAACCAATGGATTGAGGAATGGTTCCACTCAAATTGTTCCCGTAAAGCGAAAGCCATGTTAATTCGGTCAAGGAACCAATGGAACTGGGAATTGATCCAGTAAATTGATTCCCACTAAGGCTAAGATAAGTCAATTGGGTCATATTACCAATAGCCTCGGGAATGGTGCCAGTAAAATTTCCACCAAGGTAAAGCGAAGTTAAATGAGTCATGGAACATATAAACTTGGGAATGACTCCACTTAACCCAACAATAGAAAGATCAGTTAACTGGGTCATGTTACCAATGCACTCGGGAATGGTTCCAGTAAACTGATTTTCACCAAGGTTAAGAGAAGTTAAATGAGTCATGGAACATATAAACTTGGGAATGGTTCCATGAAAAGAATTGTAAGAAAGAGACAGGTCATTCAAGTAGGTTAAGTTAAGCAACGAAGGAGTAATCTCACCTTCAAGACCCGACAGGTATAGACTTATGACATGACCTGTTTGGTAGCTGCAAACGACTTCACTCCATTGCAGCAATCAGCTTCTTCTTCAGGTCTCCACTTATAAAAGTCATTTGGGTCATGAAGGTGAGATTTTAGATCAAGAAGAGCTTGCCTCTCCTTATCGATGCACGTTTTAGCACCTCCTTCTGCTGCTGCAACGAGTTGTTGGTGACCAAAGGAAGTGACAGTTGTGGTATAAAACCACAGAAAGACAAGTGACAAAATAAACAAAACATGAGAATGCATAAAGTATAAGTAAACATTTCCTCTCATAATGTATGTATGTTGTAGAAAATTGTTTTGATGTTTTGTGATTTGATAATTAACACATACGCCTCTATGCAGCTTTATATAGACTTTGATAGCAAATAATTGAACTAGATGGATATACATTTGTGTGGAGCATATAACACTTAGAATACAGATCATATGGAATAGATCTCAAATTACACGTTCAAAGACTCTCAAGTCTTCGCACTTTGTACTTATTGAGAATGTTCACCCATCTTGAAATATCTTTTTGGTCCTGGAATTGTTATATGACATAAGTGTAAAACCAAACAAATGGACTCCAAAAAATCAACCTATTTATAAGAGAACAAGTAGATAACGTGATATAAACGACATCTATAATTTGCATATAAAATATGAAATCTGGATTGGTTTAAAAACTCAGCAAACTCGAAACTGTAACTACTGCACGTCAAGCTTCACACAATATCAAAGTGGTTTCATCAAGTTAATTTCCTTTTACTACGTTTTAGGAAAATATCCAAGTTTAATTGGAAACATCTGTAAAATTTCGAAACAAATGTTTAGGTTATAGAAGATTTGGTAGTGATGCTTTTTTGACAGGTATATAAGAAATTTTGAAGACATTTGAACCAAATATAGTTTAATTTTCGACAACTTTTATGTATCTTTTGAGAAGTGTTCGTTTGGAATATTGAACATGCTTTTTACAAATTAGTATGTGAGTATGTCATCCGTCTCTTGGTTGGTTTTCATGTTATTGACAGATTGCAGGGTAAACAACACTTTGTAACAAATTGTCACCAAAAGATTAGTGCCGCGGGCAATTTCTAGTTTGTATTTCAAGTTTAGACCGATTGAGACCTTTCCTCAAAGACCACCTCTTTAACAATGTGATCGCCGTCGGTTATGTGTTTTTTCCAAATTATACATGCCTTGCCACTAGACTAATTGCTTTTAAAATTAGATTATTTTTCGTTCAAAAATAATTTTGTATTTTAGTTTTAGTTCAAAAATATAAAACTTAAACAAGTCCGAATATGTGGAATAAATGGTGAAGAAATAAGATAGGAAAACTTGTATTTATTAGACATCCTTTTCTATGTTGTGATATTTTTGGACTAGATAGAAATTTTGTGTGGAACACATAAAACTTATGAGACTAAAGATAATTGGCAATTTGTATTTATCTGATTTTCTTTTTCCATTTTGTGATAATTTTGGTGATATCCTTAACAATTAAACCTGTAAAAAAAGCAATTTGTATCATCAACATTTTTTATAAATAGAAACATTTTTACCACAATATAGTATGTAAAACACAAAAAGCCTATCATAAGAGGATATATATGCACACATGATGAAATAGGATTGTTATAATTTTAGTCTCACATTCTCTAACAGCTTAAAAATGCATCACGAATTAAACTTGTTCCTTCGGCTCCTTAGCCTTTTATTCAACACTCATACACTTTTACCGCTTAGCACAATAAACATAGAGGACGAAATCAAACACAGTCAATATCGCAATAAGGAAATAAAATCGTTCCATATGACCATCATTTAAATTCTACAGTATCCATCCAACTTCACCTCCTTTTGTGATAATACTCATCACCAAGTGTACGAGAAGGCTGCTAATTACATAGTTTCCCAAAGAAATCGACGCCATACATAATAAGATAGGAAAACATGTATTTATTAGACATCCTTTTCTATCTTGTGATATTTTTGGACGAGATAGAAAATTTGTGTGGAACGCATAAAACTTATTAAGACTATAGATAATTGGAAATTTGTATTTATTTGATTTTATTTTTCCATTTTGTGATAATTTTGGTGATATTCAACCTATCACAAAGCAACTTGTATCATCAACATATTTTATAAATAGAAACATTTTTACCAAAATAAAGTATGTAAAACCCAAAAAGCATATCATAAGAGAATATATATGCATACATGATGAAATAGGACTGTTATATAATTCTCGAGTTCTCAAACAACTTAAAAATGCATCACGAATTAAACTTGTTCCTTTGGCTCCTTCGCATGTTCAACACTCATACACTTGTACCGCTTAGCACAATAAATATACAGGACGAAATCAAACACAGTCAATATCGCAATAAGGAAATAAAATCGTTCCATATGACCATCATCTAAATTCTCCAGTATCCATCCAACTTCTCCTCCTTTTGCGGTAATACTCATCACCATGTGTACGAGAAGGCTGCTAACATAGTTCCCCAAAGAAATCGACACCATACATAATGAGCTTCCAAAACTCTTGATGCCATCCGGCGCTTGTAGCACATAAAAATATGTTCATAGTGCTAGAGTGTTTATCAGGAATTGACCTTTTTAGCCTCTCGACCTCAGTGACTCCAGCAGCAACCATTGCAAATAGTCTAATGATTAGTCCTACACCCATTCTTTGAAGCTCGGTTAACCCTTTGGGGTTTCCACTTAGTCTTCCGGCTAAGGGGACTAAGACTCTACGGTAAATTAGTGTGCACATGAGGACACTTACTATGTTGAATACTGACATGCTTGCTGCTGGTAAATGGAAGTTTCCTACGTACGCGTTCATGGTTGCACCCTGCTCGACGAATAGTGATGCCATTTGAGTGAAGATGACCGAATATATGATTGTGCATAGCCAAATTGGCAAGATTCTTATTATACATTTGCCTTCTTCTACTTGTGTCACTGTGCATACTCTCCAATGATTTTGGGCCCCCGATAAGTCTCTCTCTGTAACGATTGTGGCTTTATCTAGGCACCCGAAACATTAATACTTGGAAGTGAAAATTTTTACTCATGTACTAGTACTTTGATCTAAAGCGGGTCATAATAGTCAACACTAAAAATTAATCGTTTAAACTCGATTTGACTAGTTGGCCAACATTTTAATAGACTTACTTGAACTCCTCGCTATGAAGGATCTTTCAACTCTGTTAATTTATCAAACTTCCTTCTTTCTTTATGCACTTTGTGTTTTATTTTATTTTGCAGGGACTGCTTTTGCCTTATTATATTCTTGTGGTCTGTTGGGCTTGTTGATTGGGTTATACGTTGCACTCTTGAAGCCCATGTGTGTTTACAACAATGTTATAACCCTAGTTGATGCTAGGGTTTTCTCTCATTCACTCAATTTATTAAAAACACACTTGTGTGTGTTCTCTCTCTTCATCTAGCCGTTTGAGGCTTCAACTATGGGAGGATCTTCATCTTTTCTTCAATACTTTGATTTAGTTTGAGTGTTGAGTGAATTTGTAGTGAGGAAAACGGATCAACCTAGTTGGGACGTTTTCACCTATCTCTTTTGTATTGTTGATTAGCATCCGTTTTGGGGAATAATCCTTTCTTGTTTTGGTTTATACTTGAATCTTGATAATAATAAATCACCAAGGGGTGGATGGTTGGGTGATAAGATCTACTTGTCTTTGTCTGTTATTCATGTTTTAACATGGTATCAGAGCTAATCGCTTAGATCATATCACTAATCTTGCTCTCTCGTGGGTATTTGTTATATTTCTCGAAAAAATTAATTAGGGTTTCTTGAAACCCTAATTTATAACCCTAATTAATTTTTTGGGAATTCTTGATTTGTTGGTCTTTGGAGGCTTCCATGTATGTTACCGTTGATCTTCCTGGTGGTGCCATCATTTTCCTTGCAAAATAGAGTTAGGGTTTTGTGAAACCCTAATTTTTATTTTGGGGGATCCGTGTTCTTTGGGGTCCTGGAAGCTGCTATTGGTGCTGCCGTTGATCAATCTGGTGGTGTCGTTGCCTGATTTGCATTTCCCAAGATAGAACAAATTTAGGGTTTTGAAACCCTAATTTGTTTTTGGGGGTTCTTTGTTGGTGGGCTACCCATCCTCTAGACTAAGTGAATCTAGAGATTGGGTCCGTTTGCTGTTTGCTGTATAGCACTGTAAGTCTTTCTTGTCCTTCCCTTGTCTCCCTTCTCTTGGCTACTTGTGGGTTACTGTTGCCTGTTCTGTGGGTGCAAACGGATTGATTAACACCTTGACCCTCCAACCTTGACTGGTGTGGATACCTGCTCTGGTCAATCCCAGTCCACAACTGGCATTTCTGGTAACCCCGTTCTAGGTGTTTTTTGGTTCTCATACTTGTTTTGACTTCTATATCTTACTTGTGATTATCTGGTTGTTTGTCTCTTATTGGTTGCTTGCTTGGTTTATATATTTTTTGTTGCTTGTGCTTGTTGCTTATTCATCATGAGTGCTGGTGCTAGTACTTCACCTCCTGCTAACATAGGTGGTGGTGTTACTGAACCAATTTTGATTAGCCGTCTTGATGCTGGTGATCCTTTGCATATTCAGAATAGTGATAGTAGTGCTACTGCTTTAATTCCTTTTAAACTTCTTGGTACTGCTAATTATCGTATGTGGAACAATGCCATGAAACTTGCTCTTCAATCTAGGAATAAAATTGGTTTTATTAATGGCACTTACTTGAAAGAAACTTATGCTCACAGTCATGCTTTATCTGCTCAATGGGATAGATGTAATGCTATGGTTTTAACTTGGCTTATGAACTATGTGTCTCAAGATGTTTATATGGGATTGGTTTATTCTGAAAATGCTTCTGATGTTTGGAATGAATTATCTGAAACTTATGATAAGGTTGATGGTTCTGTTGTGTATAATCTCCTACAAAAAATTAATTCTGTGAAACAAGGAGGCACATCTGTTGCTGAATACTATCACAGACTTAACTCTTTGTGGAGGGAGTTTGATGCTTTAACTAAATTTCCTAAATGTGTGTGTGCCATTAAGTGTTTTTGTCCTGCTAGCACTGAATCTATCTTACATCAGTAGCTTATGAAGCTTATGCAGTTTTTAATGGGGCTTGATGAGTGTTATCAACCTGTTAGAACTGCCCTTCTCACCAGGGATCCTCTCCCTGATGTGAAGGATTCTTATGTGATGGTTTCTAGGGAGGAGTCACATAGGGGTATCCCTGAACCTTCAAGTGTGACTTATCCTAAGCTCAATGCCACCTCCTTTGCTGCCAAATCCTTTAGTCAACAAAGAAGAGGAAATTCTTCTAACCCTAACAAGAATTCCTCCAAAGGTGGCAATCAGTCTTCCTCTAATAGGGGCCCCAATCCTAATCTCAATTGCACTAATTGTGGGATGATTGGTCACACTGTGGATAGGTGCTATGAGATCATTGGGTATCCCCCTGGATACAAAAGGCCCTCTATTCCTAAAACTTATATGTCTAAACCTAATTTCAATGCTAATTATGATACTAAGCTGAATGATGCTAAGACTGTTGACAAATCTGTTACTTGTGATGTGCCCTCTTCCTTCACATCTGATCAAATGAGGAAACTCTTGCTCTTGATTAATGATCTCCCTCTGGGAACATTCATGCCAACATGGCAGGTAGTTGCTCTTTCTATAACTTTAATGTCTTGTTTAATGTTAATTTTTCTAGATACTATTGTGGTCACTTGAAAGGGTTGGTTACCACAATCACCCTTGGGTGGATTATAGACTCTGGGTGTAACCAACACATGACTGTTTCCACTATTGGTATGTTCAATGTTGTTGATGTTGCCAATCTTAATCTCACCGTGAGGCATCCCAATGGGACCATTGCTACCATAAGTCATGTGGGTAATTTGAGATTGTCTAACAATGTCATTCTTTATGATGTTCTTGTTGTTCCTGGCTACTGTGTCAGTTTATTATCTGTTAACAAGTTAATTTAAGATAGTAAGTTATTTATGGGTTTTGATGAGGATAAATGCTATATTCAGGATTTGACCAAGGGAATTACTCTAGGGACTAGTAGTAAGTCTGGGAGCCTCTACTTGTTTGACCTTGATAGGAAAAACAAGAGTGTAGGTAATGTTAACATGATTATGTCCTTTAATGTGTCCAAAGATTTTTGGCATAGTAGACTTGGTCATCCTGTTGATCAAGTCCTCTCTGCTCTCAAGTCTGACCTTAACCTCTCTAAAAACACTTGTATCCCTGTCTGTGATGTTTTCCATAGGGCCAAACAGACAAGAGAACCTTTCCCTTTAAGTGATCACAAGTCCACTCATCTGGGTGAGCTGGTTCACCTTGATTTGTGGGGTCCCTACAGGATCTCTAGCAGAGAGGGATACAAGTATTTTTTTACCATTGTTGATGACTATTCCAGGGCTGTTTGGACCTTTCTTTTAAAATCTAAAGATGAAGTTTTTGACACCTTTGTTAACTATATTAAAGTGATTAAAAATGAATTTAACATAAATATCAAAGTTGTCAGATCTGACAATGGAACTGAATTTGTCAACAAGAAAATGCTCTCTTTGTTTCCTGACCTTGGAATGGTCCATCAAACCTCTTGCACTTACTCCCCTCAGCAAAATGGCATTGCTGAAAGGAAACATAGGCACTTGCTCAATGTTGCAAGGAGCCTTATGTTTCAGGGGGGATTCCTCTTAGTTTTTGGTCTGATTGCATTCGAACTGTTGTGTACTTAATCAACAGGCTCCCCTCTTCTGTCCTAAAAGGAAATTCACCATATGAACTGGTTTATAACAAAAAACCAAATCTCTCTCACATTAGGTGTTTTGGGTGTCTTTGTTTTTCTACTAATTTAAATAACAGTGATAAACTCACCCCTAGGTCTGAGAAATGTGTCTTGATTGGGTATTCTTCTGGTAAAAAAGCTTACAAGCTTTTAAGTTTGGATACTAGGGGTGTCCTATACTCTAGGGATGTGAGATTTTATGAAACTGTGTTTCCTTTTAAATTGAAAAACAATAAGGATGGTGTTTTGGCTGATGTTGAAACAAGTGATGCTGAACTCCTTTCCTTCTTTGATAATCCTACTCCTATAAGACCCAATGATGAAGAGAGAGCAACATCTACTGAGGATGGTAGAAACCCTCCAAGTGATGAGTCTAACACTCAGCAATCACTTGAAGTGGATTCTGCAACCCAAATAGATGATAATAAATCTATCTGAGGGCAATACTCAAAATTATTTGCCTATTTTATTTGAACCAGTTCCCAATGTTGATAATCCTATGACTAATGAGGTGCCTGTCCCTATAAGAAAATCTGGTAGAAGTACTAAGTTGCTTGCTAAACTTAATGACTATGTTGTTGATAGCAAACTTAGATATGGTATTGAAAAGCATGTTAACTACTCCAGACTTAACTCTATGAACCTATGTTTTGCCACCACCCTCAATAAATCTGTTGAACCCTGCTCTTTTAATGAAGCTAAGAATGACCCCAACTGGATTGAGGCCATGAACAATGAAATAGAGGCCCTAATTAGAAACAACACTTGGACCATTACTGATCTACCCTTAGGAAGAAAAGCTCTTGGTTGCAAATGGTTGTATAAAATTAAATATGGGTCCTCTGGGTTAATTGATAAATATAAAGCTAGGGTGGTTACCAAAGGGTATGGTCAAAAGGAAGGGATTGATTTTGATGAGACATTTAGCCCTGTGGTCAAAATGGTTAGTGTTAGATGTATTATGTGCATTGCTATGTCCAATGAATGGCCTTTGTTTCAAATGGATGTCAACAATGCCTTTCTGTATGGGGATTTGGAGGATGATGTCTATATGACCCTTCCACCAGGATTTGATAATCCCAATCCATCTAAGGTTTGCATGTTAAACAAGTCTCTTTATGGTCTAAAGCAAGCCCCAAGGCAGTGGAATGCTAAGCTTACTACTGCTTTGGCTGAGCATGGCTTTGTCCAAAGTAAGTTTGACTATTCTCTCTACATTAAGCATACTGGTAATATCTTTATTGTCATTCTTGTTCATGTTGATGACCTTGTGGTCACTGGTAATGACCTGTCTGAAATTGAGAAATTTAAATGATTTCTCAAAAGTAAGTTTATGATCAAAGATCTTGGTTCTATGAAATATTTCCTTGGCATTGAGGTTTTTACAACAAATCTGGTGTGTGCATGACTCAAAGGAAATATTGCCTTGATCTTATTCATGAGTTTGGTCTGTTAGCTGCCAAACCTGTCACCACTCCCCTTCCTGAGAACTGTGTTCTTGCTATGGAAGAGAGTGATTCTTATAAGTTTCTTATTAAATGTGTTTAATTATCAGAAACTTATTGGCAAATTTATTTATTTGACCCACACCAGGCCTGATATCTCCAATGCTGTTCAATGTTTGAGTCAGCATATGCATGCTCCCTTACAATCTCACCTTAAGATTGCCTTGAGGGTCATTAGATACCTTAAAAATGCTCATGGCATTGGCATTCAAATCTACAATGACAAACAGCTCAAGCTGTCTTGCTTTACTGACTCTGATTGGGCTAAGTGTTTGAGAACCAGGAAATCTATCTCTGGCTATTGTGTGTTCCTTGGTAATACTTTTGTCTTATGGAAGAGTAAAAAACAGCCTACTGTTTCCAGATCCTCTGCTGAGGCAGAGTACAGATGCATGGCTAGTGCTACTTGTGAGGTTATGTGGATTTCAAACTTGCTTAATAATTTGAGCATACCTAGACTGTTTCCTATAAACTTGTATAGTGATAGCTCTTCAGCTATTCAAATTTGCTGCCAATCATGTCTTCCATGAAAGGACCAAGCATTTTGAGGTTGATGTTCACCTTGTGAGAGAAAAGGTGCAGTGTGGAATTATCAAAACTATTAAAGTTGCTTCTGCTGATCGAACAATGGATCTGTTCACTAAGGGTCATGGTACTCTCCAACATTCCAAGTTGTGTAAACAATTGGGAATGGTGGATATGTTCAAAAGGTAAGTCTGCATGGTTGGTAAGTTTAAGGGAGGATGTTAATTTATCAAACTTCCTTCTTTCTTTGTGCACTTTGTGTTTTATTTTATTTTGCAGAGACTGCTTTTGCCTTATTATATTCTTGTGGTCTGTTGGGCTTGTTGATTGGGTTATCCGTTGCACTCTTGAAGCCCACGTGTGTTTACAACAAAGTAATAACCCTAGCTGCTGCTAGGATTTTCTCTCATTCACTCATTTTATTAAAAACACACTTGTGTGTGTGTGCTCTCTCTTCATCTAGCCGTCTGAGGCTTCAACTATGAGAGGATCTTCATGTTTTCTTCAATAGTTTGATTTAGTTTGAGTGTTGAGTGAGTCTGTAGTGAGGAAAATGGATCAACCTAGTTGGGTCGTTTTCACCTATCTCTTTTGTATTGTTTATTAGCATCCGTTTTGGGGACTAATCCTTTCTTGTTTTGGTTTGTACTTGAATCTTGATAATAATAAATCACCAAGGGGTGGATGGTTGGGTGATAAGATCTACTTGTCTTCGTCTGTTATTCATGTTTTAACAAACTCCCTTTAATAGCGGATTCCACACCTTCAACTTCATACAATTGCTTCTCATCATAATCCCTCACGTTATATTTTTGACATGCAGCAACAAACACTTGAGCGACACGGGGCAAAGGATTTCCAAACGGTTTAACATACCTATAATGAAATGAACCACACAAAAAGGACAATAATGCTACAACTGTGGCACCCATAGACACCCAAAATCCTGTGGTCCAATGACCAATATCTTCATAATAGACAAGAACCATGTTTGAGAACAAAGATCCAATGTTGAGTGTAGCACAAAAGTATGCAAAGAAAGCCCCTTGCGACCCTTTGCTATAACACCCTCAAATTACCATGCAGCGGAATATCCACAATGGGCGTTACTCATAGCACATCACACACAATCATAGAAATACGACCTCAAAAGAGACGTTAAAATAATATATACATTGTCTAAAATATTTTCCATCGCAAAATATATAAACAGATTAGCGTTTTACTTCAAAAACCGTTACCAACACAACAATCATCAAAAGACTTTAAGTAAATAGTTCATTTGATAAGGATGAAAAATAATCAAAGTTTAGACAAGTAAGCACCAACTCCCTCCATGCATGCTCCGTTGCTATCAATCTTGATTACCTGAAATACATGCTTAAAATCGTCAACACAAAGGTTGAGCGAATCTATAGGTTTTGCAAATCATCATTTGAACACAAGAATTTTTAATCATCTCAAACTTGTAGATCAGACAAGTCATATATATAGATAAATGCCTTAAGCTTATGGCACTGAACGTTAATCAACACGTCAAACTGAATCACTTACTGTGCACCTACCAACACGTAATATGGTCATATACTAACGACCTCTTATACATAATATCCCTTTCAGGTGTTCACAAGGATACATACCCTAGGATAAGGCTGTCAAACCAACTATCATATGTATTAGCGTTTACCCCTTCAAGATAATTAACAGTGCATGAAATTCAGGGATTTCATAAGACAAAGATACTTAGGCACTTATCATCACATTCGGGTCCAACATACCGAAAACAACTTGTGTTCATTTTATAAAATAGCATGTATTCCCCCTCGCGGGTTAAAATAATTCACAAGATAGTATAAAAGCGAGGCTATATACTCACCTGATACAATCGTCACAATCATTAATAGAGAACGAACGCCAATCGAGAACAACATCAATCGAGAATAATTGCCAACGGTCGATACATGATCCCACGAGACCTAAAGATAACGAGGCGCGACTTAGGCTCGAGACGAGAAATAAATCGCACGGATATGTAATAAGTATATCTTAATAAGTTCTTGGTAATTGCATAAGTTTTATGATTCTTTTATAAAACTTTTAGATGAAAACTTAACCATTTTATTGCAATATCTAATTTGACGCTTTTAACCCATCTTAAGCCCATTACACATTTATATGACTTAAAATCAGCATTTGACTCCAATTTGGTTATAAATCTCAGGCCCAATAATGGCCTAATAGCCATTACAAGTATAAGTTGGGCTTTTATGGCCCAAGTCCACATTATATGGTTTTCAGGTTCTAAAACACCTCAACAACACGTCCACTTAATATTTCACGTTGGTCGGGTCTCGGGTTATCTAATCATCAGTGTATGAATGAGTCTAAAATCCCCGACAAGTGGGTGCTACGACGTCGGTTTTATATAAAAATCATCACATTTTACGTTAATGAAGTATAGTCCATTTATTACAATTTTTCCGACATGTCTTGTAGATTAGATCATTTCTCCTAAACCATAAATAATCTAGATGTGTTATTTTTACCAAAATCATTCTTAACTTACTTAGTTTACCTATTACATATATGTACGATTGATTCCAGTTCTTGGCAGCCAAACTCGTTTCCACCATTTTGGTCGCCATTTTATCACTTAGAAGAATTGGCTATTTTTTGCAGCCAAACTCGTTTCCACCATTTTGGTCGTCATTTTCAAACCGTAAGGATCTGGTAAACTATCCAATTGATTCTAGTTCTTTACGATTTTACCTACAACTCATAGTTTTACCTTTTTCAATGGTTCTGGGTTCTTATAGGAGTTTTCAGTCCGTCAATACATGTATGTTCAGAACTGACCCCTTTCACTACTTTGGCCATAACTTCCTCCTCGGGAATCGCCTCGGGATGCGCCACCCGGGGATTTCATCACAAAAATCAATACCCATCAAACTAGAAAACAATTCCAGAACCAATACTCACTGAAATATTCAAGAAACACGTTTTTCCTACTGACCCAATTTCTATATCATGATTATTATATTCCTAGTGCTTATCTAGTCATGATTTTATTATAAAATGCATATACAATGTCAAAAATATTCATTAATCAATTCTTATATATATTTTCAGAATATATAAGATCAAGTAAATACATTAAATCACTAGAAAAGATAAAAATGAAAAGAGATGAAGTAGACCTTAAATCCAAGATTAAGACAGCAAGAGATTGATACACCAATTTAATCAATCTTATTAGACCCTTATAATCCTTGATCTAACTAAGATCTAGCCATAGATTAACCTTCAATTCAAGCTCCAACTTCAGCCTCACAACTTGTATACATCTCCTTCTTCATGGCTCCAAATGGGTAGATGAACATCACCAATAGTTTAGGTGATTATAGAAGAACAAGTTTCCATAGGAATTTGATATGAATGTTTTGTATGAATTTGTGTTTTGGTAGCTGATTTTGTACGAAAATATCAAGGAGAGAGAGAGGAGATGTGTGTGAGTTTGATAGAAACAAGAATGTGGTATGTGTTGGTGAAGTAGTTAGTGTAAAATTGTAAATGGAATTGGACAAGTGTTAGTTATACAACAAAAGATGTCCAATGAAAAGAAAGTGTGGTGGTGGACGTGTAAGCTTGGAGTGGGGTGAAGTTTTATATAAACTTTGCCCCACAATTATTAAAGCGTGTATTATCGAGGGCTGATATTTTAAAAGTTACGCGATTTGAAAGATACGCGTAAAACACGAAAAATAAACGCTCAATATAAAATAAAATCTTCGATATACGGAGAACATTGATATTTTGATATATAAATGAGGGTATAATAATGGCGTTAATTTCGGGGTATTACATTTGCCTTTGTATTTTGGATCTGACTCGTCAAACTGGTATGCACCAAGAGTGGCTAAAGTTGGTTGGTGCCCGCTGTATCCTAATGCAACCATGTATATCTCTTAAGTCAAACTTTATTATCAAATTATACTAATTAGACTATTTCCAAAATGCAAGTGTACTAATATTTTTAGTTAGGCTTCAATACATTCCCTTCTTATTCACATTTGTATCTACCATGTTTTTTTATAATATTAAGAGTGTGCACAACTTAACTAAAGACACATAAATGTTTTCGTAGGCGTTGAAATATACACCTTCCAGTTGCATACTTGTTGTTTAATTTTTTATGTACGCCTATGAGGTTATTCATAGTTTAATTTGTTTAGACACTTAGGCAGACTATAAGGGTAAAAATACTTACCACAGCTAAGATACCTTGAAATAGTTTTACAACAAGGGTAAAAATACTTACCACGGATGATAATAGTTTTACAACCAGAATATCAAAAAAAAACAAAGAGATCTCAATCTCTATCAAGAACAAGATTGCGAGAATATTGTGAGAGTATATGTGTGAAAACAAGATGCAAGATATGAAGAAGACTTCGTTGATTCCAGCTTAAATAGCCATCCAAACCAGCTTTGCACATTAGTCCCTTAGATATTGCACTTCAGTCCTCAGTCTTCTCATCACTTTGCATTCACTTCCCAACTAACTAAATATCACAAAAATAATTACAAATAATTCCTTCAAGAATATTTCCAGATTAAAACTAGGAAAAAGTATTATATATTTTAACAAAATGATTGAATATGTGATTATAAATAGCCAAATTGGTAACATCATTATTACACATTTGGCTTCTTTTACTTGTGTCACAGTGCATAATCTCCAATGAATTTTTGGACCCGATAAACCTCTCTTTGTGACATCCACAATTTTGTCTAGGCACCTGAAGTATTAAAAATTACTGGTGATGTCATCATCTTGTAGTTTTATCTAAACTGGGCTAGCAAGTCAAAACTAAAAATTGAGTGCTCTGACTAGTTAGACAACATTCTAAGTGACTTACTAGGAATCCTCGCAATGAAGGATTTTGCGGCTCCTTTTAATAGTCGATTCTAAAGCTTCAACTTCACACAATTGCTTCTCATAATAATCAGTCACCTTATATTTCCGACACACAGAAAAAAATACTTGAGCGACACATGGAAAAGGATTTCCAGTTGGCTGAACATACCGATAAAGGAACGACACCAACTGGACAACAATGCTACAACCCGTGGCACCCATGGACACCCAAAATCCTGTGGTCCAGTTACCAATATTTTTGCAATACACAAGTATTGTGTTTGAGAACAAAGATCTAGTGTTGAGTGTAGAATAAAAGCTTGCAAAGAACGCCCCTTTAGACCCTTTGCCTTTGTATGTTGGGTCTGATTCAGCAAACTGATCTGCACCAAGAGTGGCTAAGGTTTGCTGGTGTCCACCATATCAAAATGAAGCCATGCATATCATTCATTTGAATAATATAGATCTCCTTGTTTGTGGTTATGTGCAATATTGGTGGTGGTTGTGTTGGTGACGCCTATATTTCTTCAAATCAAGATTGAGTTGGGTTTTGAGTGTGAATAATAGAGAGTAAATCAGCTTTCTCTGAAACAGAACAAAACACTTAGAAATTTATGTATAGTAGAACGAAAGAATTGAATGACACTGCCATACATATCTTCACCAATACTTTTATCGAGCACCTGTGTTCACAAGGCAAATTTCCATTTGACTGTATTCGATTTTATAAAAGATTAAACCATAAAACAAGATTTACTCAACCAACCACCCATTTTATTTTATTAAAAGCTTCAGGAAATCACTTCAAATGTGAATCTTGGATTTGTGATCAGTATATACAAATAGAAAGAAACGAAACTATGAATCAATGATCTTAAAGTCAAGATCAAAGCTCATACATAACTAGTATCAACAAGATATCAACAACCAACAATGGCGACTTGAGAGACACAAACAGAAACGATAACAAAATGAATGAATACAAAGAGAGATAAAGCTCCTATATATACTCCTAAACTAGGGTAAAACTTCACTTCCCACACTTGTCATAAACAACCCCTCAAGTATGCTGAACCTGCAAAAAACAAAACACAAATACCAAACATTCCAAAAGTATATCTAAAACATTTACCTTTCTTACCCTTTATCTTTGAAACATTTGACAAAGTCAACTTATCTCAATACCCCCTCTTAAGTTGACTTGTGATATAAGTCAACAAGCCTCAGCTTATCACAGAAGCACTTGTGATCCTTAATATGTAAACCCTTAGTAAACAAATCTGCAACATTGTCTTTAAATTTGATCATAAAGGTTTTGATCAAACCCGCAGACACTTTCTCCCTTAGAAATACAAATCAATTTCAAAATGCTTAGTCCTCTCATGAAGACGGGATTTGCAGTAATTTGAATTGCTGGGCTACTGTTACAACTTATAGGAACATGTAGTATAATATCAACCTTAATATCCTTCAAGATCTTAAGTACCCACATCACTTCACAAACCACACTATTCATAGCTCTATACTCAGCTTCTGATGAATACTTAGCTGACACATATTGTTTTTTGCTCTTCCAAGAAACAACATTATTCCCAAATAGACAGTATAACCAGTCACCGATTTTTTAGTGATCTTGCATTTAGCCCAGTCAGAATCAACAAATGCAATAAGATTCAAGTCATTAATTTTCATGAATGAAATACCAGTTCCAAGAGAACTTTTTAGATATTTAAGAACATGAAAAGCAAGCTTTAAATGAGACTTATATGGAGCATCCATGAATTGACTAAGACAATGTACACCATAAGCTATGTCAGGTCTAGTTAAAGTGAGATAGATTAATTTTTCAACAATCTTTTGATAACAAGTCTTGTTATCAAGAAGAACATCATGATCCATAATAATCTGGTCCTTCTTTTTCTTAGAAGGATCAGGTTTAGGAGCTTTAGCTAGCTTACAAGCCAACATACCATATTTAGCAAGTAATTCAAGACAATATTTTCTCTGATTAAGAACCAGACCATCTTTAGTATCAAGAACTTCAATCACTAAGAAATACTTAAGTTTTCCAAGATCTTTAATTTTAAATTTAGAACTTAAGTATTTCTTGAAATCATTAATAACATGTTCATTGTTTCCAGCTATGATAATGTCATCAACATATACCAATAATGCAACAAATGAATCATTCTCAGTTTTTGTAAAAAGAGAGACATTACTTTTACTTTGAATAAACCCATTCTCTGTAACACCCCCAAAATAGGCCCAGCGGAAGCACACTAGTTTGGGTCCTGTTACATCATGATTATCCGAGTCTTGATTCGAGAGAGCGACCTCTATGCAAAATATCACAATGAAGACTCGGATAATCATGACGTAATAGGCCCTAAACTAGTGTGCTTCCGTTGGGCCTATTTTGGGGGTGTTACATTCTCAATAAGCACACTTGTAAATTTTTTATTTCATTTTCTAGGTGCCTGTTTGAGACCATATAAAGATTTAGTCAACCTACATACTTTGTTATCATCTTAACCATATCCTTCATGAAGATTCATATAAATCTCTTCATCTAATTCACCATAGAGAAAAGCGTTATTGACATCTAGCTGATAAACAGATCAATCATAATGAACAGCAACAGAAAGAAGACACCTAATAGTAACTATTTTCACCACTGGTGAAAAATTCCCTTCATAATTTATGCCTTCTTTCTGACTAAATCCTTTAGCTATAACTCTAGCCTTATATCTTTCTACTTCATCACTTGATTTATACTTAACTTTCCACAACCACTTACAAGCAACAAGTTTTCTACCTGAAGGTAAGTCAATAATGACCCATGTATTATTTCTATTAAGAGCATCCATTTCTTCATTCATAGCCTCAACCCATCTAGGATCTTTGGCAGCCTCAGTATATGACTTAGGCTCATGATTTTTGTTCAAGTTATTAGAAAACATAAAATTATGCACAGATAAATTGTTGTAACTGATCAAAGAATTGATATCATACTTAGATCTTTTATCCGTCACATAATTGTCATACTTAGCAGGCATCTTAACAGGTCTACTTGACCTTCTTACCTCTGATTTTTCTTGACTATTGTTATTATCAGATTCAAACATTTGTTTAAACTTTACAAAGTCATCACCCTTAGATTCATATTCATCGTCATCTAAGATAATGTCATCTCCTTTAGTACTTCCTACACCACTACCTAGCTCATTCTAGCTGCTATCTATTTGGTATGTACTAGACTCTTTGACAACCCCCCTAGAATGACTGGCAATAGTGGGAAGTGTGTCACTAGACACATCTGCTAAGTCGTGAGACATACTACTATCTTTATCACCTACTTTGTCTCTCTTATCATCAAAGGGTTCACTTGACTTTTCTTCTACTAGGTAAATTTTTTTTGACAATTAACACCATTTTCCTCAAAAACCAAATGTTTTACTAACACATCACTTTTAAAAGGATAAACAGTCTCATAAAACTTAACATCTCTAGAAAAGAAAAAACTTTTAGTTTTAAGATTATAAAGTGTGACAATCCGTCAATTTACGATTAATATTTTATTCTCAAATATTATTTGAAAATATTATTTTAATGTTACAATATGAACTCACTTATTTTTGGGAAGAAATTTGGATTTACGTCTTGAAGTAGCATCGACTACGTTTAAACCGGAGGATTCTACGTTACGTGCTTACGTTTACATACACCATCTTTGGTGACAGTCCGACATTTCATAAAATAAATTTATCTGTGAATATTATTTTGGAGTTTTAAATTTGTGTTGGTTCATAAACTCACAAATTTACTAGAAGAGACTAGGACTTACGATTTTATTTTAACGTCCTTTACGACTAAACCGGAAACCTTAGGATTACGTATTTACGTTTTCGAACTCCGTTTTTGATGAAACAATTTTTATTAGATTCGTTTTGTGCCGTTGATCCATAATTTATAAAAACGTTTTTCGTAAAACGACCCGAGGGCACGCAAATCGAGGAAACTAGAATCGAGGAGTACCCGTAATTAAATGGGGATGAGACAAGTGGGACACTTGCCCCACCCCCACAAACCCATGGCTAGACTTAGCCACATAACCCATGTGTTGTCAAAAACTTCACGAGGAAGCTAAGACACTTGTCTTATAACTCCCCAAAACCATTTCACAAAACCATTTCCTCTCATTTCCTCCATGCAAAACAACCAAAATCCTCTCTTCCTCTCTCTTTGATTTCGTCCCACTCTCACACAAAACACCCCATTTGATCTAAATTTAACCACAAACTATTGTTATAACTTACATATGTTAATCTCCTTCCAAAGAGATGAAGATTGGTGCAAGTTTTAACATCCAAGGAGAAGTTTCTATGGAGTCTTGGGGATGATTTCTCAAGGAGTTTTCATGAAGAACAAGGGCTGATTTTTGGAGGAATCTACAAATACTTGGTGATCCTAGAAGTGGTGTTGATATCTCATAAGATTGGTTACCCAAAACCATGTCTTGTTCATCCAAAAGCTCATCATTTCATCACTTTGGTGGTATAAAGATTGTCCTCCTCATCTTCTTGTTATTCTGATTATGTAAACATGTATTTTATTTCCTATTGTATATGTATATGATGATTATATGATGATAAAAATGTTATGTGGGGATTTGGTGTTGATAAACATGATTAAAAAGGTGAAAAACTATAAAGAACAAGGCTAAAATCTTGCTTAAAAGTGATGGCTGTATAAAACAGTAAATAAACAGGTCATGGACTGATAAAATGATGAAATAGAATCCATTTACATTAAGCTATATGTCTTGTACACATGTGAGAGTTGGCCATGCAATGGAATCATTGTAATGAGTGAGATATGATCAAAACAAGTTTAAGGTACAAATCTGAGTTCACTGTTTTGGACGATTTTTAGAAAATACTTAGAAGATGATTCAACAGTAGCTATAGCAGAGTTAAATGTAGCACATATCATATAGTTTATGTGATAAAAATTTGAGCTTCTATCTCTATATAGAACTCAAGATATGGCAGTTTTGGTGAAAATGAAAATAAAAATCAGATTTTTGAAATTAAAGAATAATAGTATTATATAAGCACTCAAAATTTTATTGTATAAAATGTAAAGTTAAAACCCACTAACTTATGGATTTTATTTATATAAATATGTAAAAGGTTAAATAAGTGTATAAATTATAAAAATGGTAGTGAAATAATACTTATAAGTAATAAAAACTATAAACTTGATTTGTACGACTTTTTCGGCTATTAACGTAAAATTAACGTTTTTGTTAAATAAAACTTAGACGGTTGGACCCGTCTAATGTAAACTTTATAAAACTTATATACTGATATATAAACATGTATAAGAAGTAAAAACCGATAAAACCCGAACTATATAACATACGGAGATTAACGGACTAAATTAACGTTATTGGACTAATAATTGGATTAAATAAGATAAACACTTATAAAAAGAACTTATTGGGCTTAACCCATTTGGGCCCAACTTGTAAAGTTTAAATACTGATAATATAAGTGTAAAATGGATTAAAACAAGTTAAAGAACTTATAATAAGTTTATTGGACTTAAAACGTGTCAATAGGTAAAACTAGTAAGCTAGTATAAAAGTTACCGACATATAACACTAAAATGAGTAAACGAGAATATGTAAACCCACTTGATCATCATATGTATATAATCATCATATGTATACATAATTGTTATTTTTATAAAGTCATTGGACATGAGTCTAAGACGAGTATTATTTGTCTAGGTTCCCGTGATTGAAGCACGTACCGTAATCCAAATCGCCGATAATCGCCTTCCCACATCAACGTGAGTTCATAGCCTCGCACTCTTTTAAATGATTTTATGAAATGTTTCATAAACCCGCGAGGGAGATAACATGTTATTTTTTATAAAATAGGACACCATTTGTCCCGATTGTTTGTTTATTGATTTGGACCCGAATGATTGAATGACCCGATTGTATGACCCGATAAATGATTAAAGGACCCGATAGATGAAATTAAATGGATTATTAAAGTTAGGTTATGTCACTAAAAGTCCCATTAGCATGAATTGTGAACTACCGGGATTTGGTAGACGCTTGTGCATATAATAGTACTATTTGGGGACGATCACCCCAGTTCGCGCCTTGACGGTTGATCCACGTCGTGCCATATTGATTGGTAAGGGAATTTATGTATGAGAAGATTTCCATAGCGTGACCTTTGTGACGACACGCTACTTTAGATGGGCAAAATTGGTATCGGGTTAGCTACCCGTTGTTGGTTTAGTAAGGTAACAATGTCACGCGGCTTATAATAATCAAAAACTAACGAAATACTACTAGACGCTCTGAATTACGATGTATTGCCTGACTAGCAATACTGGGTCATACTATTGATATTATGTTTGTGTTTTGGTTTTCATAACCATATTCATATAACGGTTTTTATTTTCATACAACGTTATAAGACGTATTGTATGATATTTTTGCGACATTGGCTCGTATAATGATTTTTAAGGCATATATTATGATTTTCGATAAGGATTTGTATAAAACGACTTTGGCTATTTTATGGCCTATTACAAAGATTTGTACAAAATGATTTTCAGTAATAATTTTATACTGATATTATATTGATGGATTTTATTAAACTCTATGAATTCACTCGGCGTTATCACTGACCTTTTCTTTTAACATGTTTTATCTCAGGTACTTGAAGGTAATTCTCGGGAAGACGACAAGAATTCATGGCCCGCACTTAAACAATATTTTCCATTCAAATACTTTGTAAAACTTTGTATGAAATAATATGACTTGGGACCTATGTAACTTTGATATTTATGAATGGAAATGCTTTATAAATAACGGCGCGATTTTTATGCGTTGTCTATGATGTGAGTAATGTGTTATCCCGTAACACCAACTAGTCTTTCGCTGTATTGAGTTGTATAAATTTGGGGGTGTTACAGTTTGGTACCAGAGCTCTCGTTATAGAGAACGAAAGATTTTTAAAACCAAAGGTTTTGAATAAAACATTTCAAAAACTTTTTACTAAAAACATTTTTCTAAAAATGTCTAAAAATCTTTTGACTATAACGGTGACGAAGAATTCCCGAGTTACCGACAAGGCCAAGACTGAGAAGTGTTATTTTAATATATATATAACTTGGATTATATATATATGATGTAATTTGATTACATGATTGTTTGATGATTATTTCTATATTTATACGAGGTATTTATACGACGTAGATTGTCACAAGTAACCCTAACTCCCCTAGCAAATCAATCGAAGCTATTCTCATAGGAATTCTAGCTATCCTAGATCTAAACCAAGTTGTGGATATTTATGATCCCAACAAATGGTTGATATTCGTAGAAACGTTAATATTAGTTGATTGTGATATTAAAAAAGAATTGGCGAGATTAAATCTGATATCGGTGTCATGACGATCTTTCCTTATAGAGTGGAGTTTTACAAAACGTTACCACCTAGAAAGATGTCATCTGATTCGTTTTCATCCAATTCTTAAATTGAAATCGAAAGGGTGAATGTTGCACTTGAGGCTGTCTTTGGAACCATTACCCAAAAGCCTCATGCCACTAGTACCTTTCCGAGAAATCTAATTGAATGTGTGAGACATCTCATGCTAGTGACTCATTGATAACTATTGTTGTAAGAGCTATAGGATTGGAAATTAAGTGTTGCTTATGTCGAGCCTTTATTGCCCTATTAAGGTCTAAGAATAAGGTTGAAAGTATTGGAGAATGAAGTAGGATGTCGCATTGAGTGTAAGTTGATTGAAACTTGAATAAAGTAAAATTTAACACATATGGAATATGAGATTGTTAAGAGGAAGTTGTTGAGTTCTGTGATTGAATTATAAGGTTTTAAATGATTGTAGGTTCGTGTTAAGCGTTGTTCCTAGGCCATTGTCCACTGACGAGGATGCCCAGTGTCCAATAAATAAATTGAAGAAATCTTCTTCTGAATTAGGACCAATGGATCTTCCGGGACATATGGAACACCTAATGACTCTTGTAGATTAGTATTCATTGTGGTATCTTTTAAAAATCCCTAACTTAACTGAGATATCAGTTGGTAGGATGAGTTCTGAGAATTGTATGACATAGTGACACGTAATGTGTTACGATACAATTTTGACTTGTTTGTGATTAATGAAAAAGACTACCTTTGATTGCTAAATTCTACATGTATCGATGTTATCTATCTTTTATTGCTATATCCTAGTGTTCGCATTAGTGATGCAACCATTGAGCAAATACTCATCTTGATTTGAGTTACGTTGTGAATCATTCTTCGTGAGTGACATCGAGGTCATGAACCTCATGATTAGTTGGCTAAAGCTCATTTCCTATCATATTGTAGTTAGTTCTTGGTGAACAACTCTTCATCACTCTTTTGCAGATCACACATTGTTTTTATAAAGTTAAAACGGTATCCTTTGAGAAAATTTAATTTTCATCACAATAAGGATTATTCAAAGTAAGATTTATAAGTGATTGATATCAAAATGAAGTTGTTTATAAGACGCTTTAGAAACTTAATTATTTCCATAACAAAGAAAATCTTTGTAAATATATTTTGATTCTTATTTAAGAATTAAGCATGAAAATGTTTTTATTATAAACATGATGATAAAGTTTTGACGAACTGAGTATTGCATCGTTAATCTTGAAATTGTATATAGTTGCGCGCCTACATACAATTTGGAATGGACCATGCAAGACTGATTAGTAGTCACCATACAACTAATTAATAAACACTATATTTTCTTTGAAGATTGTGAAAGATTAAATTTTATGAGATCTGCAAGAATTGAAAAAAGGACATAGTGTTAGGGACACCTACATATGTGCCTGTAGCATCTATTCTTCTGAGTCGAATTTACTCATCTGTGGAAATTGTCTTATTTGACAATTGACAATTCTTTCTTGTCCAGTTCTCCCGTAGTGAGATTCTTAGGAAAAGAATCTGATTACCGAGTGTTGATACCCGACTGGATGTATCGACGTTCCTATCATTTCTTTCGATTTGATTTCATTTGAATGACATGGGTAACGATCCGAGGAGCTTTCGAATGCGTACTCAAATTATGAAAACATGGGATATATTCATATTCGTTAAATGTTTTCGTCTGTATCTGATTTGAAATTCTCTCGCGTAGATTATGCGTTGACCTTACTCTTTTAAGGTTAGTTATGTCTCCTGATATCCTTGAATTTGTAAAGGATTATGAGTTATTATTAGTCTTTTGAGAAGTTCACATCTTATCGACGGCAATAAAACTGGAAAGTTGATAGTGCCAGTAGAATGGATTGATTGATTATGACATGACGACATTGTCTTAATTGATGGGAACTCGAGTAGAATTCCCCTAAATGATAAGATGTTGATTATCAAAAATGATCTAGATAATTCTTGATGGGTGACCGTATCCCGTATTTAGACTTGAAATTATACCGTGAATGGTTGTGAATTAGTCATAGATATTATAATCTAGAAAGAACCTAATATGAATTTATTAAAAGATGTTTATGTTATCTGAAACTTTAGGAGGTATTATTGGTGAATTACCTAGACTTTTACCATTAAGGCAGATTGAAATTGGTATTGATTATATTCCCGGTGCTGCACCTATGGATTGTGCACTGTACGTCAGCACCATCTAAATTAAAGGAATTACCGTACAACTGAGAGTTGTCGGAGAAAGATTTTATTATACCAAGCCTGTCATCATGAAGAGCTATGGTGATATCATTCCTTATATTTATAAATTACTGTGAACTGAGTAAATTGACAATCGAAAACGAAATCCATAACTCGAAATGGAAGATTTGTTCGATCGTTTACAAGGTTCTAGCGTATGTTTTAAAGATTTGATCCACCGCATGGTTATTATCAACTTCGCGTTCGCGAAGAAGATTATGTATTCCATTCACTACATCCGGTACTTGTAATGAACATTATGAGTTTCACGTGATGTCGTTTGGATTGACTAATACACATGTAGCATTCATAAATTTGGTGAATCATGTGTGAAGGCTGTAACTTAATAAATTCATGCTCGTGATCATTAAGGACCATTTATTTGTTTATAAGAATCGGAATGAGTTAATAATTATTTATAGATTGCCCAGAATTGGCCGAACGATAAAAACCTGTACTTTGAATATTTAACATATGACTTAAGACTTAATTCTTTACATGATTTAACCATGTGATTAATAGATAATGGAATATAAATTGACTCTTCAAAAATTAAGAGTCCTTTTAAGACTTTAGCTTTACCAAAAAGAAAGTGCAAGTGTGTTTTGACAAATGTTTTAACAAAGAACTTTTGAGGGATTATTCCCTTATAACCAAAACATTTAACTAAACTTCTGTTTAGGGGTAAATGTTTTTGCATACCTTAAGACAACCTAAGAAGGATTGAGGAAACCCATTTAAACCATAACTTGAAATTTGAAATGACACTTTTTACTTTTCAACTAAGAAAACTTTGACCAAAGTATAGACAAAGGTTTTTCGAACATTTACGAAATCTTATTAAATTTTTTCGATAAATCAACAAGAATCTTGTTAATTAAATTCAAATTATTTTTGAACATTTTATATAATTGGTCGAACTAAGAAATTTAAAATTTTTACGTTTACGTTTCATAAAAATTAACTAATAATTATTTAATTAATCATAATAATTATCGACGCTTTAAATGCCGGATTGAGAAAAACTGATAAAAATGATAGATAAGACGAAACTGAAACTTAGAAAATATGAAGAAAGGTGAATGTAATTACTGACGCATAATATAGAAAGAATATCTGAGTGAATTGTGGACATGATAATTATATCATCATGAGAAGTGAATATAAATACCGACATATTATGTATAAAAGATAAAGAACTAATTAGGACATGTTCCTTAATAATGAAGGTGCAAAATAAATTGCCGAACGATATAAAAATAAACGATGTTTGTAAGAACAATAATATAAATAATAGAAAAAAAAGGGGGGGTTCGCGGCTAATGTGAACCATTAGAATTGAGAAGCCAATAGCGTTGAATGTTTTAAAGACCACATGTGATTGTCTAAATATGGAGGATTGTGAGATATAGTTATGTTGGAATTTGTAAGAATAAGTATTATATGTATGTCATTTTTGACTAAAAGTATCTTTGTCTGAAGAAGTTGTACTAATGGCAATTATGAAGGCAGATATCGCCTCATACATTAGTAAACGTCTAGCTATTGCAAAGGTCATCATCTGAATTTGATTCAATTTGGGTCATCGTCGACAGACTGACCAAATCTGCTAATATCATTTCCGTTAATGATAAATGCAAAAGAGTTATGTAAACATAGTGTGCCTGTATCGAACATCTTTATCAAGATCCTCGCTTCGCATCGAATTTCTAGAGATTTGCTCAGAAATCATTGAGAACGAACCTTGATGAGAGTACTATGTACCACCCCAAATCGAAGGGACGAGGTAAAGTAACGATACAAAGTAATATAAGTGCTGTTTTATGTTTGAATGATTGACCTTTGGTAATAGACCGTATAATCGTTTTCCTTTGGAAGGATTATCATTGATAATCATCGTATTAGGATTGAGATCGAATCTTGTTAGGATCTAAGTAGTAGAGCATCTGTAAGCAGGAGTTGAAATGAAGACACCCGACATACACCCATTGTGAGTTGGACATGTCTTTTAGGTTTAAGGTTTCCTATGATGGCGAACCTATCCTTGCAAAATACCTGACCCGCGAGATCTGAAATGATTGTTGAAATTAGGATTTGATTATTAACTGCCGATAGTGGGCAGGAGGTTATGTGAATATGAAATGTAGATCTTGAAGTGCCAAATGGGTAGCGAAGTTATGCCATAATTTTTAACCTTGGAAAAATGAATTCATGATCTGACAAATCATGGGATATAAGTCCCCGTTGTTTAGGACCATTGAGATGATGTGAAAAGTTGGGATTGAAAGGCATATAAGCTGGATCTACCCTAGGACTTCAAAAGCTGCGTGAATTATGATTCGTATATCGAACTTGACGGAATATCTATCAAGTGAAAATCTGATTGTTCCTTAGTAATATTTAGATCGACGAAAAGTTGCATTCATCGGAAACCCGTGATCATCATGGATAGAGAAAGTAAGTCAACATTAAGCCTGATCTTATTCCCGTAGTTATGTTTGATGAAACTCGCGTATTGTAATGAATGGCACTTGTGAGAAAAGACCGAATGTGGAGGAAATACCCACATGGCTTTAACTCTATAAGAAGCGAGTAGTAAGGTAAGATGATCTTTGAGGACAAAGATCCTGTTTAGGGGTAAATGCTGTGACAATCCGTCAATTTACGATTAATATTTTATTCTCAAATATTATTTGAAAATATTATTTTAATGTTACAATATGAACTCACTTATTTTTGGGAAGAAATTTGGATTTACGTCTTGAAGTAGGATCGACTACGTTTAAACCGGAGGATTCTACATTACGTGCTTACGTTTACATACACGGTCTTTGGTGACAGTCCGACATTTCAGAAAATAAATTTATCTGTGAATATTATTTTGGAGTTTTAAATTTGTGTTGGTTCATAAACTCACAAATTTACGAGAAGAGACTAGGACTTACGATTTTATTTTAACGTCCTTTACGACTAAACCGGAAACCTTAGGATTACGTATTTACGTTTTCGAACTCCGTTTTTTATGAAACAATTTTTATTAGATTCGTTTTGTGCCGTTGATCCATAATTTATAAAAACGTTTTTCGTAAAACGACCCGAGGGCACGCAAATCGAGGAAACTAGAATCGAGGAGTACCCGTAATTAAATGGGGATGAGACAAGTGGGACACTTTCTCCACCCCCACAAACCCATGGCTCGACTTAGCCACATAACCCATGTGTTGTCAAAAACTTCACAAGGAAGCTAAGACACTTGTCTTATAACTCCCCAAAACCATTTCACAAAACCATTTCCTCTCATTTCCTCCATGCAAAACAACCAAAATCCTCTCTTCCTCTCTCTTTGATTTCGTCCCACTCTCACACAAAACACCCCATTTGATCTAAATTTAACCACAAACTATTGTTATAACTTACATATGTTAATCTCCTTCCAAAGAGATGAAGATTGGTGCAAGTTTTAACATCCAAGGAGAAGTTTCTATGGAGTCTTGGGGCTGATTTCTCAAGGAGTTTTCATGAAGAACAAGGGCTGATTTTTGGAGGAATCTACAAATACTTGGTGATCCTAGAAGTGGTGTTGATATCTCATAAGATTGGTTACCCAAAACCATGTCTTGTTCATCCAAAAGCTCATCATTTCATCACTTTGGTGGTATAAAGATTGTCCTCCCCATCTTTTTGTTATTTTGATTATGTAAACATGTATTTTATTTCCTATTGTATATGTATATGATGATTATATGATGATAAAAATGTTATGTGGGGATTTGGTGTTGATAAACATGATTAAAAAGGTGAAAAACTATAAAGAACAAGGCTAAAATCTTGCTTAAAAGTGATGGCTGTATAAAACAGTAAAGAAACAGGTCATGGACTGATAAAATGATGAAATAGAATCCATTTACAGTAAGCTATATGTCTTGTACACATGTGAGAGTTGGCCATGCAATGTAATCATTGTAATGAGTGAGATATGATCAAAACAAGTTTAAGGTACAAATCTGAGTTCACTGTTTTGGACGATTTTTAGAAAATACTTAGAAGATGATTCAACAGTAGCTATAGAAGAGTTAAATGTAGCACATATCATTTAGTTTATGTGATAAAAATTTGAGCTTCTATCTCCATATAGAACTCAAGATATGGCAGTTTTGGTGAAAATGAAAATAAAAATCAGATTTTGGAAATTAAAGAATAATAGTATTATATAAGCACTCAAAATTTTATTGTATAAAATGTAATGTTAAAACCCAATAACTTATGGATTTTATTTATATAAATATTTAAAAGGTTAAATAAGTGTATAAATTATAAAAATGGTAGTGAAATAATACTTATAAGTAATAAAAACTATAAACTTGATTTGTACGACTTTTTCGGCTATTAACGTAAAATTAACATTTTTGTTAAATAAAACTTAGACGGTTGGACCCGTCTAATGTTAACTTTATAAAACTTATATACTGATATATAAACATGTATAACAAGTAAAAACCGATAAAACCCGAACTATATAACATACGGACATTAACGGACTAAATTAACGTTATTGGACTAATAATTGGATTAAATAAGATAAACACTTATAAAAAGAACTTATTGGGCTTAACCCATTTGGGCCCAACTTGTAAAGTTTAAATACTGATAATATAAGTGTAAAATGGATTAAAACAAGTTAAAGAACTTATAATAAGTTTATTGGACTTAAAACGTGTCAATAGGTAAAACTAGTAAGCTAGTATAAAAGTTACCGACATATAACACTAAAATGAGTAAACGAGAATATGTAAACCCACTTGATCATCATATATATATATATAATCATCATATGTATACATAATTGTTATTTTTATAAAGTCATTGGACATGAGTCTAAGACGAGTATTATTTGTCTAGGTTTCCGTGATTGAAGCACGTACCGTAATCCAAATCGCCGATAATCGCCTTCCCACATCAACGTGAGTTCATAGCCTCGCACTCTTTTAAATGATTTTATGAAATGTTTCATAAACCCGCGAGGGAGATAACATGTTATTTTTTTATAAAATAGGACACCATTTGTCCCGATTTTTTGTTTATTGATTTGGACCCGAATGATTGAATGACCCGATTGTATGACCCGATAAATGATTAAAGGACCCGATAGATGAAATTAAATGGATTATTAAAGTTAGGTTATGTCACTAAAAGTCCCATTAGCATGAATTGTGAACTACCGGGATTTGGTAGACGCTTGTGCATATAATAGTACTATTTGGGGACGATCACCCCAGTTCGCGCCTTGACGGTTGATCCCCGTCGTGCCACATTGATTGGTAAGCGAATTTATGTATGAGAAGATTTCCATAGCGTGACCTTTGTGACGACACGCTACTTTAGATGGGCAAAATTGGTATCGGGTTAGCTACCCGTTGTTGGTTTAGTAAGGTAACAATGTCATGCGGCTTATAATAATCCAAAACTAACGAAATACTACTAGACGCTCCGAATTACGATGTATTGCCTGACTAGCAATACTGGGTCATACTATTGATATTATGTTTGTGTTTTGGTTTTCATAACCATATTCATATAACGGTTTTTATTTTCATACGACGTTATAAGACGTATTGTATGATATTTTTGCGACATTGGCTCGTATAATGATTTTTAAGGCAAATGCCTATATTATGATTTTCGATAAGGATTTGTATAAAACGACTTTGGCTATTTTATGGCCTATTACAAAGATTTGTACAAAATGATTTTCAGTAATAATTTTATACTGATATTATATTGATGGATTTTATTAAACTCTATGAATTCACTCGGCGTTATCGCTGACCTTTTCTTTTAACATGTTTTATCTCAGGTACTTGAAGGTAATTCTCGGGAAGACGACAAGAATTCATGGCCCGCACTTAAACAATATTTTCCATTCAAATACTTTGTAAAACTTTGTATGAAATAATATGACTTGGGACCTATGTAACTTTGATATTTATGAATGGAAATGCTTTATAAATAACGACGCGATTTTTATGCGTTGTCTATGATGTGAGTAATGTGTTATCCCGTAACACCAACTAGTCTTCCGCTGTATTGAGTTGTATAAATTTGGGGGTGTTACATAAAGTTTATAACCTTTCTTAGTATCAGAATAACCAAGAAAAACACATTTATCAGACCTAGCAGAAATCTTATCAGAATTGTTTAATAAGTAGCAAAACACAAACACCCAAAAGTTTTAAATAAAGAGAGACTTGGTGAAACTTTATAAATCATTTAATAAGGACTTTTCCAGAAAGCACAGAGGTAGGAAGCCTGTTAATTAAGTGCACAGAAGTTAGCACACAATCAGACCACATTTTTAAAGGAATGCACCCCCTGAAACATGAGGGCTCTAGCAACATTAAGAAGGTGCCTATGTTTTCTTTCTATCACACCATTTTTTTGTAGTATATATACACAAGAGGTCTGATGAATTGTTCCATTTGATATCACAAACTTTTCAAACATATTATTGAAAAACTCGATGCCATTATCACTTCTGAAAACATTAAAAGTAGTATCAAATTGTTTTTTATAAGATTGTAAAACTCAACCAATTTTTCAAACACTTCATCCTTCCCTTTGAGTAAATACAACTACACAGCTCTAGTATAGTCATCAACCACAGTAAGAAAGAACCTAAACCCTTCTTTCCTTTTAACCTATTAAGGCCCCCAAACATCTAAGTGAACAATTTCACCTAAATGTTTGGTTTTATGATCACTAAGATGGAAAGGTTCTCTGGTCTGCTTAGCCTTGTGACACATCACAAGGCTGAGTATCATCCAAACCATCAATTTGAAGTGTATTCTTTAAAACAATCAAGACTTGGTCAGATGGATGACCAAGTCTATTATGCCAAATACACTTAGACAACATACAAGATGTAATACTACTATTAAAAATTTTCCCACCTGAATCAAACATATACAAGCCATTATTCTCACTACCAATCCCTAGGAGGGACTTTTGAAGAGAATCCTGAACAATACACTTAGATTCAGTGAAAGACACAACAAACTTGTTATCCTTAGAAAGTCTATGAATATATATAAGACTGACTTTGTACCCAGGTACTACCAACACATTTTTTAAAACAATTTTATCTGTCAATTTATAATTTCCAACAAATTTAACAAATTCTATAGTGCAATTAGGGTGAGACACGGTAATGCTTAGATAAGAGACATTAATGACATCAGTTAAATGTTCAACAGAAAAAGTCATGTGTTGGGAAGCACCATAATAAAAAATCCAGCCAATATAAGTACTATAAGTATTAATATTAGAATTGTAATTGAAAAATCTACAAGTAGCAAAATTAATCACATGATTAGAGAAAGCAATAGTACCAGCAGTACAAGACTGAGCTCACTAGCCATATTAGCTTCAGGCTTTGAGCCAATCAAAGCTATTAACCTACTAATCTGATCTTGAGTAAAGGACATAAGGTTTCCAGTACTCTGATCATTCTTAGCAGAAACATAGGAAGTGTTAACACCACTAGAATTCCTTTTCTTGAATCCTAGTGGATATCCATTAAGCTCAAAATACCTATATATGGTGTGTCCATTCATATTACAATGCTTACAAGTAAGATTAGTATTTTTAGTAAACCCTCTCCCTTGAAAAACCCTGTTGTTAGACCAATTGGATGGTCTAGCAGCAAAATCAGAAGAATTATGTTTAACAGAAATACTATGAACCATATTATTCTTATGAGACTCTACTCTAGATAGAGTAGAAAAAGCAGATTTCACATATGGTAAAGGATCAGAAATCAAAATTTGACTTCTTACAACACTGTATGTGTCATCCAAACCCATGAGAAACTGCATTAATCTCAAAAGACTGTTATGACCCTTCAACTATGAAGCACCAGCACAAGTACAAGTAGGAAAGTTAACCAAATAGTCAAATTGCCTCTATAAACTATTGTAATTGTGATAATACTCAGACAGTGAAGACCCATATTGAATGAGAGAATAAATTCTATAATGCAAATTATATATCACAGAAACATCAATTTTGTCATAAGTTTCTTTAAATTCATCCCACACATCTTTAGCATTTTTAGAAA
Source organism: Glebionis coronaria (assembly GCA_025667525.1). NCBI lineage: Eukaryota > Viridiplantae > Streptophyta > Magnoliopsida > Asterales > Asteraceae > Glebionis > Glebionis coronaria. Next base: position 39,742,090 of record CM046877.1, read on the forward strand.
ATATTTTCCCTTGGTATAACTTAGGTGAAATACACCCAAGAATCTAAGACAACACAAGAGCATTGCACCTATCCTACTATTCTTGAAGAATTTCATCCCCCTCATCTCTAAGACAGTAACCATCAACAAACCCTAGCTTGTTTTTAGTATGTAAAGCCATTTTAACAACAGCAGCCTAAATTTTATAATTTTCAGGACCACTAAGTTTAATAGCAACAATAGATTACCCATTAGTGTCAGTAGGATGCAAATAAAGTGGATCATTAGTTTGAAACACCACCTCTATCTTCTCACTAGAACTATTAAGAGTTTCCTTTTTAGCTTCAACCATGATTACCAAAACAAAACAAAACAAACAAGAATCAAGAAACAACCCCTTGTAACTCCTCTACAAGAAACTACCAACAAATCACAGAGAAAACTCGATCAACAACTCCAAGCAACTAACTAATCCCTTCGACACCTAATCACCCACTAAAATCTAACAAAACACCTAAAAAGAGAGAGCGGGAGAGGTGTTTCAGAGCACGCGCTGTAACAAGCAACCAAGAACCAATGAGATCAAGCAGATCACCACAAAAAAACAAACAATGCACAACGGAAGAAGACCTGAAAAGTTAGTTATAACAGAATAACCAACCATCAAGAAAAATACCCAAAAATTTAAGAAACCCTTATATCTGATTTTAGGGTTTTTTAATTAAACTTACCAGAAATGCAATTAAAGACAATTAATTGCACAAGAATCCAATACAACCCCACGGAACACCAAGAATCAATAAACCCCTAAAAATTAAGAAACCCTAAATTTTGGAAAACTCAATTAACCCAAGAAAAAACTCAATTAACCAGTAGATTAATCAAGATTGGATTTAAAAACACTTTAGATTTCAAAAACAAGTATCAAGAACCATAGGCTCTGATACCATATTCGATTTCATAAAAGATTAAACCACAAAACAAGATTACTCAACCAACCACTCCTTTTATTTTATTAACAGTTTCAGGCAATCACTTCAAATGTGAATCTTGTATTTGTGATCAGTACATACAAACAGAAATAAACGAAACTATGAATCAATGATCTTAAATTCAAGATCAAAGCTCATAAACAACCAGTATCAACAAGATATCAACAACCAACAATGGCGACTTGAGAGAGACAAACATAAACGATAACAGGATGAATGAATACAAAGAGAGATAAAGCTCCTATATATACTCCTATACTAGGGTAAAACTTCACTTCCCACACTTATCATAAACAACCCCTCAAGTATGTTGAACCTGCAAAAACAGTACACAAATACCAAACATTCCAAAAGTATATATAAAACATTTACCTTTCTTACCCTTTATCTCTGAAACATTTGGCAATGTCAAACTTATCTCAATAGACTGACACCCAATCAACTTATAGTATGAATCTTTTATTTGTTCCGTTTAGTATAAATCCATTCATTCACCCATTCAAAGATTTAAATGAACACTTGGAGACATAATGTGACCCTCAAATCCAACTTTTGAACATCATATAGAACGAAAAAATAGTGCCTCACTTGCATGCGTTAATACTTCGGGAATTAACGCTTTTGAACATCAACATAATCTATAAGAATATATCCGACAGAACAAGTGAAAAGATTTCATTAAGTTGCATTCTGAACATTGTTTAGGTGGTAACTGATAACAGATTTGTATTATTTCAGTAATACATACTTGTCTTATTTCGATATTAGTTGTAAGAAATAGAATTTAACATTTCAAAATAGAGGTTTCAGTTTTTGAGATCATCACACTTCTTCTCTGCTAACAACAACTCAGTTTTTCACACATGTAACATTTATCATACACTAACAATTGGTAACGGATTTTACACAACGCGGAGAAATGGACACCCATGGTTTTAGTGGTACTTTTATTAATAACGGGGTCTGGTAAAAGCCCTTGTACAAATACAAGTGGAAAGCATGATATTATAGTACATTATCTCTACCAACATAATAAGAACAATAAGAAGTATAGGAAAAGAACATACAAAACAAACAAATATAAGTGCTAATGGAAGAAACTTTGAAACGTATACGATTATGCACGTGCAATACTTTCTAGTTTTGCAATGAACACCAGCACCTTCACATACACCCAATCCTTCAAGAAATTGTGTAAGTGGAAAAAAACATGTCTTTGAAAAATAAAGCGCTACATGCTATCCAAAATGCAGTTGCAAAACCTGTTTCCCCTCCAATATAAAACCATCTTTGAAATTCCTTTGTACTTTCCCCATGACCATCACTCTCCCTGGCAGGTGGTACTCCTAAATCTTCATCTCTAGAGCATCTTTTGGGTAGGGGAAGTCCACAGAGCCCCGCATTCCCAATGTATGTTGAAGCGTTAAAGGTTTGGAGCAGAGTACCCGATGGTATTTTACCAGAGAGGTCGTTAAATGAGAAGTCTAAATTATTTAGAAGAGTCATCTCTGACATGGTTGGTGGTATCTCTCCGGAAAACATGTTTTTAGATAAGTTCAAAGTTAAGAGCTTAGTCATTTGACCAATGTTTCGTGGAATCTCTCCAACTAGGGAGTTGTTAGACAAGTCTAGTACTAACAATCCATGCAGATTGGTAACTTCATTTGGGATTTGTCCTGTCAGATTGTTTCTTGACAAATCGATCACCTTTAGCAATCCTAAAATGCTACTAAACTCGTTTACCTTTCCTTGCCAGTCGATCATCAGATGATCAATATAGTTCTTTTGAAGAGGAGTACTAGAGTAATAATTAATATTTGTGATATTCAACAAACTAAGATAATGATGCACAGTCTGTGCCAAAAATAATCCTTTTTGAACCATGGAAGTAAGATTATTCACAAACTGAGGGATTGTTCCATTGAGATTGTTAAATGACAAGTCTAAGATTTGAAGACTTACCAATTGACATATCTGTGGAGGGATATCTCCCAGGAAGTTGTTTGATTTGAGGCTAAGAGCATACAACATTGACAAGTTTTCCCCCATCAAACAGGAATATTACCAAATAAATTGTTGACCCCAAGTCCAATAGGCTTAAATTGGTGTAATTCTTCAAAGACAATGGCTCGAGTTGACCCAGACATCCTACTGAGGGAGGAATGTTTCCTGATAAACTATTGTGTCCAAGATTAAAAACTTTTAATTGCGTCAGATTCCGAAAATAGTCTGGAAGTTGCCCGGTTATTGTGTTATGTGAGAGATCAAGAAATTCCAACTTTCTATACATTTGGCACAAGGAAGAGACTCCCCCATGGAATTTATTTCTGGACAAATCTAAAAAAGCTTATACGTTCTGGCAAAGCAGGTATTGGACCATAAAAGCAGTTGAAACTCAAATCTATTATTTCAAGGTCGTGATTTGAAAATGATTTTGTTAATTTCCCACTGATGTTGTTGAAAGAGAGATTCAAATAGCTTAAATGGGAAGGCTTCCACTGGTTCCAGTACTTTATAGAAACTGTGTCTGAAATGTTATTTTTGGAAAGATCAAGATACGTAAGACCTTTCAGTTTTTGTATCCATTTGGGAAAACGAGGCCCTAGCTTATTAGAACTGAATTCTATATATTGTATACTCCAAGAACGGCTTGACATGTCATCATTAAAAAAACTCCTTCAAGTGAGTTGTTTGAAAGATCTATATACACAAGATTTGATTTTCCAATGTTTTCAGAGATAGCACCTCTAAGAGAACTTGAAGATAAATATAAGTCTTCTAGACTGGTTAGTTGCCATAGTTTGTCAGTTATAGTTCCATCTAACTGATTAGAAGATAGGTCCAATGTTTGAAGGGATGAATAGTGTTGGATTTCATCAGATAATGACCCCTATCAATTGGTTTCTTGAAGCATCCTGACAAGTTGTTCAAAAAATATGAAAGTTTCCCATTAAACTTGTTGTGAGAGAGAGAAAGATGTGTAAGCTTATTGCCAAACAATGGGCACCACCAACGAAACATGGATGAGGTGAAGAAGAGATAAAGAAGAGTTATTGACAGATGAAGAATACGGGTGCAGGACTTGTGAGATGTCACATCTAACTAAACTTAGATCAGTTAGGTTTTGGAGACCTATAATTACATTTACCCAGTTATTCATTTTGGCCAAAGAAATTCCATCCAAATAAAGCTCTCAACTCTAAGTTTTGAGTTGGTAAGGTTTCTAAATTCTATAAGAATGGTTCCATAGAAAGAGTTGTCTAAAAGGGAAAGGTACTCTAACTGAGACAAGGAAACAATAGATTGAGGAACGGTTCCACTCAAATTGTTCCTGTTAAGCAAAAGCCCTGGTAATTCGGTCAAGGAACCAATGGAACTGAGAATGGATCCAGTAAACTGATTCCCACTAAGGTCAAGCCATGTCAATTTGGTCAAGGAACCAATGGACTTGGGTATGGATCCAGTAAACTGATTCCCACTAAGGGAAAGCGAAGTTAACTGAGTCATGTTATAAATGCACTCGGGAATGGTGCCAGCTGTAAACTGATTTTGAAAAAGGTCAAGAATAGTTAAATGAGTCATGGAACATAAACTTGGGAATGTTTCCATGAAAAGAATTGCTGGCAAGAGACATATAATTCAAGTAAGTTAAGTTGAGCAACGAAAAGGTAATCTCACCTTCAAGACATAACAGGGAAAGACTTATGACATGACCTGTTTGGTCGTTGCAAGCGACTCTAATCCATTGACAGCAATCAGCTTCTTCTTCAGGTCTCCATGTACGTAGAAAGTTCTTCATTTGGGTCAAGAAGGTGCTTTTAGATCAAGAAGAGCTTGCCTTGTTGATCTCAAACTTAGATCGATTTAGCTTGTGTAAACGAGATTAGATCAAGTTAAACACGTAGAGAAACTTTGTTAGTGTATAAAACAATTTAAGTGTTATGCGGAATTAACACTCAAATAAGAACACACAATGAATGTAAAACAAACTTTCACTTGATTGACTAGAACAAACTTGCTTACAATGAAAGTGTTAAACGTATGGAAAACTTATATGAAACATAACCTAAAGGTCTTATTTTATAGACATAAGAAGCCTTGTACAAGAGTCTACGTATCAGCTATTCTAGGTAAAGATAATTATAGAAAATACATTGTTGATCCTATCTTTACTAGAAACAAACTAGAAACAAAATATGCATAGACCATATCTTTCTATCAGTGCTTGTCTTCAACCTATCAACGATTGACTTCTTCCTGTCAACACTTGATCTGTCAACGTTTGTTTTCTTCCTATCAACACTTGTTTTCTTCTTGTCAGCGTTCAAGTGTACTGGCTACATTTTATTCCCAACAATCCTCCCCTAAACTTGATATCTACTCTAGTAATCAAGTTTCTGAATAAAAATTAAGAACTAGGAGGATTCTTACAAATCTTATCATATTGGAAATAAACATGCCTAATCAAATCTTTGGCTACGTCACTTGAATAGTCAATCTCTAGCTGTGTTGTCTTCATCTTTTCCAAAACTTCTTTGGACATGGGATACTCAGCATCTACAAGTAGATACTCAGAAAACTTTGTAGAGCTCAAATAATACACACCAACAGCTGAATACAAACGCCATTGAAGACCACTGATATCATCCTCAAGATACTTCCAAACAAGATCTTCTTCTTCTGGTGCACACATTCTCTTGAATGTTGACCAAAGCTTTATTCCATTGACTGAAGTAGGTGCTTCAGTCTCATACTTGGCCAGCAACAACCTCCAAAGGTCTGCCAAGTCTTCCCTATCCATACTTGCAAAAAGAGACATAAGAGTAGTAAATGTGTGTACCTCTTTCCCATATCTGCCAATTTTCCAAAACCCACTTGCATCCTCTTCATAGCTAATGATAGGGTTTCTGGCATCAAGAGGTAACACTTGTACCATTTCTGAAGCTTCTATGAGTGAGAGCTTAATGCTCCTTCTAAGAACAACTTCATTGGGAACCACTTTATTTAGATCTTTAGGAAACTCAAGTGGGACTCCCTTCTTCAAAGGCCTTGGAACAATCATTGCCTTCTGAATCTCCATCTCTTTTGCAAGTTCTTTTTTCCTTTCATCTGAAAGAAGTCTAAGAGTATCCATTTCTTGCACTTTTGCCCAAATGAGATAAGCCTTGTACTCCAATTCTTCAAAGGATAATCCCTGTAATTTCTTGAAGGTCCATCCAGTTACATGACATCTGAGTAACATGTAGTAAAGCTCTCTTCTATCCCTCTTCAGCAGTGAGAAAACATTGCTAGCCGTATGTTTCAGAATTACCTTGCATTCTCTTTGAACTCTTAGAAGAATCTCCAATCCCCAAATTTGATCTGAAATTGTCAAATCTGAATTCTCCATAATCCTATTCTCCCAAGCATGGTACATCTGAACAACTTCTGGCATATCAAAGTCTACTTGCAATTTTAACTCTCTAAGATTCTCTCTTGCCAAGTCATTACCATATTCAAGTCTTTCTGGTTGTTCAATTATCATAACACTTGAATCTGAACTTCCTTCATCAATTCCTTCTTGTTCCTCAGAAGTGACAACAAATGGTGATTCACCAACCTTCTTTATTTCTTGTTCCACAAGTTGTGCAGCCAACCTTGAATCAAACTCTACTTGTGTTGCATCCTTTGGAACTTCTACTTCTACCATGATTCCTTTACCCTTATCTAATGGATCAATGATGGGTAAAGATGATGATGGTGCCTGTGAAGACACTTCTTTGATGATAGCTGATGACTGGAATACATCAACCATATCTGCAGGTCTGTCAACGCTCAAATTGTGTGTATCAGCGCCCAACTTACTCTTGTCAGTGCTTGATGTGTCAGCGTTCAAATTTTGCTTGTCAACACTCACCTTACTTGTCTCAGCGCCTCTTGTAAACTGTTTAACATAGCTGTAAAAGACAAGTTCAAATTTGTAGGATTAACCAGAGATGTATCAAAATCTGGTTGCTTCTTCAATTCAGTGAGGGCTTCAGCAACACCCAAAGATTCTCCATCATGTGAGCCTTTGTCACTCACATTAATCTGCTCATCCTCCCCTTTGGAAGATTCCTCCATTCCACGCCTAGTGTTAGCATACTCCAAAATAACAATCCTGTCCCTCAATTGCTTGAGTTCAAGGCCTTGTGTACTGACTGTTTGTACCAGGTCTGCATTTTGCTTTTGCAAGCTAATGCAGACAGCAGTCAATTCCATCAATGTGTATGGTTCTAATCTGCCCTCATCTAGAATGGGTATCTGACCTCCCAAAGTAGAGTCATGGGGCATGGATGAGGTCTTAAAGATGTTAGGACTGTCTTGGCCTGCATCTAAGCGAGTACCAATAGTCCCAGCCTCATCCATAGCACCAACCACACTTGTGGTGGTGGTTCTCTCTGAAACATGGCTAGGACCACTAGAGGAGAACACTCTAGTAGTCCGTGGGCGTTTAATCGACCTATATTCAGGTGGGGTAGAAGATGAGGTGGATTGGGTGGTAGTTTGAAGGTTAAGGGGTGTTTGGGTCTGTGAAGGAAAGGTGTCAACGTTTAGATTACTTGTGTCAACGCCAACATTTAACGTGTCAGCGTTGAAGGATTCTTGGTCAATTTCCATGTGTTGAGGTGAAGGCAAAGGTTCTGGTATTGGGTCAAGTTGTGGTTATGGGTCTGGTTGAGGTTGTGCTGCTGCAATAACAGCAAGCATAGCTTGGGTGAGGGGTAATTCACGGTGAGGGGGTGAGTTCATCTTACTAAAAATAGCTTTCTTTTGCACAGGGATCTCATAAAAATCATCATGATCCCTTGTGCAGTAATTTTGCACATCAAAAACCATTTGCAAAAATCTGGGATAAGCCAAAGTCATCTTATTCCCTTTGGTTTTACACATGCCATCAAAAATCAGTTTTGAAAAATTAAACTTTTGCCCATTTGTAATGCACACAATTGCACTAGCAATGGATCTGTTAATTTCATTATGTGCAGTACATTTGGGACTCAAACATTGAAGGATGACATGTATGAGGTACTTCCAGGCTGGGGAAACTCTTGTTTATGATATTTATTTAAAGTACCCTCATCAGGGAAAGGATACCCCAAAGCCCGAAGCCCTTGTTCTATTTCATTGATGGGGAGGGTGGTTATACCATCTGTATCATTAAGATGCAAAGCCTGGCGAACCAAGGCTTCAGTAACCACCCAAGTACGCCCATGAACAATACTTGATAATGTAGTCACATTATTAGATGTTGAGGAACTGACAGTGTTCCAAAACTGTTTAATATGAGTGACAGGGATGAGAGGAGCATGAGAAAGTGCATACCTAATTGGAGATGCATTCAAATACGCCACCACTTTTTAAGATATGATAGAACACAAACTTCGCGAAATTCTTCTTCGAACATCAAACTAACTATAAGAATTCTTCCCCTTAATCATATACGTATTCTAAAAATATCTGAGCCATAAATATCAAAACGATATTCTGAATAAAATAGAGATTCCATGTACCTTCGTGTGTATAATCTCCTCGTTTTTTTGTGTGCCAAAACCTAATCAAATTTCCAAACAACAGCCTTTCCTCATTTATTCAACATACTTCTTTGCCTTCTGTCAGCGCCTATGTCAGCGCCCATTTAATTAGCATCAACGTCGCTGTTGACCAAAAGCCCACGTCTGAATTTGAATTCTTTATGATTTCCTCGTGTGAACACACCATCACCAAACAAACCAATACTCACGTTTTTTTGGAATATCATCACGTGAGTACATTGAACCTTTTCTTTTGATGCAAGTGTAGTATCACGTCCTTTTTCTTTTCCTTATGTTTCTGGTGGGACCACAAGTCCTTATCATGTCTTACATCCTTATTGTTGCCTTCCCGTAAGCATCATATGAACAAAAAGAAATCATCTATCATGAACCATACGATTAAACAAATATGTCCTATGTCACGTCCTTTTCACATAGAGTAATACATGTACTCGTTTTTCGCATCCCATGTGAAGCACAATTGTGTTATGCTGCTGAACCACAAATCAATTTATGCAATTCGTCATTGTATTGTACCCCACGTGAAAGATTGTATACTATACAAGTCTTCTGTTTATAACGAAAATACCTAAGACCCAAGTAGATCATGAGGTGCACATCTGCTCTATCAATAGATTACACCACGTCAGTTAAATCATACCATGAGAAAAAAACTATTCTTTGTCGGCTGATAGATGTCCATAGTTGCTCATACCACTGTATCACACGAACAACAAAAGCCACGTGATTTCTCTATTGGACCAGCAAGTATTGTTTTCATAGCATGTGACAGTCACCATCGATCTCAGGGTTCGATTTAGGGTTCGCAACCTACACAATCTTCTTTACAGCAATCCAACATACACAACGACACTTATTTTATGTCTTAATGAATCGATCTAGGGTTTTGAAACCCTAGTTTTACTTCTATAGAAAAACAGAAAATTCAATACCTTTCTCTGCAGTCAACTTCAACAGCGTATAACTTTTTCTTTATAACTCAAATCGAAGATCCCTCCGGTGAGATCGTAGACAAGTATGCTGAGAACGTCCAGCCAAAATTTTACGACGATCCAACGGTTAACAAAGGAGATATGCCCTTCTGAGTATTGTTGCGCACACAAAAACTGCATAAAAACCCTAATACGGGTTTTCTTATTTTTCACTACGAACGAACACCTCGGTTATCCTAGCATCGATAGCCACCTGCTCTGATACCACTTGTTGATCCGAAACTTAGATCGATTTAGCTTTGTGTTAACGAGATTAAATCAAGTTTAACACGTAGAGAAACTTTGTTGTATTGACCAAACTAAGTGTTATGCGGAATTTAACACTTAGAACAAAGAACAAAACAAAGTAAACCAAACTTTCACTTTGATTAATAATATCAATGAATGATGAAAGTGTTATGAGATATGTGGAAGAGGTGTGTGAAAAAGATGTGTCTTATGTCTAACCCTAAGGCCTCCTTTTATAGGTTTAAGGAGCCTTGTACAAAAAGCTAAGATCAACTATTTTAGGAAGAGACACAAGATAAACATACTCAAATAACATATTGACTAAATCTTTTTAAACATTAAGAATATATTCTGAATTCTTATCTTCATATTTTATCCACCAGCTTGAAGAATTCATCATTGGCAGATTTAGTCCTTTTCTTTGTGTAATATTCTTCTTGTCAGCGCCTTGATAATTCTTATCAGCATCTCATCTGTCAGCGCCTCGTTTACTCTTGTCAGCGTCCAAGTTCCTCTTGTCAGCGTCTAGGGACTTGGTCAATTTTATTCCCAACAATCCTCCCCTAAACTTGATATCTACCCTAGTAATCAAGTTTCTGAATAAAAGAAAACATACAGAGAGGATTCTTACAAATATACTTATCCCTGAATTTGAGTAATAATAATTCTCGAAAAGTCAATCACTCAAATCACTTGTATAGTCAGCAAATATACTTATCTCTGAATTTGAGTAATAATAAATCTCAAAAAGTCAATCACTAAGAAAAACATCTCAATGATCATTAGGCTTCCAGATATCCAAAAATTTGAAAAATGAAAGGGTGATGAAACATTTTGGGACTATAAAGAAGTTTATAAATCACACCAGCTAAGATGTCATAGCATAAAATGGACTTGAGAATGGAAAACTTTGATTAGAACATAAACAAAGGTAATAATCCTAAGGAAATTAACTAGTCTCTAATAAGCAAGAGTGACAAACACTGTTCATGCATACACTCATGCAAAAGCATGATAGACACATATGAACTCTAGAGTCCTTTGTTCACAAATGCCCTAAAGAGAAAGTTAACTCATATAAAACCTTTGCAACTCCCCAAGTAACCCAAAAATATATCTACCCCAAGTCACCCATACGACCACACCCAATTCTAGGTCAAAAAGTCTTGGCAGCATGCATGTTTAAATAAAAACGTGCATGATACAATGCCTCAAGATTTAGAAATTCCAGCAATTATTAAAAAGAAAAGCCTTCATTATTCCTAATTCTTACTCACCAATGGACACAATCTAGGATTGTGCAAGAGTGCTCTAAGAGTACCCAAAAACCTAGAGGTTTACCTCCCCTTAACAGAAGCATACAAATCATTATATGTGAAGAAGCAAAATTTTATCTCAAGATAGGAATGTAAACACTCCAACCATCATAAATAAAATTTTGCAACTTTGTATCCATCCTAATGTAGCTCCACTTTCCTGCATAGTTAGACAAAAACCACAAAAACACACACCAACAGAGGCTACCCTATCCCATGATAATGGGTAGAGATAACATGTCAGTGGATAAAAATAATATCAGTGGAAAGACCAACAATGCATGTTCCTTGAGCATCCACTATCCCAATATCCTTGATCATTAACCTGATTTTAGATAGGCTGCTAAAAAAGAAAACAAATTAGTTTTCTTTGGAGATCCAAGCCTTGTTAGACTTGGATCTATCTAGTTGTTCAACTAGAGTGGTCTTATTCTATACCATAAATCCCTGTTCATCCATTTGTGACCTAAACACCTAATTTGTTCCAATGAGACTATTAATGACCTTCTCAAGATATTTAAATCTATTGCAAGTCATTGAAATACCATTAAAATTAGAGTTTTGCTCTTGTTTTGGTTTCCAAGTTATGCGGGATGATGCCCTAGACCCTTGACCCTTACTAACCAAGTATCTTTGTTTATATGGTCTAAAATAAGGTCTCATACCAAACTTGGAGCTGTCAGTGCTGCATTTGTGCCTGTCAGCGTTGAGTTTGTTCCTGTCAGCGCTGAATTTGTTCTTGTCAGCGCTGAATTTGTTCTTGTCAACGCTGAATTTGTTCTTGTCAACGCCCAGATTAGGGTTTGCTGTAGGAACATACTGCCTGTTTGACCAAGTGTTGGTCTTTTGAAAGGGCCTTTGTCCATGGGTATTAGCTTCCTTAGAGAAGAAAGGAGCTGGTCTAGTAGCATGTGGTCTAGTGTGGACAAAAGGTCTATGGTTGACATTGGATGACCTATTGTCAACGAATGAATTGTATTCACTCACACAATTATAGGCCAAATGTGAGAAGCTCCCACATGAGTAACAAGCCTTTTTGGACACAAACTTAGGCTTAGACTGATAAAACCCTGTCCCATTAACACTTGCTTGGCTTTTGAATGATCTAGGTTTCCTATACATTTCAGCATATTTAACACTAGGTTGTTTCTTAATTGGGGAGCCAAGATTAACAGCTTTTCCAGTGATGGGATTGGTCACAGTGATAGGTGTAGATACTACTTGACTCTTAATGGGTGTAGGCACAAATGGACTCTCACTAAGCATCCCACCCTTAACAAACAAAGTGGGGTTAGCGTTCTTCCACTCTTCTAGGTCAATAACCTTTTGTTGATATTCCTCAACTGGAGAAAGGACTCTAGGTGGAGGAATAAATTCCTCTTCTTAGAGTTCTGGAATACCAGTCTAAGAGAGATCCTTTCTATGGACACCATAGAAGTTCCCAGCAGGTGGTGGAACGGCAACATATTCTTCAACCCAATCCCAGTCATATCCCTAGAATCCCTTTGTTCACTAACACATTTTTCTAGGGTTTGTGAGGCTTTATCAAATCTTTGAATTTTAAGGTCTACATTATCCTTATTTTTGATAGCCTCAACTAACTTAGCCTGTAACTCAGCATTGACCCTCTCCATGATGTTTCTAATAGCAGTACTAGCATTTAAATCATGTTTTAAGATATTTATTTGATCTTTTAGGTAAAGCTCCATTTTCTTATACTCAACTACAGTCTTTTCAGTTTGAGTAAGAGCAAGTTGATAGTTAGACAACTTGCATCATTCATTACCCACATCTGTTTTCAATTTTAAAACTTCTTTATTAAGTCTTTCAGTATTTAACCTACAAGAAGAGTCATCACATACCTCATTATCAGATGACAAAGATGAGTTAGAACTTGAAGTAGATTTGGCCTTGACTGAAAACATCATCAGATTCTTCTTCACCTTCTTCCTTAGCCTGGTTCACCTCACGATATTGTATTTCGTTCTTCAAATCAAAGTTTCTCAACAAGCTCTGATACCACTTGTTGATCCCAAAGTTAGATCGATTTAGCTTGTGTAAACGAGATTAGATCAAGTTAAACACGTAGAGAAACTTTGTTTGTGTATAAAACAATTTAAGTGTTATGCGGAATTATAACCCAAACAAGAACACACAATGAATGTAAAACAAACTTTCACTTGATTTATTAGAGCAAACTTGCTTACAATGAAAGTGTTAAACGTATGGAAAACTTATATGAAACATAACCTAAAGGTCTTCTTTTATAGACATAAGAAGCCTTGTACAAGAGTCTACGTATCAGCTATTCTAGGTAAAGATAATTATAAAAAATACATTTTTGATCCTATCTTTACTAGAACAAACTAGAAACAAAATATGCGTAGACCATATCTTTCTATCAGTGCTTGTCTTCAACCTATCAACGCTTGACTTCTTCCTGTCAACGCTTGATCTGTCAACGTTTGTTTTCTTCCTATCAACGCTTGTTTTCTTCTTGTCAGCGTTCAAGTGTACTGGCTACATTTTATTCCCAACATGCCTCTCCTTATCGATACACGTCTTAGCACCTCCTTCTGCTGCTGCAACCAGTTGGTGGTGGCCAAAATAAGTGGCAGACGTGGTATTAAACCACAGAAAGACAAGTGACAAAATAAACAAAACGTGAGTATGCATAAAGTAAAAGTAAATATTTCCTCTCATAATGTGCGTCGTAAAAATTGTGTTGATCTGATAATGAATACATATACCTCTGTGCAGCTTTATATAGACTTCGGAAATGAAGAATTAAACTAACAGATATAAATTTGTGTGGAGCAAACAACACATGGAAAAACAATCAAATAATAAATATGCAGTCCCACACCAGACGACCGAAGACTCTCAAGTCTTTGAAATTTGTACCGAAGTTATTGTGTGATGTAAATTTAAACCCAAATAACTGACCCAAATATGTAGAAATTTAGGCCATTTGGGTTTTTAATTAAAAAAATAGGATCGAGTCAATCTATATCCACAACATGTTTGATAAAACCCCTCAACCAAATTTTAGCAGTTAACAAGTTTTTCTTTTCTAAAAAGCATGTGATTTCATGCAAGGACGGGTGGGGGAGGGCCTCCCCCAAATGTTGTGACAAGTAGTGTAGATATTATATATTTGGTAACAAACAATTCATGCTTTTGCGAAATGAAATTGTTGAACAACTATTTTATACTTTTGTATCAAATATATAATGATGATCTAGTTATATTATTTTCATTTCAATACTTAGTGGAAAATACATATCAGGACACCTTTTGCATAGAGCTACTTCAAAGTCTTGTATTTTAGGTAATCAATATAAACTAATTGATGCAATATGTCTAGTCAATTTTAAGTAGATCCCAATTTGTGTTTTATTTTTTTTGTTCAATAATCTAAAAAAATTGTCCTGTTTTGTGAAAAATGATGAAAAATAAAGTTTACAATCCCAAATTATACGTTAGAAGATTTAAAAGTCTTTAAAACTTGTAGTTATTAGACATCTTTTTCTATCTTGTGATGTAAATCAAAATCAAGCTAATGGGCGTAAACGCGAAACCAAAACAAAGACTAAAAGATGGAGATTTTAAATAGTTTTGAACACTCCAAATGAAACATAATTAGTTCTTGAGCAAGCTCCCCAAAACTCATCATAGATAGGAAAAAGTACAACTCGACTAATATTCAATCATGATCAGAATAGCATTATAAAGAAAGAATGCATTGCATTTGAAGATCAAAACAATAGATAGACGTCACCTTAAAATAATTGCTTCTATTGAAGTTTTAAAAAAGACTTTAGACATGAATCAACACAAATAAATAGCGTCTTCCACTACTAGAAAACAGGTCAATAGCGACGGCCGTTTCCCTCGGAATTCCGTCGGTAAAGGTTGTTTCTGACAAATTTGTGACAATAATTGGGTGTCGGTAAATGCCTCGTAGCTAACAAAAATCCGTCGGAAATCAGTTGGAAACACCGACTGATAAAAGGCAGTCAGAAATTTGTCGGTGATTTTAAACTTTCTATCGGAAAATCGTCAGAAAAAGTCAGTCAGAAATCCGTCAGAAAAAGTAGTCAGTGTAGTCACTTTTTTGTCGCAAAGTACTAATAGTTTTACTAATTGAAGCAACAACTTGAAAGGAGATGATAAATTAAATGGATAGCTCAAAATAAATACATCTATTGCGAAAATTCAGCATTCAAATTACAAAAGTTGTACTCAAATCATAATAAAATATCAAATTATTTAAATTATTTAAAACAATCAAATGACGCTATCCAACCAAGAAGGAAGACATGAATCGGTAAACTTCTCTGACAACGATATAATGGCATCAATCCTCTGTTGCCAATCTCTCTGTCGAGCTTATTCACGGGCATTTGCATAGGTTCCCCATCGCACTAAGTTAGGAAAAGGGCAAACATTAGATTTCCGATGTGCTTTACAATATTAATTTACTAACTTATGTTATATGTTATCTTCAAAGGGAATAGAATTTCATGCAGGTAATATTTACTAGCATTCACAAACAAAAAAAGTAGAGTGTTATTCAAAGCCTCAAACCTGAATGCTAAAGACAAGTGATGTAGTTGTTTTACTACTCTTTAGGAAAAGAGAGCAAAAGTGGCAAGTATTAAGTGTCGGTTTAGGAAAACCGTGTACAAATTACCCTAAAATGAGTACGTTCTCAAGGATGCTTGGTGTGTGTGTAATGAATTGATTAGTGATGTGATTATATTGTTATGAGAAAGAAAATAGAAATGGGATAAGAAGAGAATGACAGTTACGATGACGATTTACACTAAGATGAAAGAGTCGTACACATAAAACCGTAAAAGCACCAAATTTAAAAATTTACTCTAAAAATTCCTAAAAAATTGCAATAAATCCACTAAAATATTCTAAGGGTTTACAAAAAATCCAAACTTGCTAAAACCTTTTAATTAATTAAATATTAACTTTTTAATGCTAATTAAAGCCCTAAAAATCAATATTAACTAATGAAAAGTCCAAATCACGATCTTAAAGTTTTTAAACCTTTAAAATAACCTAATTAAGCTAAAAAGTATTTTTCAAAATTTTGAAACCACTAAAAGCTATTTTTAAACAATTAAAAACTTATAAAAACTTAAAATAATTCTAGAAAATAACTGAAAAACCCTAAAAATATTTAGAAAGTTGTAAAATTCCTAATTAAGTGTCTAGAATCTAGGAAAAATATAAAAACTTAGAAAATCAGACTTTTAATTTTTAATAATAAAATAATATTAAAATATTAATAAAAATCCAAAAATCCTAACAAATTCTAAAAAGTTGTAAACTAGCTTAATTTAACCTAAATAACACATAAATGAAGTTAAAATTACCTAAATACCCTTAATGGGCCTAGAAAATGGGCTAAACCTAAAACAGATTCCTTAATGGGCCAAATTGAGCCCAAAATGAAAAAGTGGCCTAAATAAGCCCAAAAAGCACTACTTGACTCAAAATTTGATTTTAAACAATTTTTTCCAAAGGCCCAAAAGCTGAAAATGTGAAATAAGCAAGCTTATACCAAACAGCTTATTCTTAATGGGCTTTTTGGCCCATTAATAAGCTCAAATTAGACACACAAGCTTCTTTTGAGCTAAATAAGACTTCTGTAAAAATAAATTTGAAATAAGACAAAGGAATAAGCCTGAAAATGCTAAAAGCAATCTACAGAAAACGACAAAATAGTCGTTTTTGAGTTCTAGGCTATCCCAAGAGCTGATTCAAGTTTCTAAAGCTTTTAAATGACTTAAATAAGCTAAATCAACAAAAAGTTTTCAAATAAGCTGACTCAATAAGCTGGAAAAAGAAAATAAGCACTTATGAAAAAGTCAAATAAGTTGGTTTTCTAGCAAAAAGTCAAAGGCAAAGTCCAATAAGCTCTAGTCTAATCAAATGGGTCAAATAATGAAGATCTATCACAAAAAATAAGTTGTTGCAGGTCTGGATAAGCAATTATAGCTTATTGATAAGCAAACTGAAAATTTGTACTAGCAGGGGCTAGTTTTGGGTGTTAAGTAGTGGAAACTTTTTCCACTGCTTGACTTGTTGACTTTTTTGTCTTTAGTGACTTTTTTTGAGATTCAGGTTTCAACAAGGCACCCAAATGATCATTGGATCATAAGGAGTCAATGCAAACAAAGAAATCCACAATCCAACAAGCCAATTGATACAGTTTAATCAATTAAGCACCAGATATGACACAGACATGAACAAATAAGCAGATTAGGTTCAATAAGCACTTTTAGCAATATTCAGCCAGTCAAACTTAACCAAATGCATACACAAGCTATATAAAACTCAAATGAACAAGTCTAAACAAGTTTCATGCAATGATTCATAGTATTAAGCAACAAGCCAGATTCAAACCTCCAAATCTATCACATATGTTATAATAATGATGTTTAAACAACTTTTAACCCTAAGCATGCACAAATTCTAGATTTCACCAAAATCTTAGGTCAAAAACAGTGAAAATCAACAAGTTATAGCACAATGTTTGATTTAGTGTTTCAAGACTGAAAACTGGGCAGCACACCCAACAATACATAATCATGACTTGGTGCGTGGATGGACACTTGCAGCAGTGGTTGATGCCATGGATTTCGCGACTCCCAACTTGTTGAAAAAGATATCGCTTGAAGCGTGCAGCAGTTGCATACGATGTGTCCTATTTAATGACGGAAAAACTGCTTGTTTTCAGAACATGGATAA
The DNA here is from genome assembly GCA_025667525.1 of Glebionis coronaria. Classification (NCBI taxonomy): domain Eukaryota; kingdom Viridiplantae; phylum Streptophyta; class Magnoliopsida; order Asterales; family Asteraceae; genus Glebionis; species Glebionis coronaria. The sequence continues at coordinate 39,759,942 of CM046877.1, forward strand.
GCGATTACTATATACACTATCAGCTTGTTGTTTTGTTAATTTAGAGGGTGTTTGATTTGTTGTTTAGTCTAAACGATGTATGGATTTCTATTTAAATTAATAGCATTCTGGATTTTGGTTATTAAGGTATTGAGATACAAGATCTGCTTATTAACTGCTTATATTCCAAAATGCTTGTTCCAGTTTCTTTATTGGGATATTTTGCATATATGGATTTTAAACCCTTTCAAAACAAGTCTTTTGGACCGGTTCGTGCACCGGTCTAAATTAATTTTTTGTGGCAAATCTGAAATCTGGCTTTAGACCTCCATAAAAACAAGTCTTTTGGACCGGTTGTAGCACCTGTCTAAATAAAACCTCTTTTAGACTGGTCCATCCACCGGTCTTTATATTGAATATCCTTTTGGACCTCCCCCATTTCAGACCCCTGAGGTCACCGGTCTAAAAGACAATTTTTGTAGTAGTGAGCATCGTTAATTTTACAATTTTTTCTTGTATAAAACGTATGCGATTTCCAGAGTAATCTGCGTAGGTCAAATAATTAGTCATTTGAATTTCTACTGAAAATTATTTATGCCAATATAAGTTGTTTAAACTCAAGATGCATGATTATGTTTTGTGTTTGGTGTGGACATGGTTTGGGTTTGCATACAATTTTTTCTTTGTGTGGACCTGCCCAGAACATACTCGGCATGGAGACCATATTGTGTATTTGTCCTGTTTTGTGGAAAATGATGAAGAATAACACAGATTACACGATACAAGTCTCAAAAGTCATAAAATTTTGTAGTTATTAGACATTGTTTTCTATCTTGTGACACTTTTCCTCGTCAATTAGTGTGATATAAATTAAAAGCAAGTTAGTAGGCCCAATTAAGTAGTCTTAAAGACTAAAAACAAAACATAATTAGTTCGTGAGCAAGCGCCCCAAAACTCAGAGAAAGGGATGAAACACTACCACAGTAGTTACCTTCACACTACAGTTAGATGTCAAAGTTAGAGCATTTTCACAATACCATTGAGTGTATATAAGTGAGCCGGAAACCGAGTACATGTAGTCACTCTTACAGCAATGGAGCAAACAAGAACCATAGCCGCCACTAATTTAGATGCATTTTGCAAGAGATTGAAATTAACAAACCTCATGGGGAAACATGTGCTTCTATGTTTGTTGATGTGTGTTCGCCATCTTTGTGGTAGGGTCTCAGTGTACATTGTCTCGCTCCATTGCAGAGACCATAGTCACTCGGTGATTACTTAATAATTTTTCAATTATGTTGTTATTAGCGACCGAGTAAAACACTACCACAGTAGTTACCTTCACACTACAGTTAGATGTTCCAGGAAATAATCTACATTGGCCTTCATTACACCTCCAACAGTTGCTTTCAAAGCATGATATCTTATCGTAAATGTTCATGTTCACTTTAGCTAGCTATCCATAATGTCTTAACATCGGGTATGTTGCAATTCTATGTAAAGAATTTTATCTAACCCCTTAGGTGCATCATATAACTATACAACTTATAATATGCACATATGGAGATGTGGTATATCACACAACGCGGAAATGACCACTCATGGTGTTAGTGGCAATATTATTAATAAAGGGGACTTAAAAACCCATACCACATACAAGTAAAACATGAAATTACAGGACTATACCAAACATTAATAAGTAGTTGAAAAAGACATAAGAAACATATATGACTATGCACGTGCATCCCTTCGCCATTTTGCCGTGAACACCGCCACTGTCACATACAGCCAATCTTTCACGCTATCATGAAAGTGGAAAAAAGCACGTCTCCCTCGACGATTAAGAAGTAAAGCACTACATACTATCCCAAATCCAGTAGCAAAACCAGCGGTCCCTCCAATATAAAACCATATATGAAGTTCATCTATCGCTTCATCGTCATCACTCTTCCGTTCACCAATTACAGGTGTTATTTCGAGTGCTTTATCTCCAGGACAATATTTTGTCAGTGGAGGTCCACATTGTCCTGCATTTCCAATGTACCTTGAAGGTTCAGAGGTATCAAATTGAGGGCCAGATGGAATCCTCCCAGGCAAGTTATTATGCAATCGACACATCAAGATAACTTAGAACATGCATCTGAGTCATGCTTAATGGCAACCCTCCGGAGAGATTGTTTTTGGATATATACAAAGTTAAAAGTTCTTTCATTTGTCCAATGTCTTTTGGAATCTCTCCAACAAAAGCATTGTTGGACAAGTCTAGTACCAACAATTCGGGCAGATTGGCAATCTCAAATGGGATTTGTCCTGTGAGATTGTTGCCTGATAAATCGGTGGTTTTCACCAATCCGAGAGTGCTAATCATTAAACTCATTTACATTTACATTTCTTTCTTTGCCACCTAATCATTAAATTGTCAATATAACTACTATCAACAACTTCTTCATATGCATACTTAGGATCAAGTGACAACTGATAATGATGAATGTTCAGTTTCACAGCGAATCCTTTTTGTACCATGGTAGTGAGGTTATTCACACACGAGGGAATTGTTCCGTGGAGGTTCTTTATGGACAAATCTAGGATTTGAAGATTTACTAAGTGACATATTTGTAGAGGAATGGTTCCAAAGATATTGTTTAATCTTAGGCTGAAAACATACAAGTATTGTGTTTGAGAACAAAGATCCAGTGTTGAATGCAGCATAAAATTTTGCTAAGAACGCCCCTTTAGACCCTTTGCCTTGATATTTTGGGTCTGATCAGCAAACTGGTCTGCACCAAGAGTGGCTAAAGTTTGCTGGTGTCCACCATATCTGAATGAGGCAATGTACATCGTTAAATTCCACAATATAGCTCTCTTTGTTGGTGGTAGAGTGCAATATTGGCGGTGACTGTGGTGGTGTTGCCCAGTTTTCTTCAGATCAAGATTGAGCTGGGTTTTGAGTGTAAATAACAGAAAGTAAATCAGCATACGGTAAGTTAGTGAAATAGTTCCGTGGATAACCAAGTTCCACATTGCCATGTCTGAAACAGAGCAGCTCTGTTCTAATCAGTTTATAGAAACACGGGTAATAGAACGAAACAACTGAACGACACTCCCACACATATCTTGACCAATACTTCGATCGAGCATATGGTGTTCACAAGGCAAATTTCCATTTGACCGACACTCGATCAACTTAAAATATGAATCTTTTATTTGATCCATTTAGTATGAATCCATTCATTCACCCATTAAAGCATTTAAATAAACATCTGGTGAGCATAACGTTACCCTCAAATCTAACTTTTGAACATCATGTATAAAACGTATAAATAGTGTCTCGCTTGCATGCGTTAATACTTCCGGGCACTAATGCTTTAGAACAACAACATAATCTGTATGAATATATCCGACAGAACAGGCCAAAAGATTTCATTAAGTTGCATTCAAAACATTGTTTAGGAGGTAACTGATAATAGATTTGTATTATTTGGGTAATACATAATTGTGCTAACAATTCTGTTTTGCACACACGTAACATTCATCATGCACTAACTTTTGGTAACGGATTTTACACAACGCGAAGAAATGGCCACCCATGGTGTTAGTGGTACTTTTATTAATAACGGGGTGTGGTAAGAACCCCTGTACAAATACAAGTGGAAAGCATGATATTACAGTACATTATCACTACCAACATAGTATATAAGAACAATAATAAGTATAGGAAAAGCACATACAAAGCAAACAACTATAGGTGCTAACGGAAGAAACTTTGAAACGTATATGACTATGCACGTGCAACCCTTTGCAGTTTTGCAATGAAAACTGCCACCTTTACGTACACCCAATCCTTCAAGCAATTTTGGAAGTGGAAAAAAGCATGTCTAAGACGGCGATTGAAAAGTAAAGCGCTACATGCTATCCAAAATGCAGTTGCAAAACCTGTTGCCCCTCCGATATAAAACCATCTTTGAAGTTCATCTGTACTTTCCCTGGCACGTGGTACTCCCAAATCATCATCTCCAGAGCATTTTTTTGGCAGGGGAAGTCCACAGAGCCCCGCATTCCCAATGTATGTTGAAGCGTTAAACGTTTGGAGTTGAGTGGCCAATGGAATTCTCCCAGAAAGATCATTAAATGACAGGTCTAAATTATTTAGTAGAGTCATATCTGACATGGTTGGTGGTATCTCTCCAGAAAACATGTTTCTAGATAAATTCAAAGATAAAAGTTGTGTCATTTGACCAATGTCTCGTGGAATGTTTCCATCTAGAGAGTTGTCTGACAAGTCAAGTGTTGGAATCGTAAACCCAACAACCGAAGATCGATATGCGGAAACCTAGATCCCTTAAAAAAGATCGCAGAGTTGCAACGACAAACTAAACCCAGAAGACGCACACTACAAAGGTAACCGAACGATTAACTTTTCTTATTAATGATCGATTACAATAGAAAGAATAGAAGCTATGATTTGAGCATCACCCCCTCACCTCCTTTTATAGGATGAGGGGGTCGGTTAAAAACTCGGGCCAAGCCCACTCGACACACTTACCGTACAATAAGGAAAGAAACCTAATCAAGATACTAACTATCTTAGGAAACTATATTCAACAATTTCCACCTTAGTGACAAGACTAGTTAGTCCCGACACCAGGTATCTTCATGCAATACTTGAACTTCGGACCTGGAACCACCTTTGTAAACGCGTCAGCTGCATTATCCTCCGTGCCTATCTTTACCACTTCGATCTCTTTAGATTCTACGATCTTTCTGACGAAGTGATACCTCACGTTGATATGCTTCGTCCTCTCATGAAACATAGCATATCTTGAGAGATGAATTGCATTATCACAATTCACAACCACTGACCTTAGGTTTATTCCCAGCTCGATTAGTAGACCTTTAAGCCAAATGCTTTCCTTAACAGCTTCCGTAAGCGCCATATACTCCGCCTCTGTAGTAGACAATGCAACAACATGCTGCAGAGTTGCTTTCCAACTCACAACACAGCCATGTACCATAAACACGTACCCGGTTATCGACCTACCCTTGTCAGGTTCTTTAGCATAATCGCTATCCACGAAACCGTCAACATCCATGTGTTTCCGTTGATCTCTACTATACACTAGACCTACATCAGCAGTGCCCTTCAAGTACTTCAAAATCCACTTCACCGCTTCCCAGTGATTTTTACCTGGATTCGCCAAATACCTGCTCACAATGCTAACCGCGTACGCAATATCTGGTCTAGTGCAAACAATCAAGTACATTAAACTACCTACAACATTCGCATATGGGACCTTACTCATTCTTTCCACATCCCAGTCACTCGACGGACAATCCTTCAAAGATACCTTGAAGTGTGCTCCCAATGGCACAGAGACCGACTTGCCATTATCCACTCTGTAGTTATTCAGAATTTTCCCCACATATCCCGACTGAGACACCTTCAGGGTTCGGTTACCCGTATCCCTGACAATCTCCATACCAAGTATCTTCCTAGCTGGACCAAGTTCCGAGTAGTCCCTTGGTATATTCGATCTCAGACTTGCTTTTACAAGCAATCAACATATCATCTACATACAACATTAGATATATGTACATACCTGGTGCAAACTCCTTGAAGTAAACACAACTATCATAGTTGCTACGGCTAAACCCATTGCTGACCATATACACATCAAACCATTTGTACCACTGCCTTAGAGACTGCTTAAGACCATAAAGGGATTTCTTCAACAAACATACCTTGTTGACCGTTCCTTCTTCAAAACCAAGCGACTGCCTCATATAAATGGTTTCTTCAAGATTACCATGCAAAAACGCCGTTTTCACATCAATTTGTTCCAACTCGTAATCTTCACAAGCAGTTAATGAGAGAATCACCCTAAAACATGTATGTCGAACCACGGGTGAGAATACCTCATTATAGTCAATCCCTGCTCGTTGTGTGAAACCCCGAGCTACCAGCCTTGCTTTATACTTTGGTTTCTGAACGCCTTCAATCCCTTCCTTAATCTTATACAACCGCTTGCAGCTTACCAGCTTCTGACCACGTAGTTGATCGACCAACTCCCAAGTATGATTCTTCTTTAAAGAACTCATCTCATCCTCCATAGCACGAACCCACTCATCCCTTTCAGATGAATTAATCGCCTCCTGGAATATCATTGGTTCATGTGTATCTTCTTCCTCAGCAATAGCAAATGCATAAGCCGTAATATCATATTCTTCCCTAGACCCTGATGATCTAGACAATGATACATTACCTTCATTCCTATACCTTGCAGGTTTAGTAGTTGTTCTCTTAGCTCTATCACGCACCAAAACATAGTTGTCCAGATTCTGTTGTTGAGGCATTGCATCTACTGCATCTTCAACTTGATCCTCATATTCATTCCCTGGATTTACCCCAGTATGAGGATCGATAGTTGGTTCAACCTGACTGCCTTGAAGTTCCACCTCAAACTTAATTTCCTTCCCAGAATCTACAGCACCAGCACCCTTGAGAGTATCCTTATACATAAGGCTCTCATTAAAGACCACATACCTGCTTATGATTATCTTCGGTTTAACATCATCCAATCTCTATTATCTGTATCCCTTCACACCCTCAGGATACACCAGGAATATGCATTTTATAGCTCTAGGCTTGAGCTTCCCCTGACTCACGTGTGAATAAGCAACGCAACCAAATATCTTCAACATCTCGTAATTCGCCGGATGTCCTGACCGTAAATCCATAGGTGTCTTATTCTCCAATGCTTTAGATGGAGACCTATTGATCAGATATGCTGCCGTCATCGTTGCTTCAGCCCAGAATGATTCTGGCAAACCAGACTGAATCAGTAAACACCTAACCTTGTCCAAGAGCGTCCTGTTCATTCGTTCAGCTAGACCATTCTGTTGTGGAGTTCCAGCATCCGTCAAATGTCTTGCTACCCCGCTCTCCTTGCACAAGTTATTAAACTCCTGATTACAAAACTCCAAACCATTATCCGTTCGAAGTTTCTTCAGTCTTCTACCTGTCTGGTTTTCTACCAATTGCTTCCACTCCTTGAACTTGCTGAACGCCTCACTCTTGTGTCTAAGAAAATAAACCCAAACCCTCCTCGAATAATCATCAACAATCGATAAGAAGTAAAGACAACCACTCATTGATTCTACCCGAGAAGGACACCAGAGATCTGCATGGACATAGTCTATAACTCCCTCTGTTGTGTGATGACCTCGACCAAAACTCACCCTGGTCGATTTTCCAAGAACACAATTTTCACAGAATTCGAGCTTACCTAGACCTTCCTTCCCCAGCACCTCTCTTCTTTTGAGTTCATTCAAGCCTGCTTCACTAATGTGACCCAGGCGTTTATGCCACACCTGCGCAAGACTTTCCTTTTCTTTTAAACCGACACTAGCTTCACTTGATTCAGCCCAACCATCCAAGGAGAACACACAATTTTCCTTCAAAGTTCCCGACAAAACCATCAAAGAACCCTTGATCACCTTTACTCTTCCATTCTGCAACTTCACGGTATAGCCCTCTCGATCCAGAGTGCCCAAAGATAACAAATTTCTTTTCAACTCGGGAATGTAACGCACATTCTCAAGCACAAAACTTGAACCATCTTTCATTTGTACTCTCACCTTCCCTATCCCCTTGATGGCACATGCTCTATTATCACCGAGCAAAACCATACCACCATCAAGCTCCTTAAAATCAAACAAAAAGTCCCTCCTAAGCGTCATGTGATAGGAACCACCAGAGTCCATGATCCACTCTAAGAACCTTTCCTCACTCACCGCCATCAACAAATCACCATTGTCATAACCCTTAGAATATGTCCCAACGTCCTGTTTTGCATTCTTGTTGACAAAGCCAGTTGATTTCTTCTTGTTCCATTTTGGACAGTCTTTCTTAAGGTGATCCTTAGAATAGCATATGTAACACTTCTGTTTATAAGTTCCTTTACCTTTTGACTTTGATCGCGAACTACCACGTCCTTGATTACCCCGATGCTCCGGCCTTCCCCTTACAAATAACCCATCACCATCATCCTTTGCATCTGTCCTCTTCTTCAACTCCCGTGAATTGAGGGTAGACAAGACATCTTCCAAAGAGAGCGACTCCCTTCCATAAAGCAATGTCTCCACAAAGTTATCATACGAGGACGGTAATGATGTAAGTAACATGAGTGCCTGATCTTCGTCATCAATTTCAACGTCTATGTTCGTTAAGTCACCGATCAACTTATTAAACTCATCTATATGTTCAGATAATTTCTTACATGAATACATGTAGAAAGTGAACAACTTCTTCTTCAAGTACAACTTGTTGGCTAAAGACTTTGTCATATACAAAGTTTCTAACTTTAACCAAACACCCGCAACAGAATTTTCTTTGTTGACTTCCCTCAACACCTTGTTATCCAAGCACAAGAGTAAGGCACTGTGTGCTTTTTTATAGACTTCCATCTTCAACGCCACAGTCTTCTCAGTGTCCGTCATGGTACATGGGAATGGATCTAACGCAGCCTCCCAACCATGTTGTATTAATAGACACCGCATCTTCACACGCCACAACCCGAAGTCATTAGACCCGTCGAACTTTTTGACCTCAAACTTCGCTATCGACGACATATTCTTTCTCCCTTGTTGCGTAAAAATACCTTCTTGCAAATCGAATTAATTAGAATAACCCTAAACCTCGATTTCGAACAAGCAACCCAATCGTAAACTTGAAAACCCAAGCAAACCACGATCAACGCTTGAACCACAAGAACCCGCAACAAGAACCTTTCCTTTAATGAATTTAACCGATAAAACAAAGTATAACAATTTAATATAAATAATACTTATATACGTTTAAGTACTATCAATATTAAATTAGATGTTCTACTTGTAACTTTATAGTACCCACGTGATGAGTACTTTATACTCTTTGTTTTAACCAAACAAAACCCACGTTAATACCAAACCAATGAATGGTCTCTTTTCTTTCTATCTTCACGTGATAAAGCCACTTCGTCTTCTCCAACCGGCCAGACCTGCAACTCCGAAGAAAATCTGATCCGATGAAACCGGAATCCTTTTTCTTCCACGATACCTCTTGATCTAGCATCGATCTACGAGAGCAACGACTAACCGTAGCTCTGATACCACTTGTTGGAATCGTAAACCCAACAACTGAAGATCGATATGCGGAAACCTAGATCCCTTAAAGAAGACCACAGAGTTGCAACGACAAACTAAACCCAGAAGACGCACACTACAAAGGTAACCGAACGATTAACTTTTCTTATTAATGATCGATTACAATAGAAAGAATAGAAGCTACAGTGTGAGTTGAGCATCACCCCCTCACCTTCTTTTATAGGGTGAGGGGGTCGGTTACAAACTCGTGCCAAGCCCACTCGACACACTTACCGTACAATAAGGAAAGAAACCTAATCAAGATACTAACTATCTTAGGGAACTATATTCAACATCAAGTACTAACAATCCATGCAGATAGGTAACTTCATTTGGGATTTTTCCCGTAAGATTGTTGCTCGACAAGTCGATCACCTTTAGCAATCCCAAAATGCTACTAAACTCATTTATCTTTCCTTGCCAGTCGATCATCAGATGATCAATATACCTAGTTTGAAGACTTTGACTATCGAAAAAATTATTAGTTTTATTATTGAAATCACTAAGATAATGATGTACGTTTTGTTCCAAAAGTGATCCTTTTTAACCATGGAAGTAAAATTGTTCACACACGATGGGATTGTTCCATGGAGTTTGTTATCTGACAAGTCTAATATTTGAAGACTTACTAATTCACATATCTGTGAAGGGATGGTTCCGAAGAAGTTGTTTGAATTTAGGCTAAGGGCATACAACCTTGACAAATTTTTCCCAATCCAAAAAGGAATATCACCATATAAACGGTTGTCCCCCAAGTCCAGAAGGCTTAACTCGGTGCAATTCTTCAAAGAAACGGGCAATGCTCCAAAGAATTTGTTGTTGTATAAACTTAAAGTTTCGAGTTGACCCAAATATCCTATTGGGGGAGGAATACTTCCTGATAGAGAATTGTGTCCTAGATTAAGAACTTTCAGATGTGACCAATTCCCCATGGAGTCAGGCAGTTTCCCGGTCAATGAGTTACGTGAGAGATCAAGGAACTGCAAATTTTCATAAACTTGGAACAAGAAAGAAATTCCTCCATGGAATTTGTTTCTGGATAGATCAACAAAACGTACACGTGCCGGAAAAGAAGGTGTTGGACCATAAAAGCAGTTGACACTCAAATCTATTAAATCAAAGTCATAAAATGATAATGACTTTGGTAATATCCCACTTATGTGGTTGAAAGAGAGATCCAAATAGCTCTAATTAGAAGACACCCACTGGTTCCAGTAACTTGTAGAAAGTGTGTCTGAAATGTTGTTTTTGGAAAGATCAAGATACGTGAGATATCTCAGTTTTTTATCCATTCGGGGAAACGAGGGCCTAGCTTGTTAGAACTAAAATCTATATATTGTATACTCTGAGACAAGTCTGACACATTATAAAAAGGAGCTCCTTCGAAGGAGTTGTTTGAAAAATCTATATACGCAAGATTTGTTTTTCCAATATTTTTAGAGATAGCACCTTTAAGAGAATTGGAAGAAAAGTCTATTGTATCAAGATTCGGTAGTTGCCATAGTTTTTCACTTATTATTATCTAACTGATTATAAGATAAAATCAGTTTTTCTAAGGATGAAAAGTTTTGGATATCATCAGATAATGACCCCGTGAACTGGTTACTTGAAGCATCCAACATAACTAACCAAGTAGCTGATGTGCATCGAGACAAGTTGTTAAGAAAATCTGAAAGTTTACCATCAAACTTGTTGCCAGATATATAAAGGTTCGTCAAGTCAAATAATTGGCATAACCAACGAGACACGGATGAGTTGAGATTGTTGTTATCGAGAGAAAGGTCATAGAGAGATGAAGAAGAGTTGACAGATGGAGAATATGGATACATGACACGTGAGAGGTCACATCCATTCAAACCTAAAATACGCAGGTTTTGGAGACCTATAATTACATTTACCCAGTTATTTGCATTACCCAAAGAAATTCCATTCATAATTAATTCTTTTAAATAAGATAGAGAAGACAACCAATCTAAGTTTTCAACTCTACAATTTCCGATGGAATCTAGATCAAGGTATTCCAAATTTGTGAAGTTTCCAAATTCTCTAGGAATGGTTCCATAGAAAGAGTTGTTTGAAAGAGAAAGCTCTGTCAATTTGGTAATGGCACCAATGGATCTCGGAATGGTTCCACTAAAATTATTCCCAAAAAGGACCAACCGTGTTAATTGGGTCATGTTACCAATGGACTCGGAAATGGTGCCAGTAAACTGATTCTTACTAAGCTCTAGCAATGTTAACTTAGTCAAGGAACAAATGGATATGGGAATGGTTCCACTAAAACTATTCCTTTGAAGGGAAAGATAAGTTAACTGGGTCAAGTTACCAATGCACTCGGGAATTATGCCGGTAAACGCACTCTGAGAAAGATCAAGGTGAGTTAAACGAGTCATAGAGCATATGAACTTGGGAATGGTTCCATGAAAAGAAGGTGAAGTAAGGGTAAGATAATTTAAGTAGCTTAAGTTAAGTAACGAACGGGTAATTTCAATCTCACCTTTAAAATTACCGAACAATTCAAGCTCTGTAACATGACCTGTTTGGGAGCTGCATGCGACATGCTGCCATTGACAACAATCAGCATCTTCTTCAAATCTCCATGTATATAAGAACTCATCATCTTGAAGTTGAGATTTGACATCAAGAAGAGCTTGCCTTTCCGTACCGATGCACGTGTTATTACCTCCTTCTGCTGCAGTTGTGGTATTAAACCACAGAAAGACAAGTGATAAAATAAACAAAACATGAGTATGCATAAAGTAAAAGTAAATATTTTCTCTCATTAGTATGGATTTTTGTTGATTTGACAATGAACACATACGCCTCTATGCAGCTTTATATACACTTCAAAAACCAAAAATAGACGAAGACAGGTATAAATTTGTGTGGAGCAGACAACACTTGTGAAAAAGATCATAGAATAAAGTTGTAGTACGTCCCACACTAGACGACCAAAGACTCTCAGGTCTTTGCAATTTGTAGTTATTGGACGTTTTCATCAATATATCTTTTGGTCGTGGAATTGTTATGTCATGTAAATGTAAATACAAAAAAATAGACCAAAAAAATCGTAAAATACAAAATTGACACAAATATGTAAAAGAAAAGGTAACGTCTTCATGTATTCATACAAGGTTCTTCATTTATATGGCTTATAAGGTTGGATAAATCTTTTTCTTATGACCCACAACTGGTTATGAAATGCTGAACCAATTTTGGATGTATATTGCTTATAAGGATGGATAAATATTTTCTTATGCATGTGTATAGTATATGGGGCGGCCCTTATGGTGACTAGCTCGATCAGATAAGATTTTATTGTTATTTTTCTTTAAGTTCGAACCATTTTCGGAAGTGTTCACCAAAAATTCATATTGCCCCACTCACATATTAAATTTCAACATTTAAATCTCAACATTTAATGCTCTAACATCATATAAATCATTGATCTCAAAGTAAAAAAGATCTGATTTATCGTTACGAAACTAGTTTTTTTTCGCAATTCCTCCCACAATCCATTTTCCTAGTTCCTGTCACCGTACAAAAATAAAGTGTACCTGTACCCACTTGACGAAAACACGTTTTACACCACATTGTACCGACATGTAACGTTTTTTACATAAAGTCATTTAATGTATGTATGTAGACTATTACACATCACTAAACTAGTATGTAATAGCCTATAGAAGCTAGACAACTGGGTGGAGCATGCACGACTTGATGTCCCAAATCAGACGCTCAAAGACTCTCAACTCGTTGCAATATGTCGTTATTAGATGACAACTTTTCTTCCACCATGTGATACTCTTTTTTTAACGGCGATTTAATTAGAAACTAGCAAGGAACTAGATATCGGTACACAAGGAGGATAAAGCGTTACAAGGGTAATCAAACCATTTTATCTAATTTAAAGAAAATTTTCTACCTCTATCAACAATTCAATTGAAAGAATACAACTTAATATCATTGAAGATAAGATCTTTAGAAGATTTCTTGAAAGAAAAAATAAAGTTGTTCCTTATGGCCATATAGACCATGTGATACTTTTTGGTAAAAAAGAAATGAATGTGCCCAAATAAAGCAACTCATTTATTGGAATAGTGACAAGATATTTATAGCGTAATGTTAAGGCCAATCCATAAAAAAACATAATGTTAGGAAATTCATATAAAACTAACTTAGTAACCAGTTGTTGAATGAAATGGTTTTGTGTCTATTAACATATATTTCTAGCCAGTAGTTGAGGAACTTTTACCAGATAACTGTAAACTAATGTGTTTTTACAAAAATGAAAAAAGAAAAGATTTTTGGAGACAAGATTTACTATTAAAGGTTGACAAAAGAATTTGATGAATTTAAAACATATTCATTCAACAAGAAAAATGAAACTTGGTTTTCTGCTCTTTTGGATCAAAAGTGTGTCGGTAGAAATGTTCATCATAATTGACCAAGTTTTGTCTATGTTTCACACATCATGCAAAGTTGGTGTATAAAAGTAAAACTAAAGATGTGGTAGCATGTATGTGTGAGCCTATCAAACAATAAGTGTGTTTCTTGTTTAAGAAAAAACGAAATTTCGAGTGCTATTGTTTTTAATACAAAACAAGGTTGTTTTATATTTTGTCAAAGCAAGTTATTATTTTAGCAATTTTTTTGAAAGTAACATTTCAAATACCAAACCAAGGTGAAACAATAATCCTTAAATTCATCAAATAACATAGTAACAAGTAGTATGGTATTTGGTTATGCATCAGTTTTTCTTGGTTTCGGGTGTGTTATAGCTTTTGAAAAGTACATCAAAATTTTTTGACATCTAAATCCACAAACGTTGTATTTATTAGAATTGATTTTTCTATACAAAAGACTTGCGACGCAACTTGTTACTCGTTTGTATTCTCCCAAGTCCTAATATGTAAATAATATTTATTGGATTAAGAATAATTGTTTTAAAAGAAGTTTACATGGTCATGTGTTCCCAGTATAAACAGGAACGAAGCCAGGACGACATAAGACCGAGTGTACAAATTTTTTTGAACCGTAATATAACATATATAAAAAGTGAATTGAAACAAAAGGTGGAAACACGTTCAGATTGACTGGGTGCATTTAAGATGCATTTAGAAAAAATCGATATTTTCTTCACAAATTAACACTACACAGAAAAAAATCCATAGAGGTCACGGGCACCCGCGGGGACTGTAGAAAAACATGATCAGATGGACCTCAGACACAAAAACCTTTTATTTATCAAAGATTTAAAAGACAAAGTAAATTAAAACCAAAGCTACCAGTGATAATCACGTGTAGCTCTATTATCTACATGATAATAGTCTTACAATCAAAACAATAAAAAGAGACAAGATTAAACTAGGGTTTTGAGATCAAAATAATAGAGAGAGAGAGAGAGAGCGTTGTGTGTTTTTCAAACACACAGATAAAAATGATCGATAATAACATCGAATAAACGCTCCCATCTCTTATAACCCTAAAAGGCCTAAGAGCCGTTATGGCATTGGGCTTCACACGTGGGCTTGGGCTTGGTCCAGTAACAAGAATATGAGCCATCCAACTTCAGTCCTTCACTTCACAAATCTATTGCACCAACAGTCCAAAGTTATAATTGAAACAATAAAAACAACACAATAAGTCCTTAAGTTACATTAGGTTAGCAGATTAGGTCCTCATTTCAACATCCCCCTTAATCTAATAACCCAAAGAGGTTTATCATTCCAAGTTCTTTGACAAACGTTTGGTGCAATTCTATGTCCAACCCTTTGGTCAAGATATCTGCAATTTGATTTGCAGATTCTACTTTAGTAGTTTTAATCAGACCACTCAAAAAAATTTCCCTCACAAAGTGAAGGTCAATTTCAAGATGTTTAGTTTTTCAGGAAAAATTAGGTTGGCAGCTATTTTAATAGCTGAGTTACTGTAACAGTGAAGAGTGACTGGAAGTAGGTTCTCAACCTGCAAGTCTTTTAAGACTTTGAGAACCCAAATCACTTCACTGGTTACTGAGGCAAGAGCTCTATACTCTGTCTCAGTGGAAGACTTAGAGAGAGTGTTTTGCTTTTTGCTTTTCCAGAAACCAAGTTTCCATTAATAAACACACAATACCCAGTCACTGACCTTCTTGTGACAATACATTTTGCCCAGTCAGCATCAGAATAAGCATCAAGAATCATACCTGATTTTCTTGTGAAATGAATACCCAAACCTAAAGAGCTTTTGAGGTATCTTAGCACCTTAAAAGCAATTTTGAGATGAGAGTTCAAAGGACAATGCATGAACTGACTCAAACAATGCACAACATAAGAAATGTCAGGCCTGGTGTTAGTAAGATAAATGAGCTTTCCCATAAGCTTTTGATAATCAACAATGTTAACAAGAAGAGGTTCCTCATTAGTAGGCTGATTAGTGATGACAAGTTTAGACGGCAAAGAAGTTTTAGCAGTTTACAAGCAAGCATACCATACTCACATAACAAGTCCAACACATACTTTCTTTGGTTTAAACAAACACCATTCTTAGGGTCAACAACTTCAATTCCCAAAAAATACTTGAGTTTACCCAAGTCTTAAATCTTAAACTTGGTTCTTAGAAAACTCTTAAACTTTTCTATTTCAACAATATTATTCCCCGTTATGATTATATCATCAACATACACAAGTAAAACAAGGAATAAATTACCCTGAGATTTAGTGTATAAGGAATAATCAGACTTGCTTTGAATAAAGCCATTTTCACTAAGAACATATGTAATCTTAGCATTCCACTGTCTAGGAGCTTGTTTAAGCCCACACAAGGATTTCTTAAGCCTACAAACCAAGTTATCACCCCCAGGAAGATATCATTGGGGTGGTTTCATGTACACAGTTTCATCAAGATCACCATAAAGAAAGGCATTATTGATATCAAGTTGGAAAACAGGCCAAGATTGCATGATAGCAAGATTAATCAAACACCTAATAGTGACCATCTTAACAACAGGGGCAAAGGTTTCATCATAATCAATTCCCTCCTTTTGGCCAAAACCTTAGGCAACAACTCTAGCCTTATACCTCTCAATCTCACCGCTAGACTTAAACTTTAATTTCCAAATCTATTTACACCCGAAAGCTTTCCTACCTTTAGGGAGTTCAACAATGTCCCAAGTGTCATTTTCAAGCAAGGCAGCAAGTTCAGAGTTCATAGCATCAACCCAATGATGATTCTGTGATGCTTCAAAAAAACTTTTTGGTTCACTCATTTTGTTAAGTTGAGTGACAAAGAAAAAAATTTCTTTATCAAGTTTGGAATATCCAACAAAAATTTCAAGTCCATACTTAACTTTAGATTGGACAACAAAGTGATTATATTTTATGGGAAAAACAGAAGGTCTTGAGGACCTCCTCACACCTTGACCACCCTGAACATTGTTTATAGAGTCGTCCCCAAGATTTCCTTCCAGGTTTTGAACATGAGGGGAAGGAATGGGATTAATTTCTAAATTTCCCTCAGAGTTAGCATTCTCATCAAGTGTGGCAGCCTCTTCCCTATTCAAGATGGCATCACTGGTATCATTGCCTGATGCAATGCGTTCAGTGTCACCTAGACTTGGAGGTGGGCTACTAGCACTTGGTGACCAATTGTCACCATTATGTTTAGCTGCTCTCTCTTCATCATCAGGAAGTTCAGGGTCATCAAGGTCAAAAAAATTCAACAGATTTAAGTCTTGAAAAGCATTTGAACTATTTTCTTTATTAAATTTATTTTTATTGTAATAAAAAACAGAGTCTTTAAAAGGAAATATGGTCTCAAAAAACTTAACATCTCTAGAAATAAAAAACTGATGCCTATCAAGACTTTAAATCCTATATCCTTTTTGATAAATAGAATAACCCATCATAACACATTTTTCAGATCTGCTAGAAAACTTATCTGAACTATTAAGAATAGTAGCAAAACACAGACATCCAAACATTCTGATATGAGAGAGCCTAGGATAAGTATTGTAAATCATTTCAAAAGGGGTTTTTCCATTTAGCACATAAGAGGGCTATCTGTTAATACGATAGGTAGTAGTTAGCACACATTCAGTCCAAAATTTAAGAGGAATTCCCCCCTGAAACATAAGGAATCTAGCAACATTCAAGAGATGTCTATGTTTCCTTTCAGCAATCCCATTTTGTTGTGGTGTATACGCATAGGAAGTTTGGTGTATAATGCCATTTTTTTCACAAAAGACTTTCAAGTTTTGATTAACAAATTCAGTTCCATTATCACTTCTGAAGGTTTTAACATTGCCTTTAAATTGATTTTTAATCAGATTATAAAAGTTTCGGATGTTAGAAACAACTTCATCTTTGGTTTTTATAAGGAACAACCAAACTGCCCTAGTATAATCATCCACAACAGTCAAGAAGTATCTATGGCCAGAGTGACTAGCAACCCTATATGAACAATATCACCAAGGTTTTTAGTTTTATGATCACTTAAGGGAAAAGGATTTCTGGTTTGTTTTGCTCTTTGACAAACTTCACAAAAAAAGGTTTTCTCATCTTTATCAATTATTAAAGGTTGTTTAAGAACATTAAGGGCAGGATCAGCAGGGTGTCCAAGTCTATAGTACCAATCATAATGGGACAGAGAGAAGGTAACAAAATAGTTTTGATTTTTACAATTAATACCTTCAGTATCTAAATAGTATAAACCTCCACATTGTTTACCAATCCCCAACACCTTTTTCAGATTCAAATCCTGATTAACAAAGAAGCACTTGTTTTCATCAAACACAACAAATATCCTATTATCTTTAGCAAGCTTATGCACAAATATCAAAGTAACACAATACTTAGGGATAACCAACACATCAAAAAGAATCAAACCATTAGGAAGTTTAAGGTTACCAATTTTAGTTATAATAGCCTCAGTTCCATTTGGGTGGGCAACTTTGATTTTAAGATGAGAAATATCAAAAACATTATCAAGTTCCCTATCACTATTAGTCATGTGTTGGTTAGCCCCAGAGTCAACAACCTTTCCATTGTAAGTCATGCCAATTTTAGAACTTGTGTTAGAACAATAAAACTTATCAAAGTTTTCATTGAAGACCTTGCTGGAGTTAAAAACAGTACCTTTCATATTGGCTTGTAAATTCTTTCCTGTTCCATTGTTATCTTTAAAAAGAGAGAGAAGAGTTGCCATTTGTTAATTAGAGAATCTAGTAGGACTAGTAGTAGAAGAACCAACAGAGTTATTGGACACATTTTTTCCTTTAAAGTTTTGACTACCTCTTTTCTTCCCATGAACAAAGTCACTAGGGTACCCAATGATCTTAAAGCACATATCAATGGTGTGACCATTGTACCCACAGTTTTCACAAACAACATTAGAATTAGAGACAAAATTAGGTCTAACACCATTTTGATTATTAGGCCTAACATTTCCAAAGCCAGCATTACCATTGTTAGGTCTAAAGTTGTTTTGATTACCATTCTGATTAAAGTTGTTGGTTATGGGTCTCAATATATTAGCATTAGGGTTCTGATTTCTTTGAAAATTGTTTCTGGTGGGACCATTAGACAAAAATGCAGAGGTCTGAGCCCTTTGGGAGTGCCCAGAACTACTGCCAGAAGCCATTCTATGAGATTCCTCAACAGAGATGATGGCATAAGCTCCCTTAACATCAGGAAGACTTTCCCTAGACAATATAAAACTCCTAATACTCATATAAGAATCATCCAAACCCATTAAAAACTGCATAAGTTTCAATAACTGATTATGTTTTTTAAACTCACTAGAAGCAGAACAAACACAAGCAGGTAATTCAATCATAGCATCATATTGTTTCCAGAGAGCATTCAACTTATGATAATAATCAGACAGATTATAACCATTTTGTTTCAAGGTATTAATTTTATGGTGCAAGTTAAACATGACAGAACCATATATGTTTCCTTTAATTCTTTCCAAACATGCTTGGCCTCTTTTGAAAAAAATTGTCTAAGGAAAAGTTCCTCAGATATAGAGTTAAGAATCCAACCCAACACAACAACATTGACCCTGTCCCATTGCCTTGCTGAAACCTCATCAGTTACAGATCTTTTACAAGTACCATCAATGAAACCAATTTTATTTTTACCTTCCAAAGCAAGTAACATAGCATTAGCCCAAACTTGATAATTTCAGTTCCCATAAGTTTCATAGTGACAACAATTAAAAGCCGAGTCATTAGGGTGCAAGTGAAATGGATCACTCACGCCAAGCTTACTAATAAGTGTAACTAGGTCAGTTACACTTATAGCATCATCATCACCATGTTCAGACATGGTGAAGGGTCAAATAGGTCAAAAATGAACTCACAATACTGCAAACAAAGTTCCCAGGAATCCAAACCACTCAAGGGTGGCAGGTCAAGGGCAAGCAAGTGAGGATCCAAAATAAAGGGTATAAATAAATGGATTACCAAACCCCCAAAAAACAAGCAATAAAAAAACAACAAATTAGCAGATAGCAAATAAAGAGAGAGATGAAGAGGTGTTACAATGCTTTCAACCAAAGCTCAATCGAACTGTCACTCTTATATTCACTTAGTCTAAGAGATGACAGAACATCCTAGTCACAAACCCTAAAATTTCTTCGAGGAAAAATTAGGGAAAGTGACCAAATCCACGAACAAACCACTGAATCAACACGACAAAGGAATGAATTACCACCAATCGAAAAATCACCAATCAAAAAATGAAACCCTAATTTTTTATATTTTTTCAGAAAAAAATTAGGGAAAATCACTTTAAACACGAGATACAACCCCGAATCGAACCAATCACCAACAATAATGAATAAGAGAGCAGATCTCAGAAACCCTAATTTTTTCTCAAAAAAATTAACGGTTCAAAACTTTGATTCAAGCAGTAATATTAACAGATCTAGCTATTTCAATAGCAGATCTTCTCAAAAAAGTATAAGAAACCAAAAAACCCCAATTTTAAACAAAACCCTAAAAAATTTTCATCAAGTTTTAACAACTTGGCTCTGATACAATGTAGAAAAACATGATCAGATGGACCTCAAACACAAAAACCTTTTATTTATCAAAGATTTAAAAGACAAAGTAAACTAAAACCAAAGCTACCAGTGATAATCACGTGTAGCTCTATTATCTACATGATAATAGTCTTACAATCAAAACAATAAGAAGAGACAAGATTAAACTAGGATTTTGAGATCAAAATAATAGAGAGAGAGAGAGCGTTGTGTGTTTTTCAAACACACAAATAAAAATGATCGATAATAACAATGAATAAACGCTCCCAGCTCTTATAACCCTAAAAGGCCTAAGAGCCGTTATGGCATTGGGCTTCACACGTGGGCTTGGGCTTGGGCTTGGTCCAGTAACAAGAATATGAGCCATCCAACTTCAGTCCTTCACTTCACAAATCTATTGCACCAACATCCAAAGTTATAACTTGAAACAATAAAAACAACACAATAAGTCCTTAAAGTTACATTAGGTTAGCAGATTAGGTCCTCATTTCAACAGGAACCCCTAGCTCCGTCCCTGAGTATAAAGGTACCTCTTCAGTGATCTCATAAGAGTTTATCAATTGCGAAGACAAACTATTAAGCTAAGTCAATCGAATTTAGCTTAGTCAAGTTCATATTTAGATGTTAAATTGACGATAGAGTTCAGGACATACACACTGGCGAAGCTTCTCAAGCTGTCCCCCCCTAAAATTTTGGTCATAAATACCTATTTTTTTACATATCTTTTAAATATATTAAAACTTGTGTTTTGAGTTCCTAAAAATATGGTAATACCATATAACGTGGGTGAGTACAGAAATTTCACTTCCTATTCTCTTTGAATTAGTTTACATATTATATCTCTACTACTTATAAAGGCTGTATAATTTTTTTTCAAAAATCTCTTCATTCTTATTAATAGTAGTTTTTCTCAACATTACCTTAATTACACTCTCAACACATCCCAAAAAAGAAATCACAGAATATGTCAACGCAGGAACTTCGGTTACAATTGGTTTCAATTTCACAATGTATTTTTGTTAAGCTATAAATGTGGTTTAATATCATAAAACCTTCCCCAATATCATTCCAGTCAATTCATATTGGTTACATCCTTAATCAAATGCTCCCTCAAAGCCGCCACCAGATCTTTTCACCACCACATCTCCCAAAGCCACCACCACATCTGCCGACTCTGCCACCATCTCTTGATGGTTTAGGTGGTTTCAAGGTAGTTTTGGTTTGTGGTATTGGTTGATTAGTGGTATTGATTGTTGGTTTAGGTGGTTTTTGTTGGTTTCAGTGGTGGTTTAGATTGGTCGAACCATGTACATCCTCCTCCTCGCCTTCATTCCATCTTCACTACCTAAGATCAAGAATTGAGATCTTGTGTGTGTGTGTGTTTTGCCTTATGTCTTTTTAGATGTTATAAACATGTTCTACAATTTAGGGATCATATTTTTTTGGGTGTTTGGTGAAAATATTTCTTAATCAGGTTCTTTTATTTTTTAAGCAATGTTTTTTTATATATGTTAATGGGTTGTATATTTATCTAGTTTGTTTTTTTTTTGTGCACCACAACTTGGCCAGTAAGGAGGGAGGCTGGCGATGAAGAGACAAACAACTCCGGGAAACAATGAGTAGTAACGGCGGCTGAAAACTGATTCGCATATTTTCACATAACTTTTTGGTGAGTGATACATAATATTAGCGTTTGATATTTCTTTTAGCTTTGGGATGAATAATTTCATTCTTCTTTAATTAATTAATGTCTTGGCTGTTTGGGTTAGCTTATTTTAGTTACGGCAATTTTCGAAAAGATTGTTGTGAATAAGGGGTGTTTGGAATAGCTTACTTTAATGACTTTTAATGGAAAAATTAATGCCTATGAATTATAGCTTAATGTAACCTTGTGTACTAGAACTTTTAGCGTTGCTTTGTCAGCTTGACCTCTTTAGCAGAGCATCAAACTAGGCACTAGGTCGTAGAGCTGGAAGATATTCCTGAGAAAACAAAACAAGAAACTATTGTAGCTAATAGAGTTATAATTCTAAGGAGATAGTAAGAATGGAACTGAATATAATTTTTGCTCAATGCTGGGCCTAAGACCACTGTTACATGTTTGTTGATGCTTTATTGCTGCAACATGGCTAACAAGCTCAATGAACCCGTAACATTCGGATTGCGTAGTTTGCTTGAAAGGAACTATTGAGGGAACAAAATATCTCACCAATATATAAGGTATCTACATTTGTGCAGATTAAGCATAATAATGTCTTTGTATCTTATAATTTTAAAAATCACCCCACATATAAAAGATGATAAGTTGATGCAACTGTGTTAAAATATTACCACCTTTCCAGTAGTTTATGTCAAGCAACTGTTTTCTGCAGTCTTCTATTTCGCTTTTTAGATTGTGTTGGTAAGGTTTAGCACTTTAGCTTATTAATGATATAAGTGGGATAGATATGCAGGCAAGCAAGGACAATGGGTACGATAGGCTTTAACACAAATTGCTTTTATTATTTTGGAATAAGAGATAAGCATTAGAATGGCACACACTTTAAACAGATGATTTGCTAATAGATACTATAAGCACTTATTAGAAGCACTTAAAAATCTTAAAAGTAGGTGATCTTGTAAACGGCATTCTTAAAATAAGTGTTGAATTTTTTTGGGTATCAATATACATCACAGGGCATTCTTAAAATCAAGTAATGTATCAAACCAACATAATAAAAAAACACACAGATTCTCACCCACATAAATCTCTTTACTCTCGCACCATAAACCTAATCACCATCGCTCTCTTCCTTACCACCATTACCTGGTGTTTCGGTTTGTTTATGCGTTATGATGTTTAGTGCATTTCGATGGCTTGGTTGTTTTGAGTGTCACGTTACGTGTTTTTTCTTGTATTTACCCATTTTGGGTGTGTGTTTACAAGTTATTGTTGTTTGATAGTTTTAGTGTGTCGGGAATGTTCAAGATTTGTTAAGATCCTCATCATAATATATGGGGTTTGTTTTTACTTTCTTGTTGTGTTTAAAGGTCCTTTTAAGAGTGATAATTTTGTTTCCCTATACTTTTTCATCTGTCGAAATATGATAGATAGGTCGGTTGTTTTTGTGATTGTTTAATATTCTGGAAAATAGGTTTCTAATGGGTATTAATATTTTCGTTAGAGCGCAACAAAAAACACAACGATAATTTGAGGCTTTTTCGAAGGATTCATTTTTGAATTTTTTAATTATTTTTGTGTTTAAATGTTTGAATATCTTTGAATTAAAGATCTTCAAACTTAAGGATCGGTTTGTGACGTTTTTGCATTCTATTATTTGTGTTATATAGTTCCCGTGTCTCATCCAAAAAACGCAGCCACGTTTGGAATATGGTTGTAGCCAATGCAGGTCATTCGTAATGTTTTTGAGCCTGAAAATTTAGCCTCGGGCAAATGGACAACTTCTATTCAAAACTCATATTTGTATTTATTTTCTCTTAGGTTCCCTGTCGTTCTCTTTCCGCTGCAAAAATGCAGTGGTTACGGATATTTGTGACGTGGTCAAATGTTCGGCGCCCTTGCCATCGCTTAATATTTAATTGTTTTGTGATAGGAAGCAGCTTCTCCACCTTTCCTCATAGAACCGAAGACCTTCAATGCTGCATTGCTTGATGTATTGACAAATCTGGGAAAAGGTTAGCTTTTTAGTGTTTTTGGTATCTTACTGTATTTTTTAATCTCAGTTGTACAAAAAATTTGTAAAAAAATGTTGTGTTTTGGTTATTAGTAACTCGGAAGTTACGGTGGACCCATCAACATGAGCCTGACGTCAATTGACACCCTTCATGCATCCTTTGGATATAGTTTTGGAATAATCTTGCACTATTCTCATTATCATAATCTCAGTTGCATTTCCATGTAAAGAATCTATCATCTTTGATAGAGAGTAATAGTTTGTAGTAGATTGATGTGCTATTATGTAACTCAGATTATGATCATAAATATTTTGTAGGAGACTTAATAATCTATTACAAACAATTTCTAATAAAGCTTGCATTTTCCAACTCATGATGATGTAGATTGTTGCAGTTATGGGTGTTTATTAAACAGACTAGAGCGAAAGTTCAATTAAACTATTGTTATGTTAGCAAATGACGTGGTGAATTTGACAAGGTAATGTCTTATAGATAGTACATGGTTGTTACTCAGAGGTATAGCCGAAGACGGTGACATGGTACAAACGCGCTCTGGTGTTTAACTTTGTTAATCAAAATGGCCCCGTGTAGGGGCGCTTGGCACCTTCAAATTGACGAGTCCTTTTTGTTTTTTCCATTTCTTATTGAAAATTCATTGGTTTTAAGAATATATATGTATTTAAGAGAATGGTTAATAGACTGCTATTGTGAACATGGTATATATATATAGTGTGTTAAGTGAAGAATATTTGGAAAATCTACATCTAGCAAATGGTTGACTATATATCTATCTTCTTATGTTATTTTACACAAATGTAAGTCTAATTTGCTCCATTTTGTTGCAGTCAGACTCACTGTACTACACACATGTAAGTCTAATTTGCTCCATTTTGTTGCAGAAGCAGATTGAATGTAGTTCTAGAATATCTGGTCTACCTGATTACTTGATGAATTTAATATGTCTTCCTCCCTAAAGGATTCGATTGACTCCTACCCTACTTAGTTAGTTATGTTCTTCCTTGCTTATCTGATGATGACTTGAATAAGTCTCAACCTATAAGTTTTATTGTTGTAACTGGGAATAAGAATATTTATGTAACACTTTGAACCTACTACAAATATATTGCTGCTATGAAACTTAATCTACCATTTCCTAAATATTACCTATATTAACTTCAAAATATTTCATGCTTGGAGACATCACACGGTAGTTTTGTTGTTTATAATGAAATAAATTATGAGCAAGTGCTGCAAATGGGATAAGATTAGCACCAAAGTTACAAATTTTTTGATTACTAAAGTACATAAAAAGGTATAATAATCAGTATATTTGAGTAGTTTGAATAAGAAACATTGAAATTCATACGATGTAAAATAATCTGCAAGGACTTATGGCGTTGATGATAAACGCGAATTATATTATTTGCTTAAATAAATGTTTATCGTGTACCTTTTTTATAACTATTTGATCATTGAATGTGAAACATAGCTTAATAAAAGGATTTTTGTCTCTGGGATTTATAGTAAACCGATCATGTTTAGTAGCATTTGTTAACAGTAACTAAAACTCCTCATTAAATATCTCCTTGGGATTTGTTCCAGGTGGATCCATCTTTTTACTTCTCGGGAAATTTGGTTCCTTTCCATTATTTGTAACTTAGTGTTATCATACTTTTGAATCTCAATTAGCGAAACAAGTTTTTAAATCAGCAAACAATTACTCTTAA
Organism: Glebionis coronaria; assembly: GCA_025667525.1. NCBI lineage: Eukaryota > Viridiplantae > Streptophyta > Magnoliopsida > Asterales > Asteraceae > Glebionis > Glebionis coronaria. Next base: position 39,785,531 of record CM046877.1, read on the forward strand.
CACTTTAAATTTTCTTCGTTTATATTTGTGCTATTTGGATCTTGAAACTTACGGCTATTTTTTTTACAGGAAACAGGTGATAAGAATGTACACAAAGCAAAATGGTATTTTCTTTTTTTATGAAGTCTGATTATGTATGTTTTCATGTCCTTAATCCGTAATCACCTGAACATCTTGTCAAGGCATTTGGTTCAAAGGGTTCGGTTTGAGCGTGGTTTAAAAAGCAACTCTTTTGTTTTCCTATGAGTAGAGAGAAGCGAGAAGTTGAACTGAACCACTTAAAAAATTAGGCATTAAGTTGTGTGTTTTAGTACCTATATGAGGATTCTGACATTAGGATTCTGCTCAACGATAGCATAGCCCAGACACATGGCGTGGACAGGTTGTAGATGCCAAAATCCCCGTTTTCTGAAGCATGGAGGTTCGCCTACGTTTCCTGAAGATTTCTTTTTTTTTTTCCTTTCCTGTAGCTTTCTTACAAATAGCATTTGGCATAAGTGACGAGTTTAAACTTTGCTAAATTTCTGAACCCGTCAACCCGTATAAGTTCTTTACATTAATACATAGAGACTAAAATTAAATAACCCATTTAATTAACAAAACAATGGGAACAAATATGACATGGAAGGCTTTTATTTGGTGTTTACTTCGATTATCTTTGCGAAAAAACTTTTGAAATATGGTGTATAAGCGAGGTGACCTTCAAACTTAATGTGAATATGTATATAAATTAAATAGTTCGTAGATTGTCCAAATTGAGTTGTGTTATAGTAGCATTTACATTCATCATTTTGGATTAGTGCTTATAGCATCCCTTACATGACATAGTTATCCTTCTATTTTCCTCATTTTAATTTTAGTAACCACATTGTAGACGATGAGTCGTTTGTGGCTATAAGTGAAACTTTTAAACGTTACACAAAAAATCGTATTTCGTTAGTTATCTTTTGCTAGGAATTTCCGCAGCTATGCGCGGGTACTCGCCTAGTTTTTTATAATAAATAAGTTTTATATAATGTGTCAAGCTTGGACAGTTCAAAGAAAATGTGATAATAGACATTTTGTGTAATCAGATTGTTTTTCAGTATTAATGTCGTTCATATTGTATTGGCCATATATGATTATAAAGATTGTTTTTCTATTAAGATGTTATATTTTTTCCTCGAAATATTTTGGCCCCCCCTGTCGATACGGTCAAGCTCCGCCACTGGACATACAGTAGGTATCTATACGCAACTTAACGACGACGAACGTTAAGCATGATCATCGTAATTAGAATCTTGGTTCATGAAAATTCAAAATATGGATGGAGATATAAAGGATGTAAACTACGATTCGGAACGAGCCATTCTGGTTTGGAAGTTTAAACATATGTAGCCCACTAGAGGTGGCAAAACAGGCGGTTCAAATAATGGGTCAAAAACAGGCAAACTTAAAACTTCGGTCAAATGGGCTCGTGTCATAACGAATTTGAATTACATTGTGTTCGGGTCAACACGGGCTTAGCCTAAACACTATATACCTAGACATTATTCTCCAACTTACATGTTATGAAACAAGTTAAATTTTCAAGCCATTAAGCAGTCTGAGATGATCATCACGATGCTGCTCTCGCCAATTTGAGTAACTCTGTATCAAGCGCTTTTTTGCGAATGGGAAGAGTTGTGGCTAGTGCTAAAATTTATCATCTAGACTAATTCACTAATAACTTTGGTCTTGCATCAGTTGAAAGTGTCAAAAAAGCTACACATGTAATTTGGTGCTAGCTTGCACCACAAACCGACACTTACAGTTACCAACATGAGAATTTCTTGTTCATTACTAATCACTAGTCAGTTTTATTGAGTAATAGAATATTCACACTAACATCGAGCATATCAATCGGAGGCTAAGACGTTCGATCGTAGTACATTAATAACTAAAAAAAATTAGATCAGGTCTCTACTAATCTACTATCTACTGTGTGAAAGGGAGCCCGAAACAGAGTATATGTTCATAGGAGCTGGTAACTGCTATCTTTGTGGAAGGGTTCGAGTGTACATTTACTCCCTTCAGACGATCCATTGTAGTGACACAGTCTCGAGGAATTTTCATTGATTGTTATATTAGCGATTGAGTAACATAACATCATTTTACAACCCGAGATGCAGCATATCACACAACGCGGGAGATGGCCACTCATGATGATAGTGTCAATTTTATTAATAAAAGAGACTAAAAACCACTACCAAATACAAGTGAAACATGAAATTGCAATACTCTAATAGGACGTTTCATTTTTCTTACATAATAAACAATTTTTTCTTTGGCTGGATACCATTTTCCTCAACACTGATACACTTATTCCTCTTGGCACATTAAACATAGAGTAAAAAAAAATCAAAAACAGTTGATATCGCGATAATGGTCGGCTATATGGTGTTTGGTGGCAGAATGTCTTTAACGAACTATGCGGTTGGTACCAACATGGGTAGATTTTGTTGAAGCATAGGGAAGAGTTTGATGACTAAATGCTCGAGTTAAGCAACTCGCTAGTGTTAAGCAGTACCATGTCTCTTTTGATAGTGTACTTAATGTTGTACAACTTCCACTAGGATATGGTCTTATCTAGCTCAAAACTCCGTTACGTGGCAATTTTATTTGGAAGTAGTAAGCGAGAAATATTGTGGAGCGCAATTAAGATTCAATATTTCTGTGTCTTTGGAAGGTGACAAAGATAACTATGAGGGACAAAAAAATATAGTTTAGCAAAGAAGATTGAAAGCATCAAATGAACAGTAAAAACTAGTATTGAATTGTTGACCGGACCCAACATAAAAGAATAAGAAAATCTAAGTAGTGAATTAAGTATGTTGCTGAAAATTTTGATTTTAGATATCGAAGTGTTAACTGTACCTTACGTGTTCGGTTCATACCTTGTGTTCAGGATGTCTCAATGAAATATCGTTTATTGATAAACTAGAGGGCATATAAGTTAAATTATCACATAGCTGTGAACTAGAATAAGTGGCTAAAACAGCATAAATACATACAACTACATATCTCTATTGAAGAAATATTAGATAAGGAAAAGTAGAAGATATGAACACTGAATCAACCACTTCAATTAATAAAAACAAGTTTGAATCAAAAGATTGAACAAGTCACCACAGCTACACTGGTGTGACTCTATTATCTAAATGATAATAGTCTTACAAGAACAAAAACAAATAAACATTGATCTGAGTTACATTTTGAAAGAGAGAGTATTTGATAAAAACACAGATGAAAAAACCCAGATGGAGTCAACAAATGAGAGCATCTCCAATATAACTCCAAAGGCCAAAAAGACGTTAGCGTCTAATGTACGCTTGCACATTTTATCCAAGAGTGCTCCAAGTTTCCAAATGTCCAGGTAAGACCCTCCACCTCATAATGTGTCTATCACTCTTAATCCAAAAAGTAACTGCAGAGAAAGAAAGTTACACAATAAGCCCCCAAGGTTGGAAAAAGGTATCTGATTAGGTCCAAATATTTTAATATCCCCCCTTAATCAGATACCTCATATAGATTAAGCATGCCAAGTTTTTCAACAAGGGCATTGTGTTGCAATGTATCCAGTCCCTTTGTTAGGATGTCTGCTATTTGATTAGCAGAATCCACCTTACAAGTCTTAACAACACCACTTTAAATTTTTTCCCTTACAAAGTGTAAGTCAATTTCTAAGTGTTTAGTTCTTTCATGAAAAACTGGATTAGCAGCTATCTTAATAGCTGAGTTACTATCACAGTACAAGGTTACAGGCAAAAGGTTTTCAATTTTCAAATCTTTTAACACTTTAAGAATCCAAATAACCTTACTGGTTACTGAGGCAAGAGCTCTATACTCTGCTTCAGTAGAGGATTTAGAGAGAGTATTTTGTTTTTTACTCTTCCAAGCAACAAGATTATTATTGACAAACACACAATAACCAGTAACAGATCTCCTAGTAACAACACACTTAGCCCAGTCATCATCAAAATAAGCATTTAGGAACATACCAGATGTCTTCTTAATGTGAATGCCCAAACCTGGAGAGCCATTAAGATATCTTAATATCTTAAAAGCAGTTTTAAGATGAGATCTCAAGGGGGAGTGCATGAATTGACTTAGACAGTTAACTGCATAAGATATGTCAGGCCTGGTATTGGTTAAGTAAATAAGCTTACCCATCAACTTCTGATAATCAACAACATTATCAAGTAAGGGGTCATCAATAGTGGGCTCATTAGATATGGCAAGTTTGGTAACCAAGGGAGTGCTAGCAGGTTTACAGGCCAGCATACCATATTCAGAAAGAAGGTCCAACACATACTTTCTTTGATTTAAGCAAATGCCACAGTTAGTATCAACAACCTCAATTCCCAGAAAATATTTCAACTTCCCTAAGTCTTTAATCATAAACTTAGTTTTCAGAAATATTTTAAAATTTTCAATTTCAGCAGTATTGTTCCCAGTAATGATGATATCATCAACATACATAAGTAAGGCAAGAAAAATGTTACCTAGAGACTTAGTGTATAAAGAATAATCAGATTTACTTTGAACAAAACCATTTTCACTCAACACAGCAGTAAGCTTAGCATTCCATTGCCTGGGAGCTTGTTTAAGCCCATACAATGACTTTTTGAGTCTACAAACCATGTTGTCACCACCACAAAGATATCCTTGTGGTGGTTTCATGTAAACAGTTTCATCAAGATCACCATAAAGGAAAGCATTATTAATGTCAAGTTGGAACACAGGCCAGGAATTCACAATAGCAATATTAAGCAAACATCTAACAGTAACCATCTTGACAACAGGGGCAAAAGTTTCATCAAAGTCAATACCTTCCTTTTGACCAAAGCCTTGGGCAACAACCCTAGCCTTGTATCTTTCTATTTCACCACTAGACTTAAACTTAAGTTTCCGAACTCACTTACTACCTAAGGCCTTCCTACCCTTTGGTAATTCAACAATATCCCAAGTGTCATTCTCAAGAAGGGCTGCAAGTTCAGAGTTTATTGCATCAACCCAATAAGGGTTTTGAGAAGCTTCAAAAAATTTCTTTGGCTCACTGTTTTTGTTAAGTTGGGTGACAAAACAGAAGTTTTCATGATTAAGTTTAGAATACCCTACAAATGTTTCAAGACCATATTTAACCTTGGAATTAACAACAAAATCATTATAGTTTTTTGGAAAAACAGAAGGTCTGGTAGACCTTCTAACACCCTGAGTAGGAGCACTTGGATTTTGATTCAAGTGACCTTCAGACTCATTATTTTCATCAAGTGTTGTTGCCTCCTCTTCCAACCTATCTTTAATATCCTCACTGTTATGAGCATCATCTCCAATAATTGGAGAATCAACAGTGTCCATATTGTTCCCAAGGTTGGGAGAGTGGCTACCCTCACTTTGTGACTCATGGTCACTATTATGACTACCTGTTACTCTCTCATCATCATTAGGTAGCTCAGGGTTTCTAAATCAAAAAAGTTTAACAAATTTTTATCTTGACCAAGACTAAGAACATTAGACTCATTATGCTTGTCTTTTGAGACAGAATCCTTAAAAGGAAATATAAACTCAAAAAACCTCACATCTCTAGAGACAATAAACTGATTCCTATCAAGACTAAAAAGCCTGTAACCCTTCTGAGAATTAGAATAACCCATCATAACACATTTTTCAGACCTATTAGACAATTTATCATGACTATTCAAGATAGTAGCAAAGCATAAACAGCCAAACATTCTGATAAGAGAGAGATTAGGACAAGTATTGTAAATCATTTCGTAAGGGGACTTTCCATTTAACACAGAAGAGGGTAATCTGTTAATGAGAAAAGTAGCAGTTAGAATGCATTCAGACCAAAATTTCAAAGGAATTCCCCCCTGAAACATAAGACACCTAGCCACATTCAAGAGGTGTCTATGTTTCCTTTCAGCCATCCCATTTTGCTGTGAGGTATAAGCACATGAAGTCTGATGTAGGATGCTATTGTTGTTACAAAACTTATTAAAAGTTTGATTAACAAATTCAGTACCATTGTCACTTCTAAAGACTTTAATGTTTCTTTTAAACTGATTTTTAATCATTTTATGAAAAACATATAAAAAGGTAACAACTTCATCCTTGGACTTAATAAGATATACCCAAACAGCTCTGGTAAAATCATCCACAATGGTCAAAAAATATCTATGGCCAGTGTGACATGTCACCTTATAAGGACCCCATAAATCAAGATGAACAATGTCCCCCAAGTACTTGGTCTTATGGTCACTTAAAGGAAAGGGCTTTCTAGTTTGTTTAGCCCTTTGACAAACTTCACAAAAGTCATATTTATCATGTTTATCAAGTTTCAAGGTGTCTTTTAAGGTGTCTAAAGCAGGGTCAGCAGGGTGGCCAAGTCTGCAATGCCAATCATAGTAAGATAGAGAACAAACAGGGTCAGATTGACTAGCATTACACTTAATACCTTTAGTATCTAAGTAGTATAAACCACCACATTGATTACCAATCCCTAGAATGTTTTTCAGATTCAAATCCTGATTCAAAAAAAGGCACTTATTTTCATCAAAAACCACAAAAATCTTGTTATCCTTGGCTAATTTATACACAGATATCAAAGTGACATAGTACTCAGGTATAACCAACACATCAAACAAAACAAGGCCATTCCCCAATTTTAAATTTCCAATCTTAGATATGAAGGCTTCAGTACCATTAGGATGACTGACTTTAATTTTGAGATGAGAGATGTCAAACACATTGTCCAATTCCTTTTCATTATTAGTCATGTGTTGGTTTGCCCTAGAGTCAACAACTTTCCCATGTTGAGTCACTTTAGAGTGAATATTAGAACAAAAAAAACTTTCCAAAGTTGTCATTAAAAATCTTACTAGAATTAAAGTAGGTACCTGCCATGTTGGCTTGCACACCCTTTTCAGAACCAATATTTTCTTTGATAAGAGAGAGTAGAGCAGAAAGTTGTTAATCAGAAAATACAGAGTTGGAATTAGAACCAACAGAGTTGTTTGAAAATTTTTTCCCTTTAGAGTTTTGACCAGATTTCTTTTTTCCAAAATCAGCAGGAAAGCCAATGATTTTAAAACATCTGTCAATATTATGCCCATTGTACCCACAATTTTCACAGACCACTTCAGAGTTCCCATTAGGTCTATAGGTATTAGGTCTATTGGCCATGTTAGGTCTAGGACTGCTACTATTGTAGTTGGGTCTAAAACCACCATTAGAACTGCTGTTATTGTAATTAGGTCTAAAGCCACCATTGGGGTTAGGGTTAACATTCTGGTGGCCTTGAAAGACATTTCTGGTGGGCCCATTAGAAAGAAAAGCAGAAGTCTGATTCCTCTGAGAGGTACCAGATAGGCTACCAGAAGCAACTCTGTGAGACTCCTCACTAGAGATGATGGCATAGGCACCTTTTATATTTGGAAGAACCTATCTAGAGAGAATGGAGCTTCTAATGGTCATGTAGGTATCATCAAGACCCATTAAGAATTGCATCAATTTCAACAACTTGTTATGATTCTTAAACTCATTAGTAGCAGCACAAACACAATTAGGAAGATCAACCATAGCATCATATTGTTTCAACAAAGCATTCAAGGTATGATAATAATCAGACAAATTTGAGCCATTTTGCTTCAAAGTATTTATCTTATGATGCAAATTAAATATCACAGACCCATCAACTTTATGATAGGTTTCTTTCAAATCATTCCAAACATGCTCAGCTTTCTTAGAAAAAATTTGACCAAGAAACAATTCATTAGAAATAGAATTAAGAATCCATCCTAACACAACAGCATTGACTCTGTCCCATTGTTTTCCTAACACATCATTAGTTAGGGATCTTTTACAAGATCCATTTATGAAACCAGTTTTATTTTTTCCTTCCAATGCCAAAAGCATAGCATTAGACCAGATTTGATAATTCTCAGTTCCTTTGAGTTTAATAGAAATCACAGTCAATGTGGCAGAGTCATTTGGGTGAAGATGCAAAGGGTCACTAATATCAAGCTTACTGATCAAGGTGACAACAGATTCTTCCCCAATCTGGTCATCTTGATGTTCAGTGTTTGTGTCACCATGAACACTAGTCATAGTGAAGAGTCACAGAAACTAAACTCCCAAAAAATGAACTTAATCAAAGTCAACAAAATTCCCAGGCTTCCAAACCACTCAAGGGTGGCAGGTCAAGGGCAAGACAGTGATTAAGGGTCCAAATAGACAAAAATACCCCAACAATCAAAAGCAAGAACAGCAAAAAAAAGAGTAACAATATATGAGAGAGTATAAACATAGATATCACCCAAAAAACAAGTATGAAGGAATAAATAAGCAAGTAACCAAATAATCAAATAAGAAGAGAGAGCAGAGGTGTTACAAAGCATAAACCAAAAGCTCAATCGAATTGTTTCTTCTAGATTCACTTAGTCTAGAGGAAACATAACCTCCTCACCAAACCCTAATTTAAGAAAAATTAGGGAAAAGTGCAACCACCAACAGATCTATAAAATAGATCAAATATATAACATCCCTGCACCACAAACAAAGTTAAAACATATATAATATAGAAAACCCCCAAATATTTTGAAACCCTAAAATTAAAAAAAACGATTTTAGGATGAATAAAAAACAATGAGAACAAAATCTTTTTAAATCTGACTATCTCAATAGCAGATCTATCCAAAAAACGTTTCAATTTTAAAAACCCCCCAAAATATTTTGAAACCCTAAAAAAGTATTTCCAACGATTTCAGAGAACCATGGCTCTGACACCATGAAGAAATATTAGATAAGGAAAAGTAGAAGATATGAACACTGAATCAACCACTTCAATTAATAAAAACAAGTTTGAATCAAAAGATTGAACAAGTCACCACAGCTACACTGGTGTGACTCTATTATCTAAATGATAATAGTCTTACAAGAACAAAAACAAATAAACATTGATCTGAGTTACATTTTGAAAGAGAGAGTATTTGATAAAAACACAGATGAAAAAACCCAGATGGAGTCAACAAATGAGAGCGTCTCCAATATAACTCCAAAGGCCAAAAAGACGTTAGCGTCTAATGTACGCTTGCACATTTTATCCAAGAGTGCTCCAAGTTTCCAAATGTCCAGGTAAGACCCTCCACCTCATAATGTGTCTATCACTCTTAATCCAAAAAGTAACTGCAGAGAAAGAAAGTTACACAATAAGCCCCCAAGGTTGGAAAAAGGTATCTGATTAGGTCCAAATATTTTAATATCTATGATTATAGGGTTAAATTCATATATTAGCAACGTACTTTCAGCTATTTACATATCTAGGTAACAAACTGCCGATATTACTAATATAGTCATTCAAAGTTTTAGATTTATATACATATAGGTAATTTGACCGGTTATTTTCAGTTAAAACTAAAAAATGACTTACACGTTAGTTCATATATTACAAACCGGCTAATATTCAACAATGTTTTACCTTGATTTTGTCGTGGTATGTTCCTAAACCAATTTTTATGTCAAATTTATTGTTATGGTGTTGAAACATACCACGACAGGATCAAGGTAAAACATTGTTGAATATTAGCCGGTTTGTAATAAATGAACTAACGTCTAAGTCATTTTTTAGTTTTAACCGAAAATCACCGGTCATATTACCCATATGTATATAAATCTAAAATTTTGAATGACTATATTAGTAATATTTGCATTTTGCTACCTAAATATGTAAATGACCGAAAGTACGTTGCTAATATATGGATTTAACCCATGATTATATGCAACCCATTGTATGCAATTTGCAAAGAACATCAGAACAGTTTAGTCATGATGAGAAGTCTACCACATTTTAATCGTAAACCAAGACTTTAGTGGTATATTAGCAACTGGCACATGGACTAGTGATCGAGTCACCACATGGAGTAGTGATCGAGTCACTACATTGGTCTGTATTACACCACTAGCAGCCGCTTTTAAAGCATGATAACTTATCCTAAAGGTTCATATTCCATTTAGGCAGCGCTGATTCCTTATGTAAAGCACTTTATTGAACACCTTTGGTACATTATATTATTATACACCACGGTGGTAGTGACAATTTATTAATAACCTGGCATAAAAACCCGTCAAAATGCAAGTGAAACACGATATTACAATAACATATCTCTACCAACAAAATAAGAAAAATAAAAAGACAGAAGTAGAGAACAACGCATAAACTAGAGGTATTATACCCGTGCAATTCTTTGCAATCTTGCGGTGAACACCACCATCTTTACATACACCCAGTCTTTCAAGCAATCATGAAAGTGGAAAAAAGCATGTCTCAGACGACGATTGAAAAGTAAAGCGCCACATGCTATCCAAAATGCAGTTGCAAAACCAGTGGCCCCTCCAATATAAAACCATCTTTTAAGTTCATCTGCATCACCCTTGCTATCACCAACGGGTGGAACTCCTTGATCTTCATCTTCAAGACATTTTTTCGCTGTAGGAAGTCCACATAGTCCTGTATTTCCCATGAACCTTTCAGGTGGGAAGGACTGGAGTTGAGTGCTGGATGGAACTCTTCCGGACAAGTTATTAAATGACACATCTAAATCATTTAATAAGTGCATCTCAGACATGCTTGATGGCATCTCTCCTGAAAACATGTTTCTAGATAGATTCAAAGATAACAGTTGTGCCATTTGACCAAGGTCTCGTGGAATCTCTCCAACTAGAGAGTTGTTTGACAAGTCTAGTCTCAACAATTCATGCAGTTTGGTGATTTCATTTGGGATTTTCCCTGTGAGATTATTGTTTGATAGATCGATGGTCTTCACCAATCCCAGATTGCTACCAAACTCATTTACCTTTCCTTGCCACAAGATCATCAAATGGTCAATATAGCTATTATCAATAAGTTCTCGCAAACCAGATCTATTCAAAGCTTCAGTTGACCATTGATAATGATGAATGTTCTGATTTGAAACAAATCCTTTTTGTGCCATGGTAGTGAAATTATTCACGCATGTGGGAATTTTTCCATGGAGGTTGTTTATTGACAAGTCTAGGATTTGAAGTGCTACTAACTGACATATTTGTCGAGGAATGATTCCAGAAAAATTGTTTGATCTTAGGCTGAGAACATACACCCTTGACAAGTTTTCTCCAATCCAAACAGGAACATTACCAAAAAACTTGTTGGCTCCAAAATCCAAAACTCTTAAGTTGGTGCAATTCTTTAAAGACAAAGGTAGTTCTCCAGAAAAGCTATTGTTGTATAAACTCAAAGTCTCGAGTTGACCCAAACATCCTACAGAGGAAGGAAGCCTTCCTGACAGAATGTTGTGTCCTAGATTAAGAACTTCTAGTTCTGTAACATTGCACAAACAGTCAGGAAGTTCTCCGGTTAACGAGTTATTTGAGAGATCAAGAAATGAAAGTTTTTCATACATTTGGCATAAGAAGGAAATTTCTCCATGAAATCTGTTTGAGGAAAGATCTACGAATCTTATACCCGCAGGAAAAGCATGCACTGAACCATAAAAATTGTTAAAACTTAAATCTATTGAAACAAGCTCAGTGGTTGAAAATAGTTCTGGTAATGTCCCACTAATGTTGTTTAAAGAGAGATCTAGATAACGCAACCGAGAAGGGATCCATTGATACCAGTACTCTTCAGTAAATGTTTCTGAAATGTTATTGTTTGAAAGATCAAGATGTAACAGCATTGTCATGTTTTGTATCCAACTAGGGAAACGAGGCCCTATCTTGTTAAAGCTGAAATCTATATACAAAAGATTTGACATTTTAGCAATTAGAGAAACTCCTTCCAGTGAGTTTTTTGAAAGATCTATATACAAAAGATTTGATTTTCCAATGGTAACATAGATAACACCTCTAAGTGAATTGGAAGAAAGGTCTAGATGTTGAAGGCTGGGTAGTTGCCATAGTTTGTCAGTTATAGTTCCATCTAACTGATTAGAAGATAGGTCCAATCTTTTTAGGGATGAAAAGTGTTGGATATCGTTAGATAATGACCCTATCAATTGGTTACTTGAAGCATACAATTCTTCTAAAGTAGCTGATCCAGACAAGTTGTTCAAAAAATCTGAAAGTTTTCCATCAAACTTGTTGCTAGAGAGATAAAGTTGTGTAAGCTTATTGCCAGACAATGGGCACAACCAACGAAACATGGATGAGTTGAGATTGTTGTTATCGAGATTAAGGTATTCAAGAGATGAAGAAGAGTTGACAGATGAAGAATACGGGTGCAGGACTTGTGAGAGGTCACATCCAACAAACCTTAAATCGTATAGGTTTTGGAGACCTATAATTACATTTACCCAGTTATTTATTTTGGCTAGAGAAATTCCTTCCAAATAAAGCTCTTTTAAAGAAGATAGAGAAGACAACCAATCTAAGTTTTCAACTCTACAACTTCCAATGGAATCTAGAAAAAGTGTTTTCAAATTGGTGAGGTTTCCAAATTCTGTAGGAATGGTTCCATAGAAAGAGTTGTCTGAAAGGTAAAGGTCTGTTAATTTGGTCAAGGAACCCATGGATTGAGGAATGCTGCCACTAAAGTTATTCCCATTAAGGATAAGCTCTGTTAATTCGGTCAATGAACCAATGGAACTGGGAATGGATCCAGTAAACTGATTCCCACTAAGGTCAAGCATTGTCAAATTGGTCAAGGAACCAATGGACAGGGGTATGATTCCACTAAAATTATTTGCATAAAGGGAAAGCTCAGTTAACTGGGTCATGTTATAAATGCACGCGGGAATGGTGCAAGCTGTAAACTGATTTTGAGAAAGGTGAAGAGAAGTTATATGAGTCATGGAACATATAAACATGGGAATGGTTCCATGAAAAGAATTAACAGAAAGAGACAGATGATTCAAGTAGGTTAAGTTAAGCAATGAAGGGGTAATCTCACCTTCAAGACTCGACAGGTATAGATCTGTGACTTGACCTGTTTGATGGTTGCAAACGACTTCACTCCATTGACAGCAATCAGCTTCTTCTTCAGGTCTCCATGTAGAGAGCAAGTCATCCGGGTCATGAAGGTGAGCTTTTAGATCAAGAAGAGCTTGCCTCTCCTTATCGATGCACGTTTTAGCACCTCCTTCTGCTGCTGCAACCAGTTGGTGGTGGCCAAAAGAAGTGGCAGACGTGGTATTAAACCACAGAAAGACAAGTGACAAAATAAACAAAACATCAAACAGAAAATTGTTGTAGAAAATTGTTTCCCTAAAGTAAAAGTAAACATTTCCTCTCATAATGTATGTATGTTGTAGAAAATTGTTTTGATGTTTTTTGATCTGATATGAACACATATACCTATATTCAGCTTTATATAGACTTTGATAACAAAGATAGAACTAGAGAGATAAATTTGTGTGGAGCAGACAACACATGAAAAAAAAAATCAAACAATAAATAAGTAGTCCCACATTAGACGACCAAAGACTCTGAAGTCGATCTTTGCAATTTGTAGTGATGTAAATTAAACCCAAATAATGGACCCAAATAAATTAGGCTGTTGGAAAATACAGTCAGTGACTACTGTAGGTGAAAGAATGAGCTGGCAAAATTGACCCAAATATGTAGAAATTTGGGTTTTTAATAAAAAAAATGGATCGAGTCAGTAACTTGAATGGGTCGGATGGGTCAATGGATATCCACAAAATGTTTGATAAAACCCCTCAACCAAATTTTAGCATTTAACAAGTTTTTCTTTTATAAAAAGCATGTGATTTCATGCAAGGATGGGGCGGGGGAGGGCCCGTTTTCCACTCCTCCTAAAATGTTGTGATGAGTAGTGTATATATTACTACTTCCGTCTTAAAGTTATTGTCTTGTATTTATTTTAATATGTTTAAAGTAATTTGACCCTCTCAAAATAAATGTTCAAACTCCGTCGCTGAGTTCATGCATAGGTAAGTTAATTGGTCATTCTAATTTCTACAGCATTTGATTAACTATTTATACATATATTAGTGGGAAAATTTCCACATATACCCATTTTTTATTATAAACTCAATCAACCAATTATAATCTTCCATTTTTATATATATAAAAAAATCTATTTTTTAAAAATTGAATATTTCATAAATCGTTAATCGTTACGCAAAACGAAACATACAATCGTGACGAGAATTAAATTATTTTTCTATCGAGGGGTTACTTTTTACACTTTCGGCGAACTTTTTTTTCTGAGAAAATCATATATGATTCGTATCACGAATCATATATGAATCTGTAGAATCATATATGATTCGTGATATAAATCATATTTAATTCTCGTTGTAATGGTGTATTCTTTGTCACTTAACGATTCAACATTTGTGAGGTATTAAATTTTTTTAAAAAAGATGAAAGATTGGTTTAAATAAATTTGATTGATTGATTGGTTGATTTGTTTATGTTAAAAACATGGTATATATTGATCTCATTAGTTCATTTTGTTTGACTTCAAAACTGAAACTGCCGAGTTCTTACATACTCATCTTAGCCCATATTATATTATTTTCATATTTCAATACTTAGTGGAAAATAAATTGTTGAACAACTATTATTTGGTAACAATTCATGCTTTTCAGAAATTAAATTGTTGAACAACTATTATATTATTTTCATCTCAATACTTAGTGAAAATACATATGAGAACATCTTTTGCATAGAGCTACTTCAAAGTGTATTTTTGATAATCAATATAAACTGATTGATGCAATATGTCTAGTCATTTGAAGTAGATGGTCCCAAATTTTCGTTTTATTTTTCGTTGTTCAATAATCTAAAAAGTTAACCTCTCATGTTTTGTGGAAAATGATGAAGAATAAAGTTAACAATCCTAAATTACACGTTAGAAGACTCAAAAGTTTTAAAAAAATTTGTAGTTATTATTAGACATTATTTTATATCTTGTAACACTTTTCCCCGTCAATTAGTGTTCAAAATAGGGATGAGCTCGGGACCAATCCTGTCCCGAACCCGTCTCGATTTAGTGCTCCCGATTTTTTCCCGATCTAAAAAGTTATGTACCGATCCCGTACCGAACGGGATTCGGGAATCGGGAATCGGTACCGGTACGGGTATCGGTACCGGGAAATCGGGATTTTCCCGTTTTTTTTCGGGAATTTCCCGATTTGATACCGGTCCCGTCCCGAATTAGTCGTCCCGAATTTTTTTTCAACTTATTTCGTAGTCCCGGTCCCGTACCGAACGGGATTCGGGTATCGGGAATCGGTACGGGTCCGGGAACGGTTCGAGTTCGGATTCGGGATTCGGGTCCAAATGCTCATCCCTAGTTCAAAATCAGACTCTCAAGTAGAGCTCCCATTTGTATCGATGCTAACAAGATATATACATATAGAGTGATGTAAAGCCAATCTAGAAAATGAACCAACTGAGCCCAAGGGTAACCTTGGGGAGGTATTCTTATAGAGGTCTCGAGTTCGAGTCTTACCAAAAACCTTCAGGGGCCCGAATTAAGAAGCAGGAGTGGGATTTATCCCCTAAGGAGAAGGTTCGAGGCTTACATACTGCCCAATTGGATGTCACTGTAACCTCGAATCACTAACTACTAACTCGCCGTTCTAAAAAAAAACCAATCTAGAAAATGGTTTTGTAACATTTTATAACAAAGTATGTTTTCTTTATATAACACGGTTCTACATTCTGACGTTACAAACATGGTAACTATGCGTTGAGCCACATATACTTTCATACATTCACCGGTACAATTAAGTTACAGAAGAGCCCCCCCCCCCCCCCTCGGTTTTTACAAAAGTCCCAACTGCGGCTTAGAAAACTATATGGGTGGTTCATTTGTGTAGCGAAAATCAGGGATAAATAGTTAAATCTGTTGATTCCAAAGAATGTCAGACACAATCCTTCGAACTATCGTTGATTCAAAAGAATACCGACAATCAGGCAAACTCCAACAATCGTTGATTCAACGAATACCGATTATTAAGAGAATCTTAGCAAACTGCCAAGAAAAAAGCAAAAGCTTTCATTATCAAAACTCAAAGATATCCTAATACAATGAAAAAGCTAACATTTATAGGAAAACTAGAATCAATCTAAATAAAGATTGATATAACTTTTTATTTTTCTTATAACTGGAAATATTCTCCAAACCAAAATTTATTTTTAAACAAAAAAACTTAAATAAATAAAAAGAACATCAATATCTTTGACTTTTATTTGAAGTTGAACCAAATCATTTTCCCCCACTTAAAAAAACTCGTCCCCGAGTTTGCCTCTCTTGTCCTTTGTATTCATACCATCCAAGTTTGCATCCCTTGCATCAAATTTCCTTTCTTTAAAATGAATCGACCTCGAACCTTGACCGTCTTATAACCCAACTTGTCGATCATGGTAGTTTGGATCATTGAAGAATAAAGATTATTCACAATTACAGTGTCTTCAATGTTGTCTTCTTTCCCACCAAATTCCTTTTTCCTGATAAATCCTTCTTCTTCCTCAATGACATCTTCAATATCGGTATCATAAACTAGCATAGATTCTTCTTCATATTGATCATCATTAAATATTAGAGGTCTTTCATAATCATCACTAGCCGCACTATTATCTTTCCATTCATTAGAAGATGAACCATCGCCCTAAAAAACGAATATTCTCACATCTTAATAAGGAACTTCGGCTCTTGATACCAACTGATGTAGCGAAAAACAGGGATAAATAATTGAATCTGTTGATTCCAGAGAATGTCAGACACAATCCTTCCAACTATCGTTGATTTAAAAGAACACTGATAATCAGACAAACTCTAACAATCGTTGATTCAACGAATATCGATTATTAAGAGAATCTTAACAAAATCGCCAAGAAAAATCAAAAGCTTTCATTATCAAAACTCAGAGATATCCTAATACAATGAAAAACGTAACATTTATATGAAAACTAGAATCAATCTAAATAAAGATTGATATAACTTTATATTTTTCTTAACTTATAACTGGATATTAAATTTTCTGCTAATCAAAAATTATTTTTAAACAGGAAACTTAAATAAATAAAAAGAACATCAATATCTTTGACTTTTATTTAAAGTTGGACCGCATCATTCATCAACTCAACCAACTCAAGAAGATGACTCAGTCGATGAACATGACATAATTGCGGAATTTTATCTTACTAAGGAACAAGAACGCCAACTATTACTGGAGGAGGAAGCATTACGAGAAATCTTAAAAGAAGAAGAAAGAGCTGATAAAGAGGGATGAAGAGTGCGAGGAGCGAATAAAACAAGAACAAGCTGAGTATGAGTGTGAAGGACATAAACTTTTGTGAATATATCAGTTTAAGATCTAGAAAATTTTTGTGAACTATAATTCACCGATAAGAAATACACAGTTTAAAAAAACATAAATTTTATAGTATTCTCTAGCTTACTTTTTATATAATGATAATTTTGCTTTTAACTAATTAATTTTTAATTAATTTAAAGTTTGTAATAATACCTTCATGTGAGGGTAATATTGTAAATTAATCTAAATTTTCTATCCATTTTTGAAGTGGACAATTATTTTAGAAAACCCCAAAATAAAAATATGGATTATATTTATGGGACGAAAGGAGTAAGAAATTTTTTTTTTGAGAAATGAATTTTAGTTTTATAAAAAAAATGAACTTATTCGCGTTGATGTAGAAACAAATCATATGTAAATCGTCGTAGAGAAAATTAAATTGGGAAGAAAAGTGTTGGTCACACTTGTTTACCAATATGAATTGGCTAATAGACTATAGAAATTAGACGACTTTATATTGGGTGGAGCATAGACGACTTGATGTCCCAAATCAGACGTCCGAAGACTCTCAAGTCTTTGCCATTTTTCCTAAGTGGATGTTAATTCTTCTTCCACTTTGTGATACTTTTTCGTCAAAAAGACTAAAGAAGTGTGCTCAAGTAAAGCAACCCATTCACGGAAATAGTAACATAATAAAAGGATATTTGCATTGATAAGAAAACCCAACAAATGCTAGAATTTAAATGCCAAAATTATTGTAACTCGAAATTTAATACAGTGCTGTTGTTAAAGGCCGCTGGTGGCAGCACTCGTGGTGGAGGTTGTGGCGGAGAAGGCCATGTGTTTTAGATCCAGATTTAGCTGATGCACTTATCAGACAGTAGTTTGTGTAATTGATTTATGGCAATTACATTTGAAGCAAAATTACGATAATAAAGCTCAAAGTTCTGATATCATAAACAGAGTAACTCTGTTTTTAGTTATGTTTCACATACTTAGCACTTGCAGTCAGGGATGAAACTCATCTAATATATAGGAATTTATCATATTCAGTATTGAATAAGTTTGCGTTGGTTTAACGTGTCTTATAAGAGTCTCATCTAATGTTAAGCAACAATTACCAACACAAACTTTCCTGTATATTACTAATAAGATGTATGCAAGAAAGTAAGACTGTTTTCACAACATCGAGTATGTATGTTAATAATATGCTAAGAGTGTAGCAGTATATTAATTGCACCGATAACAAAGTTAGATCGAGTTGATACTATTTAGTAGTGGAACCATCATGTGCATACTCTAATAGTAATGGTGGAAATAAGAACCAAAGCCCATACTAATGAAGATAGATTGCATATGAGCTTACAGTAATGTTTGTAGAGAATAAAAACCACAATTTGCTGCCTTAACGAAACTTCAAATGATTATTATATTAAAGATTGAGTAACAGAACTAATAAAGTATTTATTAACAAAAAGACTAAAAGACGGCTACAATCGCCCACTGCACACTGCCAGGGGCGGAGCCACATGAAAAGTACTGGGGGGCGTTGCCCCCAATAAACCTCTGGTAGACACCGAGAATCATGTAGAAAAAATATTAATTTGGTAGAAAAAAGTGTAGTGCCCTCAGCTAGATAATCATTGTGCCCTCATTATTCTGTGACATTTAACAATCTAAGTGTTAACTAAGCTTTTAAGTCTAAAACCATTTTTTCCGGTCTGATATTTGGTCGGAGAACGTGAGAAAGAATAGTACTAGTGGAGGATAGGACACGGAATGGGAAGTGTGGGGTTGTAGGCAGTTGGTAAATAAAAGTCAAAAGTAATCCTTTATTTAATTTAGTAGTAATGTTTGTATTTCTTTAATACACCGTATCTTATTACAATAATGTTTACAATGTACAACATTTGTTAAAAGTGTTAACGTTAAAATTATGTTCTTAACTGTGATTTTAATTTTAGGTACATAATTAACAAAACTGTAATGCTTTAAGACAAGTTGCATAATATATACCAGCAGGGTACTGCGTAATACGGCGGCGGGTACCCTGTAACTAATCGGAGAAAAGTAAAAAAATGATTCCGGTCAGGCCTGATTGGCTTATTTGCATAGGTTTTGGCCGGTTTTCTCTAGTTTTCGAGTTTTTGATTAAATCGGTTGATCTGATCAAATTTTAAAACCATATGTACCACCAACTTTTAAGTTATATGAAGTTTTTTTTTTTTTTTTGATTTAATAGTTGTACAATATGTATAATAAGATGTATTATTTAATTTAAGGGTACTTTTTTAATATTATTAATTAGGGATTTTAATATATTAATTAATGTGTATTTGTAATATATGCTTTATAGCATGTATTAATTAAAATTAATTTTAAAAAAGTGATGGTAATATTTTTTTTAATTATTATATGCTAAAATAGTTGTACATTTAGCTTTTGATCTTATATTACTTAAATCATATTTGAGTTGGTGCATTAAAGGGATGTACATCATGTTATTTTAGTTATACTATTTAATTTTTGTGTATTTATATTTTGTATTTTTGAAAATTTGTGATTTATATAAAATATATTAAATATAGATTTTTAGTCAAAAAAAAAATTTTAATTATATATTACAGTATGGTGTATATAAAAAGTATAATGTTCTAGGTTTTTAGTAAAAATATTTAATAAATATTGTTTTGTTTTTCAAGTTTGATGAGGGAAAGAATGAAAGAAAGGATAAAGTTTTATGGAAGGAAACATTTGAAATCAAAAGATGGGAAAAACACTATTATGGTGGTGTCCTCAAATTCGTAACTGACTTTTTGGGTTATTATACTTTCATATTAGTTCGCTCATGTTGTATATTTGGCTTATTGAATTGCACTTTTTAAACTATATTTTTAGTTTGTGTAAAAAAGATGTACAGGATGTTAACTTTATGATACTACTTAATTTTTTTGTGCATTAATTTAAAAAAAGGTCTAAAGTGCATTATAATGAATATAGACTAGTGTTAGTTTATATTTGCATATGAATAGATATACAATATAAGTTAGTTAGTTTCAAAATAAATTAATAGAAGCTACTCATTCTAATTTATTTGACACTTGTACATGTTATTTGCTACTAATGAAGTAGATTTTTTTTCCTTTTAGTGAAACACAACCCGGTTTTAAGGTAGATAAACAATTCACTCCAATCTGACACGTTATTAGATGTGCTAATAAAAGACACATTACAACATTTTAATTAAAGAATCAGAAAGCTCTAAACCTTTAGTTATAGGTAGGGTCGTCTCGTTGATTTTGGTAGCCCTGTGCCACAGTTACAAGGTAAGCCCTTTTATATTGAAAAATGAGATATACAAGAAATCTTGTCGCTATTTTGACGGTTTAATCAATTTTGTATGTAAGATCGTTCATTTGTTTAATAAAATAGAGCAAAATAGAGCATAATTTAAAACTATAATTCTTCGTTCATTTTTCGGTTAAAACTCCAACGGAAGTTCATGTCCCAAGTTATTAGTGTAATACTTAAATCACGTACCTCAACTTTCCTAAATGCCCATATAAATTATAACTAAGAATCCCTAAATGACAAAACAAAAACAATGTAACTTTGCTACGTTTCTCAATATTTGACAACCTTATTTGTTATCTAAAAATTAAACAACAAAGAAACAGTTCCTAAATGGCCTTTTATTATAATCTAACATGGTATACAAAATGGAGGCCCTAATATTTTTGTGGCCCTGTGCCACTGCCCCTTATGCACATGCCTTCAGCCGGCCTTGTAATATAGGTACCATGCCCTTGACCCCGACCCGACCCGAATCGTTATCGGGTAGACAATTTTTTTTTCTTCAACATATTACTTGGCATGCCGTTTTGCCCCCCATACTTGTGTATGCTGGCTCCGCCACTGCACACTGCACTTTGATTCCAAACATACTAGCGTACGTTGGCCTGTGTATCACACCCTCAGCAGTTGTTTATGAAGCATGATATCTTTTTTTAAAGGTTCCTGTACACTTTAGCTAGCCATGATACCCTAACATAATTCAGGTATGTTGAAACTATATATATGTAAAGCATTTTATTAAACCCCTTCCGTGCATCACATTGCTATAAACTTTATAATATGAACATATAGAGATGGCGTATACCACACAACGCGGGAAATGGCCACCCATGGTGTTAGTGGCAATTTTATTAATAAAGGGGACTTAAAAACCCCTACCAAATACAAGTAAAGCATGAAATTACCATACTATATATACCAAACATTGATAAGTATTTGAAAAAAAACATAAAAACATGGGAAAATTCTTGAAATGCCCCAAGGTTACACTCACTTTCCCAAAATGCACCAACCAAATGAGAATTTCCTAAAATGTCTTATGCAACTTATGCAACTTATGCGACTTATGCGACTTTTCCAAAAATGGCAAAATTTTGGAAAAAAATTTAAACTTTTTTTCCTATTTTTGGAAAAGTCGCGTAAGTCGCATAAGTTGCATAAGTTGCATAGGGCATTTTGAGAAATTTTTATTTAGTTGGTGCATTTTGGGAAAATGGATGCAACTTTGGGGCATTTCAAGAATTTTCCCAAAAAACATATACCACCATGCACGCGCATCCCTTCGCCATTTTGCCATGAACACCACCACATTTACGTACCCCCAATCTTTTACACTATCATAAAAGTGAAAAAAAGCACCTCTCCCTCGACGGTTAAGAATTAAAGCACTACATACTATCCCAAATCCAGTAGCAAAACCAGTGCTCCCACCAATATAAAACCATCTCTGAAATTCATCTATGGCTTCACCATTACTCTTACGTTCACCAACTACAGGTGTTATTTCAAGTGCTTTATCTCCAGGACAATATTTTATCACTAGAGGTCCACATAGTCCTGCATTTCCAATGTACCTTGAAGGTTCAGAGATATCGAATTGAGGGCCAGATGGAATCCTCCCAGACAAGTTATTATACGACACATCAAGATGACTTAATAAATTTACCTCAGACATGTTTGATGGCAACCCTCCATAGAGATTGTTTTTGGATAAATCCAAAGTTTGAAGTTCTTTCATCTGTCCTATGTCTTTCGGAATCTCTCCAAGTAGAGTGTTGTGTGACAATTTTAGTACTACTAATCCCTTCAGTTTGGTAATTTCATATGGTATTTGTCCTGTGAGACTGTTGCTTGATAAATCAATACTCTTCACGAATCCCAGATTGCTACTAAACTCATTTATCTTCCCTTGCCATTCGATCATTAGATGATCAGTATATCTATTATCAACATTCATGGAGAAGGTGTTGGTATCATCATAAGTTGTTAGATCGACAGAACTATAATAATGATGTATATTCTGGTGCAAATACAATCCTTCTCGAACCAAAGCACTAAGATTATTTACACACGACGGGATTGTTCCATGGAGATTGTTAGTTGATAAGTCTAATATTTGAAGACTTACTAATTGACATAATTGGGAAGGGATGGTTCCAAAAAAGTTGTTTGATTTTAGGCTAAGGGCATGCAAGCTTGAAAAGTTTTTCCCAATCCAAATAGGAATGTTACCATAGAATCTGTTGGCGCCCAAGTCCAAAAGTCTTAACTTGGTGCAGTTCTTCAAAGACAATGGCAATTCTTCAGAGAAGCTGTTGTTGTATAAACATAACGTCTCAAGCTGACTCAAACAACCTACATAGGGAGGAATACTTCATGATAGAGTATTCTGTCCTAGATTAAGAACTTTTAGATATGTCAAATTTCGACTACAGTCTGGAATTTACCCGGTTATTGTGTTACGTGAGACATCAAGAAATTCCAATTTCTTATACATTTGGCACAGGGAAGAGACTCCTCTATTGAATTTGTTTGCGGACAGATCTAAAAAACTTACAGTTGCTGGAAAAACAGGTATTGGACCATAATAACAGTTGAAACTCAAATCTATCACATGAATGCCATGATTTGATAATGATTTTGGTAATTTCCCACTGATGTTGTTGAAAGAAAGATCCAAATATCTTAACTGAGAAGAATTCCACTTGTTCTAGTAGTCTGTAGAAATTGTGTCTGAAATGATATTTTTGGAAAGATCAAGATAGATGAGATTTTCAAGTTTTTGAATCCATTTGGGAAACTAGGCTCTAGTTTGTTAGAACTAAAATATATGTACTGAATACTCTGAGAAAGGTTTGACACGTCATCATTAAAAAGAGCTCCTTCAAGTGAGTTGTATGAAAGATCTATATACACAAGGTTTGATTTCACAATGTCTTTAGAGATAGTACCTCTAAGAGAATTGGAAGACAGGTCTAGAGTCTCAAGGCTGGGTGGTTGCCACAGTTTATGACTTATAGTTCCATCTAACTGATTCGAAGATAGATTCAAGTTTTGTAGTGAAGAAAAGCTGTGCATATCATGAGACAATGACCCTTTTAATTGGCTACTTGAAGCATCCAAAGTATTTAACATAGTAGCCGACGTGCAGCCCGACAAGTTGTTCATAAAATCTAAAAGCTTCCCATCAAACTTGTTGCCCGAGATATAAAGATATTCAAGTTCATTGCCAAACAATGGGCAGACCCAACGATTCATGGATGAGTTGAGGTTGTTGTTATCGAGAGTTAGTTGATAAAGGGATAAAGAAGAGTTGGCAGTTGGAGAATATGGATGCATGACTTGTGAGAGGTCACATTCAACTAAGCTTAAATCTCCTAGGTTTTGGAGACCTATAATAACATTTACCCAGTTATTTGCTTTAGCCAGAGAAGTTCTAACCAAAGTTACACCTATTAAAGAAGATAAAGAAGACAACCAATCTAATTTTTCCACGCTACAACTTCCGAGGTTTCCAATTTCAAGGGTTTCCAAATTGGTGAGGTTTCCAAGTTTTGTAGGAATGGTTCCAAAGAAAGAGTTGTCTGAATGGAAAAGGGTTGTCAATTTGGTCAAGGAACCAACGGATTTGGAAATGACTCCACTGAAATTATTAGAAGCAAGGCTAAGAAAAGTCAATTGGATCATGTTACCAAAGCAATCGGGAATGGTACCAGTAAACTTATTTTCACCAAGGCCAGGAGAAGTTAAACTGGTGAGGTGTTAAAATTTAAGGACTTAATCTGCAACCCATCCTTGACAATAGGGACTTATTGTGTCATTGTGTAAAACTTTCAGTTATGCTGAGGACTTGGTGTGTAAGAAGGAAAAGAGTGAAGGGATCATTGTTGTTGTTGCTGGATACATTTGCTGGGCTACTTATACTTTGGACTCAAGCCCATTTAGTCCAACGGCTCTTAAGCCCATCTCTCTTTGGTTATTACTATCTAGGGTTCACTTCATAGTTTGTATCGCCTCATTGTGCAACTGTGTTTTCACAAAAACACAGAGATACTCTCTCTTTGATCTTGATCTATGAAACCTTAATTTGATTATTTCTTTTATTATCTTTTGATTGTAAAACTATTATCATGTAGATAATAGGGCTACACGTGAGTAGCACTGGTAGTCTTTTGTTTTAATCATTTTGTTTATGTTTTTAATCTTGGTTAATAAAAGTTTAAGTGTTTGTGGCCTCTTGATTCATGTTTTTCTACATGGTATCAGAGCCTGGTTATTGAAAAACGATGAAAATTTTTTTTAGGGTTTCAAAAATTTTTGGGGGTTTTTTTACGATACATACTTTTTTATTAGATCTGCTATTGAGATAGCTGGATCTGTTAATATTACTTATAGATTCAAAGTTTTGATGCCCTAATTTTTGTTTTGAAAAATTAGGGTTTCTGAGATATGGTGTTTCATATCATCTGGTTACTTTTTTGGACGATTGGTGACTTTATCATTCGATTGAAGTGATTTTCTCTAATTTTCCTTGAGAAAAAAATTAGGGTTTCATTTCTCTTGAAAGGTCTCTTGCTTCGTGGTGATTTCTTAAGTGGAATTTGAATCTTTGTTGCTGGTTCGTTGTTCTTTGGTCATTTTCCCTAATTTCTCTCGAAGGAAAATTAGGGCTTGTGACTTGGAGGTTCTGTTACACCTAGACTAAGTGATTCTAGGTGTGACAGTTCGATTGAGCTTTGGTTAAGAGCAATGTAACACCTCTCTACTCTCTCTTATTTTTTGATTGCTTGCTATCTGCTTTTTTGTGTCTCTTGTTTATTTTATTGTTGGGTTGGTAGTATTTTACTCTTTTCTACCTTTTATTTGGATCCTTACTCTTTGCTTGCCCTTGACCTGCCACCCTTGAGTGATTTGGAAGCCTGAGAACTTTGTTTGTAGTTTAGTGAGTCTTTTTTGACCTTTTTTTACCCTTCACCATGTCTGACCATGAGGAGTCTGCACATGGTGATGATGATACTCTAAGTGTGACTGATCCAGTTACACTTATTAGTAAGCTTGACTTAAGTGATCCTTTGCATTTGCACCCTAATGATACTGCTGTGTTGACTGTTGTCACTGTTAAACTAAAAGGGGCTGAAAATTATCAAGTTTGGGTTAATGCTATGTTACTTGCTTTGGAAGGAAAAAACAAAATTGGTTTTATTGATGGGTCTTGTAGAAGGTCCATAACTGATGAAATTTTGGGAAAACAGTAGGATAGGGTGAATGCTGTTGTACTTGGGTGGATTTTAAACTCTATTTCTAAGGTATTGTTCCTTCGTCAAATTTTTTCTAAGAAGGCTAAACATGTTTGGAATGAGCTTAAAGAAACTTATCATAAAGTTGATGGTCTGTGATTTTTAATCTTCATTATAAAATCAACACACTTAAGCAGAATGGGTCTAACTTGTCTGCTTATTATCATAAACTTAATGCTTATTGGAAACAGTATGATGTTATGATTGAATTACCAAATTGTTTGTGCTCTGCTACTGGTGATTTTAAGAAACATAATCAATTGTTGAAACTTATGCAATTTTTTATGGGTCTTGATGATTCATATATGAGTACTAGGAGTTCTATTCTCTCTAGGGAGACTTTGCCAGATGTTAAGGGCCGGTGCCTATGCCATTATCTCTAGTGAGGAGTCTCACAGAGTTGCATCTGGCACACTTACTGGATCCTCTCAGAGGACTCAGACACCTGCTTTTCTTTCTAATGGGCCTGCTAGAAACAATGTTCAAAGAACTCAGAATACTAATAATGGTAACTTCAGACCCACTTATGGCGACAATGGCAATTTTAGACCCAATTCAAGCACCACTAGATTTAGACCTAACACACCAAACAATAATGTGTTCAGACCTTATGGTAATTCTAATGCTAAAGTTGTTTGTGAGAATTGTGGTTATAATGGTTATACTGCTGATAGATGTTTTTAGATTATTGGATACCCTAATTACTTTGGGAAGAAAAAGGGGGGCAGAACTTTAAGGGGAAGAATGTGTCTAACAATTATGTGGGCACATCCTCTTCATCTGGATTTACTGATGAACAACTGACCACCTTGATCTCTCTCATAAAGGACAATAAGGGTACTTCTAGTGATCCTGGAAAGGGGGTTCATGCCAATATGGCAGGTATTTATTTTAACAACAGCAAAGTGTTTAATGATAACTTTGAAAGATTTTTTTTTCTAACACTAACATCCAATCAAAACTGGGTTATAATGGGAAGGTTGTTGATACTGGGGCAAATCAACATATGACCAATAATGAAACTGAACTGGATAATGTTTTTGATATTTCACACTTAAATATTAAAGTGGCTCATCTCAATGGGACTGAAGCTATTATTTCCAAAATTGGTAACCTTAAAAATTCAAATGGCCTAGTTTTCTTTGATGTTCTTGTCATCCCTGATTATTGTGTGACTCTTATTTCTGTTCATAAACTTTCTAAGAATAATAAAGTCTTGGTTGTTTTTTATGAGAATAAATGTTTTTTTATGAATCGGGATTTGAATCACCAAACTGTTTTAGGGACTGGTAGACAATGTGGTGATCTTTACTATTTAGACATAGAAGGTACTAAGATGGTGAACAATTTCAATGTGCCTACTTTCTCTCTTCCTAAACATGACTGGCATATTAGATTAGGTCACCCTACTGACCCTGCTCTAAGTGTTCTCAAAAATATTTTAAGCATAACTAACTTTGGTCAAACTGATTTATGTGAAATATGTCAAAGAGCTAAACAAACTAGAGAACCATTTCCTTTAAGTAATCATAAAATTAAAGTTCTTGGTGATCTTGTTCATTTAGATTTGTGGGGTCCTTATAGGGTGACCAGTCACACTGGTCATAGGTATTTCTTGACTGTTGTGGATGATTACACAAGGACTGTTTGGGTGTATTTGATTAAAAGTAAAGATGAATTTGGGACTTATATTGAACTTTTTTTCAGCCTGTTAAAAAATCAATTTAAAAGAAACGTCAAAATCTTTAGAAGTGACAATGGGACTGAATTTGTTAATCATTGTTTTCAAAACTTCTGTCATGATCAAGAGATTATACACCAGACCTCTTGTCCTTACACTCCACAACAAAATGGGGTTGCTGAAAGGAAACATAGAAATCTATTAAATATAACTAGATGCCTTATGTTTCAGGGGGAATACCTTTGAGATTTTGGACTGAATGCATTCTAACTGCTATTTATCTGATTAACAGATTCGCTTCTTATGTGCTAAATGGTAGATCTCCTTATGAGATGATTTATAATTCATCCCTAAATCTCTCTCATATTAGAACTTTTGGATGTTTTTGTTTTGCTGCTATTTTAAATAGTCATGATAAATTGTCCAGTAGTTATGAAAAATGTGTGATGATGGGTTTTTCTAATTCTCAAAAGGGTTACAAGCTTTATAGTCTTGACAGTCATCAATTTTTTGTTTCTAGAGATGTCAAATTTTTTAATCTATTTTTCCTTTCAAAGATGGTGCTTTGATTAAAAAGAATAATAATAAAGAATTTGATGTTTTCCAAAATGATAAAGCTTTGACCTTTTATGACTTAGATAAACCTGAGCTACCCTATGATGACGAGAGAGTAACAAATGCACATAATGGTGACCATGGGTCACCAAGTGCTAGCAACCCACCCATGAGTCTTCGTGACAGTGGAGATATTGCCACAAGCAATGATACCACAAATGCCAGCTCAAATGGGATTGAGGCAGCCACGCTTGATGACAATCATATTTCTGAGGGTACCTTGGAACTTAACCCAAGTCTTCCTTTTCATGATCAAAGCATGGGAGAAAACTTGGGTGACAATTCTAATATTAATGCTCACGGAAATCAAGGTTTGAGAAGGTCTTCTAGACCTTCTGTTTTTCCAACAAATTACAATGAGTGTGTTGTTAATTCAAAAGTCAAATATGGGATTGAGAAATTTGTGGGATATTCTAGAATTAAAGGTGATGCTTTGTGTTTTATGACTCAATTGAATAAGAATAGTGAACCTAGGAATTTCTTTGAAGCCTCTCAAAACCCACATTGGGTTGATGCTATGAACTTAGAATTTGTTGTCTTGCTTGAAAATGATACTTGGGACTTAGTTGAGTTAACTACTGGTAGAACTGCCTTAAATTCTAAATGGGTTTGGAAACTTAAGTTTAAATCCAGTGGTGAAATAGAAAGGTACAAAGCTAGACTTGTTGCTATGGGTTTGTTGCTATAGGTTGTGGCCAAAAAGAGGGAATTGATTATGAAGAGACTTTTTCCCCGTTGTGAAAATGGTTACTGTTTGATGCTTGATTAATTTGGCTGTTAACCAGTCTTGGCCTATTTATCAACTTGATATCAAAAATGCTTTTTTGTATGGTGAGTTGGATGAAACTGTCTTCATGAAACCTCCACAAGGTTTCTATACTAGAAATAAAAATATAATTTGTAGATTGAAGAAGTCCATTTATGGACTCAAACAATCTCTAAGACAATGGAATTCTAAACTTACTTCTGTTCTTGTGGAAAATGGATTTGTTCAAAGCAAATCTGACTACTCTCTCAACACTAAGTCTGATGATAAATTGTTTATTGTTGTTCTTGTTTATGTGGATGACATCATTGTTACTAGCAATAATAAAGCTGAAATTGATAACTTCAAATTTTTTTTGAAAGGCAAATTCAAAATTAAAGACATGGGAAACTTGCAATATTTTTTGGGAATTAAAGTTATCAATACTAAGTCTGGAATCTGTTTGAACCAAAGAAAGTATGTGTTGGACCTCTTGTCTGAGTATGGGATGCTTTTCTTCAAACCATCTAAGACACCATTTGTGTCTAAGTTGTCTATTTCTAATCAGCCCTCTAAAAATTACCCTTTGCTTGAAGATATTATTGAATATCAAAAGCTTATGGGAAAGTTAATTTATCTGACCAACACTAGATCTGACATCTCTTATGATGTACACTGTTTGAGTCAATTTATGCATTCACCCTTGTTGTCTCATCAGAAAATTGCTTTTAGAATTTTGAGATATCTAAAGGGATCTCCAGGTCTTGGTATTAATGTTGCAAGAAACTTTGGTATGTCTCTTAAAGCCTTTTTTGATGCTGACTGGACAAAATGTATTGTGACAATGAGGTCTGTTACTAGGTATTTTGTTTTTGTGAATGGGAACTTGGTTTCTTGGAAGAGTAAAAAACAACATACTCTCTCTAAATCTTCAGGAGAAGCAGAGTACAGAGCTCTTGCTTCTGTTACTAGTGAAGTCATATGGATCCTCAAAATTTTAAAAGATTTAAAATAATTCAGTTCATATTCAAGGTTCATATAAACATCACATGCATGATTCATAACAAGATCACATATAAGAAACATATCTAGATCATAAAAGATCATAACAAGATTTACAGTCAAGATCAATACAATATCATAGCCAAGATTCACAGTCAAGATTAATTGGACCACAAACAAAATGTTTTAAAGCATATGAATCCCATTATAGGAGGGCAAGCATATAAAGTTTAGAAGCATATGAATCCATAAGAAAAATGGCAAGCATATAAAGTTTAGCAAAGCATATGAATCCATTAAATAATGGCAAGCACATAGAGTTTAGCAGCATATGAATACATTAAATAATGGCAATCATATAGGGTACCCAGTTATGATAGAAATAAGCTCATGACAAAACTTCCGCGAAGTGATTCAAGACAAAACACATTTTGCGTCCATAAGCAAGCAACATAGCATTATCATCACAAAGATAACTTCAGAGAATAGATCAAGAAAGATGTATTGCATTCATAAGAAAGCAATAAGCATTATCTTTATAAGCATAACTCCGATGAAGTAATTAAATAAAACGATAGCTTTGCGTCAACAAAAGATGTTACAAGTATTATCTCACCTCAAATAGATTAAGCATATAAGGCATATAAAAAGAAATTATGACTCACTCACATATTCACAATGTGTAGCATAAAACAATACTTGCAAATTATAACCACGTATGTATCACAAACAGTCATCAAAATGTATAAACACGTATTTGACATCAACAAGCATGCATCTCCCCCAAAAGAGATAAAAACACTTATAAGGCGATTCTAGAATAGAAAGAAGGGGTATGAACTCACCTCAAGTATATATTTCAGAGCAAGAATATGAAAATCACAGATGCAGCAAACACGAGGCGCAACCTTTGAGTCCTTGGCTATAGTGACGACCGCAATGACAAAGAACTAGAAACCTTCGAACCTTGGTAAATCGACACTTCGAACAAACAAAACCCACGTTAACAACAATGACTCGCGCCTAAAAATGAAACCCGCGAATAAGCCAACGAATCCACTTCAAAAACGGCAACCGGTAC
Organism: Glebionis coronaria; assembly: GCA_025667525.1. Classification (NCBI taxonomy): domain Eukaryota; kingdom Viridiplantae; phylum Streptophyta; class Magnoliopsida; order Asterales; family Asteraceae; genus Glebionis; species Glebionis coronaria. The sequence continues at coordinate 39,816,594 of CM046877.1, forward strand.
AGCTATCACTCAAACAAGAAACCCACGTCGTGGGGTACTTCATGTCGTCAACAACAGCTAGAACCTCGAACAAGTTATCCACGTCCTTCAATCGCAACAAGAGTGACTCGTGTCGTCAGCAAAAAGAACTTCGAACAGAAAGATGTGCACACATCATGATAATGGTGTTTTTAGTTGTCTTTGGTCATTTTGAGGGTTGAGTGTATGGAGTAGAATGAAAATAAGACAGATTATATATATATAGAAATTTTATGTTTCGCTAATGGAGGTTTTTAGTTATGAAATGGTGTTATGTGTTTAGTTATTGCTTGTAAGATAGAAAAATGGAAGTGAAAGAGAAAGTTGTATACTATGTGTATTTGATCCCCGGGAATGAGAGAGTGAAATGGTTGTTAGTTTTGAAATATATGTAAGGTTGGTGGACAAAGGAGGGTAGGATAGTATAATAATTGCCTAGCTCAAATAAGTAAGAAACAAAATGTGTAAGTGTTGTACAACATCATGCAATTGTGCATGCAATTGTTAGCTGATGGAGTTTAACCAAAGGTGGTTAATATAACCATGGTAAGATTTACCTTGTAAAGGTAATTTGGTAAGTTAGTGACAAAAAGAATGATGAGTGGGTAGTTGATTTGGTAGAGATTTAATTAAGAAATGGCAAGCATGGGTAATATTGGGGTAAAAGTGATTATTGGGGTATTTTAGATTTACACTGTGTATCGAATAATTAGGTCAATCCTAATTATTTTTATAGAAAATAGAATAATAATTAAATACTCGCTAAAATAATTAATAAAATTAATTATTACAATAATTATGAAAATTTATAATTATTCGCACAGTACTCGTACGTACAGGTACGCAGACAACAGTTAAATTGCAGATAATTCCCGAATTGTTAAAATACTGATCGTAAAAATATCACGCAACCAATAGTGACACACTCGCAGTGTTCACAGCAACGCAGATGTTCGATTTTTTTTCTTCAGATTTTGCAAAATATAACCCATTTTCAAATCCAACAAGTTAGGTAACGATCAAAAGTTAATTTTGAAATATAATTTAGTATTATTTAAAGTACGAAAAATTCTCAGGTGTTACATCATCCACGTGCCATTTTGAGTTTTGTCCTCAAAACTCGATCATTGTTACTAAGTTGAGAAGTGTCAAAAATATCGAAAAGGAATAGGTAAGGCTGGAATGTATCCGAAGGGATTGACATGTCAATCTGACAAAGAGATAACGGTTCATAAAACGATTAAAGGACAATTAGAAGTGAAGGATCTAGCAAGTCGTCAACTCTGGAAAGTCGATTTAGGGTTAAGTACAGTTAGTTGATTAAGCTCACGTCGGTCGATTTTCATTCAGAAAAAATATGTGCAACAATTCACGAGTCAAATGAAGTTTGAGAAATCATTCGCTAAAACGCAACAATGGTAACGATAATGATCAAGTCGTACGAACGAACCGTGAGTCAATAAAACACATTCCATAGTTAGAATAATAAAATAAAAATATAGAGACATGTCGAATGCTCTTAAGCCCACTTGTTTATAAATCATTATTTACATCGACAAGCATCCTAATCCATGTAAATAAAAATTTATAACCTCATGGTTCAGCAATTTATAACCTCTTTATTCAAATGCAGAGGCGTCCCAATCCATTTCAATAAAGACCTTATAAATCATTTTATTCAAGCATCCCTAGAAAAATTCACAATCAAAATAGTTAAAATCTTCTTAAACGATATTAGATAAATTTATCAAAAGCAAAACGTATGAGTCGTCAATGAGTCGTGTCCCGTAAGTAGACGTTCAAAATAATAAGAGGAAGAAAATAAATATCGATGCGCGATGACGTGCGCAAAAATATGTATCAAACAAAGAGCTCGTATATAATATATTGATATATTATAATAGTTACCAAATAGATAAAAGAAACAATCAACATATAAAGCAATCGTAAAGTGCTAGAACAAGCAATCATGCAACAGTGGATAAAGAAATCGCAAACATGCAAGCGAGATGTTCATATAGCAGCGGATAAGGAAATCGTAATATGTAAAGGAAACGTTCATATAGCAGCCAAAAGAGCATGATAAAATACACTAGAGCAACAGTTATAGTCTAGGCCTATACAATAACACCTAGTTCTCTATAACCAAGGCTCTGATATCAATCTGTAACACCCCCAAAATAGGCCTAGCGGAAGGACACTCGTTTTGGGGCTTGTTACGTCATGATTATCCGAGTCTTGATCCGAGAGAACGACTTCTATGCCAAATATCACAACGCATACTCCAAATAATCATACAGTCAAGTACCTGAGAATACATGCTTAAAATGGTCAACATAAAGTTGGTGAGTTCATAAGTTTTATTAAAAATTTATGACACTTCAAAAGTTTATAAAGCCCACTACCAAAAGTAGTATTATAAAAGCGTTTATGAAATCCAGTGTTTTGCAACAAAAGCAACACTCACTACAAAATTTAGTCATATATCAACATTTAGCCAAAAGCATACAGCCAACAAAAAATAATTCAGTTCATATTCAAGGTTAATATAACCATCACATGCACGATTCATAACAAGATCACATATAAGAAACATATCCAGATCATAAAAGATCATAGCAAGATTCACAATCAAGATCAACACAAGATCATAGCCAAGATTCACAATCAAGATTAATTGGACCACAAACAAAATGTTTTAAAGCATATGAATCCCATTATAGGAGGGCAAGCATATAAAGTTTAGAAGCATATGAATTTATAAGAAAAATGGCAAGCATATAAAGTTTAGCAAAGCATATGAATCCATTAAATAATGGCAAGCACATAGAGTTTAGCAGCATATGAATCCATTAAATAATGACAAGCATATAGGGTACCCAGTTACGATAGCAATAAGCTCATGACAAAACTTCCGCGAAGTGATTCAAGACAAAACACATTTTGCGTCCATAGGCAAGCAACATAGCATTATCATCACAAAGATAACTTCAGAGAATAGATCAAGAAACATGTATTGCATTCATAAGCAAGCAATAAGCATTATCTTTATAAGCATAACTCCGATGAAGTAATTAAATAAAACGATAGCTTTGCGTCAACAAAAGATGTTACAAGTATTATCTCACCTCAAATAGATTAAGCATATAAGGCAGATCAAAAGAAGTTATGACTCACTCACATATTCACAATGTGTAGCATAAAACAATACTTGCAAGTTATAACCACGTATGTATCACAAACAATCATCAAAATGTCTAAACACGTATTTGACATCAACAAGCATGCATTTCCCCCAAAAGAGATAAAAAAACACTTATAAGGCGATTCTAGAATATAAAGAGTGGGTATGAACTCACGTCAAGTAAAGATTTCACAACAAGAATATGAAAATCACAGATGTAGCAAACATGAGGCGCAACCTTTGAGTCCTTGGCTATAGTGACTACCGCAACGACATAGAACTAGAAACCTTCGAAACTTGCTAAATCGACACTTCGAACGAACAAAACCCACGTTAACAACAATGACTCGCGCCAAAAAATGAAACCCGCGAATAAGCCAACGAATCAACTTCAAAAACGGCAACCGGTACAGCTATCACTCGAACAAGAAACCCACGTCGTGGGGTACTTCATGTCGTCAACAGCAGCTAGAACCTCGAACAAGTTATCCACATCCTTCAATCGCAACAGGAGTAACTCGTGTCGTCAGCAACAAGAACTTCAAACAGAAAGATGTGCACACATCACGATAATGATGTTTTTAGTTGTCTTTGGTCATTTTGAATGTTGAGTGTATGGAGTAGAATGAAAATGATACAGAGTATCTATACATGGAAGTTTTATGTTTCGTTAATGGAGGTTTTTAGTTATGAAATGGTGTTATGTGTTTAGTTATTGCTTGTAAGATAGAAAAATGGAAGTGAAAGAGAAAGTTGTATACTATGTGTATTTGATCCCCGGGAATGAGAGAGTGAAGTGGTTGTTAGTTTTGAAAGATATGTAAGGTTGGTGGACAAAGGAAGGTAGGATAGTATAATAATTGCCTAGCTCAAATAAGTAAGAAACAAAATGTGTAAGTGTTGTACAACATCATGCAATTGTGCATGCAATTGTTAGCCGATGGAGTTTAACCAAAGGTGGTTAATATAACCATGGTAAGATTTACCTTGTAAAGGTAATTTGGTAAGTTAGTGACAAAAAGAATGATGAGTGGGTACTTGATTTGGTAGTGATTTAATTAAGAAATGGCAAGCATGGGTAATATTGGGGTAAAAGTGTTTATTGGGGTATTTTAGATTTACACTGTGTATCGAATAATTAGGTCAATCCTAATTATTTTTATAGAAAATAGAATAATAAATTAAGACTCGCTAAAATAATTAATAAAATTAATTATTACAATAATTATGAAAATTTATAATTATTCGCACAGTACTCGTACGTACAGGTACGTAGAAAACAGTTAAATTGCAGATAATTCCCGAACTATTAAAATACTGATCGTAAAAATATTACGCAACCAATAGTGACACACTCGCAGTGTTCACAGCAACGCAGATGTTCGATTTTTTTTCTTCAGATTTTGCAAAATATAACCTATTTTCAAATCCAACAAGTTAGGTAACGATCAAAAATTAATTTTGAAATATAATTTAGTGTTATCTAAAGTACGAAAAATTCACAGGTGTTACAGCTGCTAACATAGTTTCCTAAAGATATCGACGCCATACATAATGAGCATCCAAAACTCTTGATCCCATCAGGCGCTTGGCTATTAAAAAATTCCAACTGTCCAACATACATAAAAACCTCAAAAGCACCAACAAGCACATATTGTGGCACTTGCCAAAATATGCTCATAGTGCTAGAGTGTTTATCAGTAATTGACCTTTTTAGCCTCTTGACCTCAGTGACTCCAGAAGCAACCATTGCAAATAGTCCAATAATTAGCCCTACACCCATCCTTTGAAGCTCGGTTAACCCTTTGAGGTTTCCACTTAGTCTTCCGGCTAAGGGGACTAATACTCTACGGTAAATTAGTGTGCACATGAGGACACTTACTATGTCGAATACTGACATGCTTGCTACTGGTAAATGGAAGTTTCGTATGTACGCGTTCATGGCTGCACCCTGCTCGATGAATAGTGATGCCATTTGAGTGAAAATGACAGAATATATGATTGTACATAGCCAAATTGGTAACATTCTTATTACACATTTGGTTTCTTCTACTTGTGTCACTGTGCATAATCTCCAATGATTTTGGGGCACCGATAAGTCTCTCTCTGTAACGATCGCGACTTTATCTAGGCACCTGAAACATTAATACATGGAAGTGAAAAATTTTACTCTACTTTGATCTGAAACGGGTCATAATAGTCAACACTAAAAATTAATCGTTTAAACTCGATTTGACTAGTTGGCCAACATTTTAATAGACTTACTTGAACTCCTCACTATGAAGGATCTTTCGACTCCCTTTAATAGCCGATTCCACACCTTCAACTTCATACAATTGCTTCTCATCATAATCCCTCACGTTATAGTTTCGACATGCAGCAACAAACACTTGAGCGACACGGGGCAAAGGATTTCCAGACGGTTTTGTTTCACAGGTATACTCATGTATCACAGGATCGCACTACAAGAAATGAGGCTTCATAGGACACTATTGAGTGTCCTGTAAGGTTACTTTATAGGACCTTTATGATAATAGGACCAACCATATAAGTGTCACATGTAAAGGCGTTGTATTAAGTGTAAAATTTAATAAGACCCTTATAAGCATCCTAATAAACGCCAATATTATAAAACCAAAAAAAATAGTCCTATAAAACTCTTTTTACGACGTAATTTGCGTCCTAGTAGATGATTTAATAAGACACTTTAAAGTGTTTTAAGATTCACTAGCCTTCTAACATGTATTGAGATGCGTTCATTCGTCCTAATAAGTGTTTTTTATGACGAAATTGTGTGTTATATTAACTCTTATTTGAGGCCAAGAAAAAGGTCCTAAAACACATGTGGATGTTGGGACCAAATTTACCTCACGCACATACATTATAAGACACTTTATTTTCACAAGATTTTTTTTTTCAAAATAGATGCTGACGTTAATTCTAATTGAACATTATGTAGAACACAATGTGTTGTAGGTCTTAAGAACAATTCTCATAGAATACTATATAAAATACAATGTATAAGAGATTAATGTGTAAAAGTCGAGCATGTAAAAACATGAAGAAGTTTCATCTATATATCATGAAAGCCAACCAAAATTAAGGTAAAAATCATCCAAAATAGTCTTACAACTTTTATTACGTGGAAATTGAACAATAAAAACTAAAGTCGAAGTAGATAATGAGTTATCATGGATCATCTTCAGGCATCATCCTCAAGTATCACCTACAATTATAGAACCCACAAAACAAATATTAGATCCTGAACATCCCATATCAAAATGCCTACTAGTATAAGTTGTCAAAAGTTTAATAAGATAACATACCGTTACAAAAGGGCAAGGCCATGCGACAGTTGCACCAATAGCATCCCCAACTGTGACAAACAATTCATATCGTCTCACCAAGTGCTCATCTCTTTTGATAGGCACTTGAACATTAACCTCGCACCAATTTGGTCCTAGCTCTTCACCTCCAACTATCTCATTTGGATCTAAGCTATGAATCCTTCCCTTCGCTACAATCTCAGTAGGATTAAAAATGCTTTTTTTGTAAACTTCAGCTCCGACCTACAATATATATATCATTAATAAATGTCATAGTGTAATCAGTAAAGGTACATATATCAATTAGCATAGACACGTACCCGTAAAGGTCTAGGTTGATTAACTACATTTGTACCAAAAGAAGCATTGTCACTTGAATCAGGTCTTTCACAATCTCTTGCTTTTAACTTAGCGAGCTCACTACTTAGTTCGTCACCTATAGACTTGTACATGAGCTTATCTCTACGGCGGGCAGCGCGACTTGGAACCACACCCAAACATCTGAAGCACGAACCCCTAATCCATACAAGTCTGCTAGTCCATTGTTATCCTTACCCATCACTTTTGAATATACATCTTGTGGTCCAGGCTCATCAGTTTTTCATCCTCTGGAAGTTGAGAGCTTAATGCTTCCATTTGATCCTGTATCGAATATACTAAAGTTATTTCAAGTTGGCCAAACTTATCACAAAATAGTAACTTTTGCAGCTTTATTGCATATAAAAAACAATGGAAACCAAACACTTATTACTGGCCCAAAATAGCTACATTGAGTGAATTGTTGAAACGTATACATGAATTTGTTGAAACGTATAATAAAGAGTTAATACGTACAATAGCATCCGAAGCTTCCACATTTTTTTCAATTCCATCGGTAGAGAAGCAAGCGCGAAACAATTCCCTTCTTGTTGGGTCACGCCCACCTAAAGCTTGTTGTTTCGTAACAAAACAGTATCAGTAGATATTAACAAACTAACTTAACACATGTACAATTATATATGATTACCTTAACTTCTTCACGCACTATAGCATAACTCTTTTTACCTGTAACTTGAACCATCTTCTTTTTTGCCCTGTTTGCCTTATTTTTTTCACTCACTCTCTGCAGTGCAAAAGATACAATCTCAGTAATCATCTAAAGATTCTAGAATTAGCATGGACTAACGAATCTCAGTATACCATAATTAGAGTTAAAATATTCTAACAGTAGCAATTTATATATGTAGACCAAAATGAAAGAACTTATTTATGCTATATGAGTATATTCATTTACCACTAACTGCTTCACAAACCTGTGATAACCCAACATAAAACAATACTCTTTGTTCTCTTTATATATGTACTCTTTTTTACCAAGCTATAAATACATATCTGTATGTTCTAAGTTCTAATCTTTTTAGGAAAATAGGAAAATAAAGTAAACACGTGATAATCATGCTAGTAGTTTAGAAGCATCAAGTGAAGTTTACATATCTTATTATATTCAGGAACTTTAGCATGATCCAAATTTATAATACAACATGTAGTTCAGACACTAATAAAGTTTGATACAGAGGAATAGTGTTACATAATTTTTCAAGGGATAGTATCTATTAATATCAAACTTATACTACTAATCTAGCATCACTTAGCAAAATAAGTACTTACAAGCAATACTAGCTACTGTATTTATTTAGCATACCTTTGAATGTTCTTTATTCCAACTCTTGACTAGTTTCTTCCAATGAAGCGGGTGCACTCGTTCTGGCTTGGAATTAATTTGTTAACGATAAGACAATGATGGATCATAATAGTCTTTTTTCACTCTCGCTCTCCAGTTTCTAACCTTCTTTCCAAATGACTTTAAAATCTAGTCATCACAACCCATCGGAAGATCAAACTTATCCTACAAAACAAGATTTATTAATGCAATTAGATGTCGAAACATATATATTATAAATTTAAATATTAATGTATTTGTCGGATACATTTAAGACATCGAGCAAAGTCTCTTTCTTGTGAGTCCCAACTTTCGGCCATGGTTTGTGAAGCGGACAATATTTTCCACTTCTTGCAATGGATCCCATGAAATGTGTCAACGTGCTTGTCGTTTTCTTATCAATGGGTTGTCCATATTCATTGAATGAAACGCTAATGCGATTCTCTTTGGATTTTGTCCGAACTTTTGGCATAAATGTTGGTCCCCTAACCCTTTTGCGTCGAATCACTTGAACTAACAAAAAAATTGCAACCAATTAATATTCAAAAAGAGTATGTTGAACTATATAAAGAAACCATAAAATGACTCTATACCTTCAGCATCATCCGAATCATTTGACTCCATCTAAAGTACTTCTTCAACTTGTTGACTGTCATTTTGAGTTGTAGTGCGAGCCCTCTTATTCTTCTTCCTTGAAGACGTCTTATTCTTTCTTGAAGGCATTTTCTGAAAATAATCAATTATTCATCAAACTATGATGAAAGGCTACAACAACATCTAGACTCAAAATCTAAATATTCTAATAATTTTCTTTAGCAAGTTTGATCAATGCTACGATCGTCACGATTTTTTCAAAAACTGTATGTAGGTAGAAACCAAACTGATTCAACCCTCTACTGGAAGGTTTTGATTTTACATCTTATATAGTACTACTACACGAACAAATAATTGTATCATATCGGTAGCAACTACAATATGCCTAAGATAAATCAAAGATCAGCAGCAACAATGATGAACAAGAAACAATCCACATAAAAGTAGCACTTCAATAACATCATAAACACATTATTATTTTTTTATTTTTTACTTACCAACAAAAAACATTTATATCATCAAATTATTAGATATAGCTTGACATCATAAAGCAACCAACTAATTTGGTTTTAGGTAATATTTTTTTTATCACAAATCATAAATCATGAAAACATTACACACATGTCACTAATATAAATTACAATAATTTAGCATTTTTACAAATAATGATATCATTCAAAATCACATCTTAACGTGTTTGTACCAACAAGCCAAGGTCATATATTCTTTTAAAACATTGGTCTATATCAGTGTATATAGATCTATCAATCGTAAAGGTGTTTACCTTATATACTTATCCATTCAATTTTATCAATAAATATAGAAAATGGTAAAGATTCACATAGTATTACTTTGTATAATTAAACAATTAATTAGACATCGTAGATAAAAAAAATTGAGATGATTTACCTTTTTCGTGATAATGGATCTGCTGTTGCTGGTGTGATGATGTATCGAGAGATAAGAAGCAGTAAAAAATGGATCTGATATAAATACTAAGAGGGGAAGACTAATAGTTTTGGGTTGGGCTTTTGCAAATGGCGGGATCTATATAAAAATAAAAAAATTTAGGGGGAACAAGAAGAGATACATAATTTTTTTATAGCGGGACATAAAATTGATAAAAAAAAGCGGGACATAAAATTGGTAAAGAAAATAGCAGGACATAAAAAAAGCGGGTAGTAATGAAATGTTTTTAATAATTAAAATATTATACTATAAGTGTAAATCGTAAATTTTATGTAAATTGAATGTAATTTTTTTATTAATTTATAATAGTCGTTTAATACATAATTTTATATAGCATTTTTATGTTAACGTTTATGACGTCTGATATTTTGATCAAATAAGTTTAGATCGTTTCACAAAGTTAAATCATATAAAAAACAGTAATTGAAAATTTTCGTGTAATCGCCGTACGATGGTATTTCACACGTGTATAGTGGTGTCAATATTTCCGACGCGACCTGAGCATATTTGGGTCGAGTTACTCGGCCTGAAATTTCAATTCGAGTAAGTCGAGTCAACCCGACTAACCCAAGTTCTAAATTGGGTCAGAAGTCAAGTATAATATTTATGTCTAATTCGAGTTCGAGTCAACCTCAATAAGAATTTTATTATTTTTAAATTTTAAATTAAATATAAATTCTATTAAAAAATAAAATAAAAAAAATTATAATTTACCCGAATTCGAGTTGACCCGACCCCACTAGACCGACTCGAATAGACCCGAACCTGAGTAACCCAAGTTTAAATAGGATCAGGTTCGAGTAAATTATTTTTAGCCTTGACTCGAATTTTACCCAACCCGATTAATCCGAACTCGACCAACCCGACCCGGTTCACACCTTTACACACGTATTATAATCGTGTCAAGCTTGATTTTACTATATATTTGAAATATAAATATCAAAACTTCATTTGACCATTAAACTCGATGATCAAAATTTCACTTGAGTTTAATTAAGCTTTCAAATTTATGCTTGAAATTGAGTTCGGTTAATTAAATCACACTTTCAATCCTAGTTTTTTTAAATGGGATGTAGGCCGGTTTTAAATATTGTAAAAAAACTAGTAAAAGGACATTAGTATAAATCTATTATTCATCAGATCTTAGGCTAATTGCGGATTAACTGCACAAATTTTTATTAATCAATTGGGTAAAAAGAGTTATCGGTAGACATATGCAATATTGAGATAAAAATCGGCAAAATAAGGCATAAAAAGGTCGGATCGAGAAAATTTTAGCTAATCACGCATATAGTTTCAATTTTTAGTACATATATATAAAATCAAATTCGATTCATCCCTGCCTAACCGGATGAGTGCTATATCCAACCGCCCCGTTGGTGCCTAAGGATTTTCAGAACGATGATAAATCTACATAATATTTTTTATTTTTGAAAAATAGGATAAAAATGTGTATCGATTGTGTTACTATACATATACATTAGGTGTTCTATTCAAATACCAGTACAATAGGACACGGCGAACTATTATTTAATAAAAATTATCGTATTAGGATTTAAATATCAAATGTCATATTAAGTTTCTTTCATAATAAAACCTAAGTAAATAAGAGTCCTATTAACTTTTACTTAATATGACCTACACACTAAGTGTCCTAATAAAATTCTTCATTATGCGACCAAACCATATAAGTGTCCTATAAAATCTTACCTAATATGACACATATACATGTGTCGTATTAGACTCTATATAATACGACCTTAATGAGTTAGGGTCTTATAAAGCTTAAGATAATATGACCTAAACACCAAGTTTCGTATTATGTTGTGTCATTACGAGACTAAAATGAGTAAATGTCTTATAGAACCCATCTAATAAGACCAATATGCAAAATGTCCTATTAGGTTGCATGATAATAGGACTCATAAACCAATGCGTCGATATCGATTTCAACAAGATTTAACAAGAATGATTCATTAATATTAAACAACATAAAGTGGTTACATTGTTGTATGAGACACATCTCATAACATGAAATTCTAATCTATTTATACTACATGAAAGGTTGTGAACCAACCATTGTGACCCTTCGGTTTATATAATCGAATTAACTAACTACCATAACTAACTATAAACGCTATTCGGTTATTAACTAACAAACTAACACAAACACATATTTGGCTTTGTGTTATTACAAATGTAAATCAAGACTTATGCAATTAACGTCCAACAATTCCCCCATAATTGTTTAAGTCTTGTTCTTCGAGTCTTCATACTCGTCTCTTCGTTCTCACGTTGGTGTCTTCTTCCTTTTGTGCCGACTTGAATTCCTATTCCACAAACCGTGCCCTAGAACTCCCTTATTGTTCTCGGTTTTGTTCTAAACAACCAAACGTTTCACGTTGTTGTTTTCTTTTATCTCGAATTCTAACTCCTCTTCCACAAAATCCTGTAACCTTCTCGGTATTCTTTTCATCCTTATTATCTTCCATCTTGACATCATCTTCGTGCAGTCTTCCTTGGAGTTCCATCTTCCGGTGTACCCACTATTTCAACACTTATCGCCTGCAAAAAAACCTGTGGTCTTTCTATTCTAGCAGTTCCATTGCTATTCTCCGCCACTGATCTCTTGGCCTTTCATGCTCCAATCTCTGTGCTCCCTCATAGTATTCTCCACGCCTATGTACTCCTTGTAACATTCTTTCACCGCTTGTCAATGTAAGGTGGCAATTGTTAAGGTGTTGTATCCTGTTTGAAACAACATGTCTTCCACCGAGACTCTTCCGTTCCCAAATGTATTCCTTGGTATCTTTTGATTTTTCTGATCAAACGTGAATCAAACTTCTTGTAATCATGCAAACCTTTGGCTGTTGATTGGGTTTTCTAGGTTTTGATCCTTCGGCTCTCATACCAATGTTTCACAGGTATACTCGTGTATCACAGGATCGATTTCAACAAGATTTAACAAGAATGATTCATTAATATTAAACAACATAAAGTGGTTACATTGTTGCATGAGACACACCTCATAACATGAAATTCTAATCTATTTATACTACATGAAAGGTTGTGAACCAACCATTGTGACCCTTCGGTTTGTATAATCGAATTAACTAACTACCATAACTAACTATAACCGCTATACGGTTATTAACTAACAAACTAACACAAACAGCTCTTTGGCTTTGTGTTATTATAAATGTAAATCAAGACTTATGCAATTAACGTCCAACAGGTTTAACATACCGATAATGGAATGAACCACACAAAAAGGACAATAATACTACAACTGTGCCACCCATAGACACCCAAAATCCTGTGGTCCAATGACCAATATCTTCATAATACACAAGAATAGTGTTTGAGAACAAAGATCCAATGTCGAGTGCAGCATAAAAGTATGCAAAGAAAGCCCCTTTAGACCCTTTGCCTTTGTATTTTGGATCTGACTCGTCAAACTGGTCTGCACCAAGAGTGGCTAAAGTTGGCTGGTGCCCGCCATATCCTAATGCAACCATGTATATCGATAAATAGAACAACACTGGTCCCTTTTTTGATGGCTGTGTGCAGTAATTTACTCCATCCCCACATCCATCCGGTTTCACTAGAAATTCATAAGATGTCAACGATAACAGCACCAATCCCTACAAAGCATATAAGCATTGTGTTATAAATCAGTAATCTGTATTTATATTTGTTTTTATATAATACTAGACTATGACCCGCAGGTTTCGCGGGTGAAAATAAAAAATTATTAATAGAAAAAACCTGAAAAATACCGCATATGTTTTCAGATGTATTAAAATAAAACATTCACTATGCATGACGGAAATGTATACACAAATAAAGCTATTGATATCAACAATATAACAGAACATACTTACCCTATAACAGATTCGCCAAAAAACATAGTAATATATTTAAACTCAATAGATGTTAAAGTGAGCGCCCTCTACTCGTTCTTGAGACCATAGTTAATCACCCACCAAGTCCAGGTCAATGGTAGACGTGTTCCTTGGCAATCTGCAATGAGACGGACACACCTCCTCAATCTCACTGAATATTTTTTGCTTTAATTGAAACATTCTAAATAACCACCTGTTACAAAAAGTAGCTAATCAAACAACTATGTGTACCAATGTTACAAGTTACATAGACATTCAATACGAAGAATGGATAATCCATTAAAGAAGATACCTCAATAAATATACACTTCCTTGAATTCTGAGTAGTATAACAACCCTTCAATCATCGTCAACCTATTTCAGCTCGAGATTGTGCCAACTTTTACCTTGAAACTATACTTGGATATTTTCTAAAATTAAATACTACCATTAAGTATCATGTCTAGTATATATTTGTAGAACAAACTCAATTTGTCAAAATTCATATCCTACCTTCTACTGTTTTTATCCCCTTTCAGAAGATACTCAGAGTTAGACTTTCATATAACACATATGTTATTGATGCTAAGAGTTGTAGCTATTCTAGGACAATTAAACCTCCTCCAATCACAGCAACTTTCTTGGCGGTCGTTGGCTTGAGTCCAATATCAGTAATGTTGGGGACCCATTGCCTTGACACTTTTAGTAACTCTTGAGGAGGGACAATAGCTTCAATGAGACCTAAGTGTAAATAAAGGGGTCACAAATACTGCATTTTGTCTAAAATCTTATGCAAACATATTGGGTGTTCAGGCTGTTACCGTGACCAACTTGACTCACTATAGATACAAAATGGTGTAAGCAACTTCACCCACAAGCTCAGTTAAACTACAACTGATGCAGAAAAGACTAAAGCTCGAGTCACCATGAGAGGGTGTTTGGCATTGCATAAATAAATGTATTTTGGTACAGGCCTACAGGGAATTTGATTTTGATCATCACATCTTTATAACAAATTGACTTAAAATAATTCAGTGAAGTTCAAATGGGTTGGATGGATTAATTTTTCACTTATGATTTTTTTTAGATAAGAAAGTTTTTTCTAATAACAATCTGCAACCCATTGCGCAAAGTTTCTTTATAAACTATCTTTTGTTGTTAATTTAATCGATACTTTTGAGAAAAGCCATATGTCGTAAAAGTGAGCTATGAAGCCATCCTTTCTTGCCCGCAAATTGTACAAAAGGGGTCATCATAAACCATTTCTTGCATACACTCCCCAGTTATTACATTACAATAACCAGAAATACTGTTTTAGAATATTTTTTCAACACCAATTTTTAGTGCACACAAGATTCGTTTAACCCACTAAAAATAATATTACTGAAACCAATTTTTTAATTATCATGCTAAACTGATTAAAATAATATTACTACATACTAAACATAGCAAATTCTGTTATATGAAATTATGAACTATGTGCCTACATTAAAAATAATATTACAGAACTTATCAAATTCATTTGTCACAAAAGATTAACAATAGCATATGAAAAAAAATTTACTTCATAACTTTAAGACATGACCATCACATGTAAGAGGCATAATTCACCATAGAGGGCATATAGAGTATGCAAAATGTCAGTTTCATAGGTCATATAAAAGGCACAAGTGCATATAATAAAATGATGAAAATAACCCAAAATGTACCTTTTATGTCATGAGTTGACTGGCTGGCCTGTGCAGTTCGTTGGGTATCTAGCAATCCATTGCAACACCGCTAATCTATGCTTAGACAGAGCCCAAAAAAGTGAATGGGATAGAGCTTAATATAAATAATGATGATTCAATTTAGTTTTCTAATTGGAAGAAGGAATTGAAAATCCTTTGATCTAAACACAAAATATAAAGTGAGTGGTCATCTCTTGAAGAATTTCTTGTGAAACATTCAACACGAGGTCATTCATGTCAACAACATCTTTGACAAAGCTCTGGTATCATGAAAACTACGTCAAATACTAAAAATGAAATAGTTACTAATCAACTGAAAACCCCTTTTTCTAAACACACAATATATTTCTTACCAGCTCTCCATCAAACTCGCCTAAAATGAAGACACGTTTTGGGTGAACAATATCTTCTTTCCACATGGGAGTGACCGCAGGCAGATAGCGAATTGATCTGAACTCAACTACCCCCTGCAAATAGAAGTGACCGTCAAGAGACTATTCACATTTTAAGGGTTGATTATCAGTCATTCAATTTAAAACCATTAAGAATTGATTGTTTAGGATCTATTTTTGGTATATTAAGTCACTGATATTATATTAAACACATCGTGGGCATGTTGAACTCACCAGCAAACATGTTGTTTAATGACCCCCTGTAATTTTGTTGGTTTTCATGTTCAAAATTTTTGAATACAAAACAGTTAACTACTGATCATATGTTTATAACAACACGAAACACAAATCGATCAATTATTGGTTAGTGAACTAATAATCAAACGGATTCTTATATACAATAGATTGTACAACCTTCAGGAAATATCCCAAATCTAAGGTGGTGATGTTAATGTTTGATTTTGTTGATACAAAAAAAATATAGCACAAATCGAATGAGGCTCGAAAAAATTTCTTTTGTTATTATAACTAATGTTGTTTGGTAAAAAAAGGGGCAAGAAAGTGTTTGCAGGTCAATCCAATCTGACCCATGTGAGTTGTACTAAAAATGAAGTGTTTCAACCCATTAATACCGATCTTTCGCTCACTTGTGAGGCTCGGATAAACAGAGATGGGTCATTAGGGACCTATACAAAGGAAAAAATCTCTAAGAATCTCAATAAATGTGTAAATCAGTGGTCAAGGGATTGGTGCATCAGGTTGACATTTCTCAGATGCAAAAGAATATCAAAGAGCTTTCTTGTAGCTTTAATAGATCACATCAAGACTGAATCATAAAGAAGGATTCTAGATCATTAACAATTGATTAAATGAAGCCTAGAATCAAGTCGCAAGAAATGTTACCTATTACTTGTGACATTAGTGTCGTAACGATTGCAAGCAAAATAAAGTCGCAAGAACTTGTGAAATCATTTAGAAATCTATTAGTTGTGGTAGTGTCATCTTGAAGACAGGCAAAATATAGGGAGCCTAACCTGCATTAGAATCTTATACCAAAGAAAATCTAAAACGGCTATAATTTAGTAATATCACATATACTGATCTACGACCTGTGAAATCCTTAATCTAGTCGGTAATAACCACTGTTTTAAACACGGGTTGACCCGTCTGGTTGAACCTTGAAACGGCTAGGTGATCGGTAGCGTGTTTTGAGCAAAAATCGGTTTGATAGCCATCTAAACTATGAACTGGAAGCTTGACAAGTTCAATTAGAAAACCGGTTTTAAAACATTGGTTCTCCGTAAGAATTAAACCCCAATAGCACTACTTACGTAGTAATGTACTTTATTATGAGTTTACCACAAGCCTTTTTACTATAAGAGATATTTTAAGAAAGAGGAAAACAAATACCGGGCAAACATTTTATCAAAGTTTGGATGTGCATTCATACACCACCAAATCAAAATCAAACCTTACTCGATGAATATAAAAAAAATTATGAATAAAAGAATATAGATGATATACCTGGTAACATGGTTGTGGTTACTTGTTAGTATCGAATTGTAACAGTGGATACCCGTCATCAATTGAATTCGTTTATAATGGGTGATTCAAAATTTGAAATATCACCTAGAAATCGGATAATCATAATAAGAACCAAATTAACTGAAAGATTATCCAAAGATTTCAAACCAGAAAAGAATAATTATCTATAGATAATCAAATAATCAGACTATAGATAATCAGTTAACAGGAAAATAATTTCTTCTAAGAAGATGAGAACAACTTACAAGCATAATTTGGAGGCTAATTCGAAGAAATTAAGGAACGAAGTAGTTGATAGTGAGCATATATGGAGATTGGTAGCCATGAAAAAAGGAGAACCATTTTTTTTAACAAAGGAGAAGAAGTTGGATAAGTGAAGTGTGGGGTTTGATTTATGACGTAAGATTATGACGTCAGATATGGGTTATTTATCATTCAAAAACATTTTCTTTTATTAGATAATAAAGATCTAATAAAGATCTAATAAAAGTGGGTTTGGAGGTACGGAGTGTACACCCATTAAGTCCCTGACCTCCCTGGACTCAATATAGTGGTTGAAAGTTCATCAGTAGGAAGCTGCTCCTGGTTAGGAAGTTGCTCATAGTTTGGAAGTTGCTCCTGGTTAGGAAGTTGCTCCTAGTTAAGACGTTGCTCCTGGTGATGCACAAAGTCTTTATAACCTCTTTGACTCATCAATGAGGGTTGAATATTGACTTGATGACCAGGTTTATGGTCATGTAACCACTATGCTTTCATGTAGGTAACTATGAGCTTAATTGGCCGATTAATGCTCTTAAATACCATTGACTATGAGTTACATCCTTCTAGGACTAGGATCACTATAAATAGTGATCATATTTGCATGATGAAATATACAGAAATAAGAAACACTTACACGCACAGAGTTCTTGATTTATGCCTAAAACAAGAACTAACTCTTGGTTTTATCCCAATGAGGTATTCGTATTAACCCAGGCATAGGGTCGAATAATCTTCTTTGGAAAGTGATCACACGACTTCAAGAGATATCCGGTAACCATTCATTGGTACGTAGTTAGGCTATTGATTATCTTCACCCTGTTGGAACGAAGTAAACCCCAACAATTAAAGAAGATTATATTGTGATAATCAATGGCGGCGGCAATGAAGCATATGGTGGGTAACTTCTCCAAACTGGACAAGTTTGAAGGGGTTGATTTTAGGAGATGGCAGAAGAAGATGTACTTTCTTCTTTCTACCATGAACGTGGTGTACGTGCTGACCACTCCCATTCCTGATGGTGGTGATGATGCTACTTTGGAGGAACTGAGGAAAAGGAGCAAATGGGAGAATGATGATTATGTGTGTTGCGGCATAATTCTCAATGGTATGTCTGATTCTTTATTTGATATTTACCAAAATGTTGAATCTGCTAAAGAACTATAGGATTCCTTGGAAGCCAAATATATGGCTGAGGATGCATCAAGTAAGAAGTTCCTTGTCAGTGATTTAACAAATTACAAAATAACTTATTCAAGACCAGTCATGGAACAATAGAATGAACTTCTTGAAATACTTGGCAGATTTACACAACATAAAATGAACATGGATGAGACCATTCAGGTCTCGTGTGTCATTGACAAACTACCTCCTTCTTGGAAAGATTTCAAGCACACCTTGAAACATAAGAAGGAGGAGTTAACTCTTGTTGAGTTGGGCAGTCATTTGCGCATTGAGGAATCCCTCATGGTGCATGAAAGTGATAAGCCAAAGAGCAACAATGTTGCTGGTTCATCTGTTGTCAATATGGTGGAGCATAACAACTCCACCAGGTACAATGACAACAAGGGCAAACGTAAGCATCAGGTAACACCAAAGCTAATCCTAACAAGAAGTCATCAGTGGCTTGTTGGAAGTGTGGGAAACATGGACACTTCAAAAGGGATTGCAAAGGTGTTAGCATTAGCAACCAAGCTAATGGATCAGGCACAAAAGGTCAGAATATGTTTAATGAATCTCTCCAGATTTATTATGTTACATATGTATCTGAAGCTTATTTTGTGCAGGATGATGATGTTGCGTGGTGGGTTGACTCTGGAGCATCAGTACATGTGTGTAAAGATAGATGTTGGTTCAAGACTTATGAGTCAATGAATGATGGATCTATTCTTCACATGGGAAATGAGTCAACAGCCCTAGTGCATGGACGTGGTTGTGTAGATCTTAAATTTAGTTCTAGAAAGATTGTTTCTTTGTTTAATGTTTTGCATGTTCCTAATATTAGGAAGAACTTGGTTTCTATTAGTGTTTTGAATAATTATGGTTATAAACAAGTGATTGAATCTAATAAATTTGTTTTATCGAAACATGGTGTGTTTATTGGTTTTGGCTATTTGAGTAATCAAATGTTCAGGCTTAATATTGATTCTAGTATAAATGTTGATTCTGTCCTGATGACTACCACTAAACTGAATGATTCATCACTATGGCAGCTAGACTAGGCCATGACCACTATAAGAGGATGAAAGATATGTCTAAGGATGGGTTAATTCCAGCTTTTGACATGGACACTGATAAGTGTCAGACTTGTATGCTAAACAAAATTACTAAGAAACCATTTCAGGATGTAAAACGTGAAACTACAGTTTTGGAGCTAATCCATAGTGACCTATGTGATTTGCATGCTACTCCCTCATTAGGGAATAAGAAATACTTGGTAACATTTATTGATGATGCTTCAAGGTTTTGCTATGTTTATTTGTTACATACTAAGGATGAAGCATTAAATAAATTTAAAGTATTTAAAACTGAAGTTGAATTACAACAAGGAGTCCAAATCAAAGATTTAGGACTGATAGGGGAGGTGAGTACATGGATACTTTGTACTTTGAGTCTGTTGGAATCATCCATGAGACAACTGCTCCCTATACTCCACACAAAATGGTATATCTGAAAGGAAAAATAGAGTACTAAAAGAGATGGTTAACTCCATGTTGTCCTACTCAGGACTGAGTCAAGGGTTTTGGGGAGAAGCTATGTTAACAGCTTGCTATTTATTAAATAGGGTTCCTAATAAAAGGAACAGGATTACCCCTTATGAACTCTGGACTAAAAGGAAACCAAACTTGAACTACCTCAAAGTTTGGGGTTGTAGGGCTGTTGTAAGACTCCCTGATCCAAAGGTGAAAACCTTGGGTGAAAGAGGCATTGAATGCATCTTTGTTGGATATGCTGAGAATTCCAAGGCTTATAGGTTCTATGTTATTGAACCTAATGATTCAGTTTCAATAAACTCAATCATTTAATCAAGGGATGCTAAATTTGATGAGACTAGGTTCTCATCAGTCCCTAGACCAAGCCTTAAGACTCCTACTAGAGCTGAGGACATTGGTGCTTCAGTGGAACCTGAAAGGGTCACTAATGAGGTTGTGGTTCAGCAACCTGAGCCTGAGCTTAGAAGAAGCACAAGGCAAAGGACTCCAAAGAATTTTGGGCCTGAATTTCAACTATACCTAGTTGAAGGAACAAGGGATGAGGTCTCTGACCAGTACTACTATTGCTTTAATGTTGAGGATGATCCCAAAACATTTGATGAAGCAATGAAGTCCCAGGATGTTGCTTTCTAGAAAGAAGCAATCAATGATGAGATAGATTCTATCATGGGCAACAACACTTAGGTGTTGGTTGATCTACCTCCAGGTTGCAATCCACTTGGATGCAAATGGATCTTTAAAAGAAAGATGAAGGTAGATGGAACTATTTAAAAGTTCAAGGCAAGGTTAGTCATTCAAGGCTTTAGACAAAAGTCAGGAATAGATTACTTTGATACTTATGCTCCTGTAGCACGCATAAGTACCATAAGAATGTTGATTGCCTTGGCAAGCATTCACAATCTGATTATTCATCAGATGGATGTGAAGATAGCATTCTTGAATGATGATTTAGATGAGGAGGTTTATATGAACCAACCTCAAGGTTTCATCATGCCTGGTCATGAAGGTAAGGTGTGTAAACTGATTAAGTCCTTATATGGACTCAAA
Source organism: Glebionis coronaria (assembly GCA_025667525.1). Classification (NCBI taxonomy): domain Eukaryota; kingdom Viridiplantae; phylum Streptophyta; class Magnoliopsida; order Asterales; family Asteraceae; genus Glebionis; species Glebionis coronaria. The sequence continues at coordinate 39,837,954 of CM046877.1, forward strand.
CAAGCACCTAAGCAATGGCATCAAAAGTTGGATGAAGTGGTTTTGTCTAATGGTTATTTACTTAACCAAGCTGACAAATGTGTATATAGCAAATTTGATGAATCTGGTAAAGGAGTCATCATTTGCCTATATGTTGATGACATGTTAATCTTTGGTACTGACCAAGTTCAGGTTGATTTAACCAAAGAGTTTTTGTCATCAAGGTTCTCTATGAAAGACATGGGGAAGGCTAATGTTATCCTTGGCATAAGGATTAAACATGAAAGTGATGGTATTGTAATTTCTCAGTCTCATTATATTGAGAAGGTCCTGAAGAAATTCAATCACTTTGATTGTACTCTAGTGAGTACACCTATGGATACAAGTGAGAAACTAATGCCTAACAATGGTCAGGCTGTCTCCCAGCTTGAGTATTCTAGGGTGATTGGTTGCTTGATGTATGTTATGACTAGTACTAGACCTAATATTGCTTTTGCAGTGGGTAAACTGAGTAGGTACACTAGTAATCCTAGTACTCAGCATTGGCAAGCAATTCAGAGGGTACTAAAGTATTTGAAAGGAACAATAGATTATTGTTTGTCATATACTGGATATCCTTCAGTGGTGGAAGGTTACATTGATGCAAGTTGGATCAGCAATACTGAGGATAATTCATCCACAAGTGGCTGGGTATTCCTTCTTGGTGGTGGTGCAATTTCTTGGGCATCCAAGAAGCAAACTTGCATTACTGGTTCAACAATGGAATCTGAATTTGTGGCTCTAGCAGCTGCTGGTAAAGAGGCTGAATGGTTGATAAACTTGCTTCTTGAGATTCCATTGTGGGTCAAACCTATGGCACCTATCTCTATCCGTTGTGATAGTGCAGCTACATTGGCTAAGGCATATAGCCAAATGTACAATGGTAAGTCTAGACACTTAGGTGTTAGACATAGCATGATTCGTGAGTTAATCATGAATGGGGTGATTTCAATAGAGTTTGTGAGGTCTCAACAAAACTTAGTTGATCACTTGACGAAGGGATTGGCTAGAGACTTGGTTTTAAAGTCTACTAAAGGGATGGGTTTAAAGTCCAAACTATTCACTGAATGCTAGGACACCCAACTCCCTCCTGAGGAAACTTGGGAGCTGAGTTCAATGTGGAAAGCTGAACATTCAGGGGACTGAAGCACATGTATATCATCCCAAGGATGTGCTTGTACCTGCTGAAAGGAGGATGAAGTTATAAACTTCTTAATGGTTAATTTCTTTGAAAAAGTGCTTAAGCAGGAGCATGAACTAAAGAGGAACCACCTATGTAAATGTTGAGGTTTCGCCGCCTCAAGGAGCATGGTCTTTGACTCTTACAACATTTATGAATTGGATATGGACACATGGCTTGTATGGTGTCAGGAGCGTTTTAAGTGTTTGAAAACTTGTGTGTATTTTATCTTCAGGTATTCAAAGTAGTTGAAGGGTTCAATTCTTAGAACACCCTGATTCTCGAATATTTGAAGTGATGTACTAATATGGAAATTCAATCCTCAGGACATTTTCATTTATGCACTGGTTTTGTTAAAGTTGATTTTCATGCAAAAAGGAATTGTATTAAATTGGGGAGGATTGTTAGAAATTTAGTGCAATTGTGGGATCGAGTCATACTTGTAAATGGGTTTGGAGGTACGGATTGTACACCCATTAAGTCCCTGACCTCCCTGGACTCAATATAGTGGTTGAAAGTTCATCAGTAGGAAGCTGCTCCTAGTTAGGAAGTTGCTCCTGGTTAGGAAGTTGCTCCTGGTTAGGAAGTTGCTCCTGGTTAGGACGTTGCTCTTGGTGATGCACAAAGTCTTTGTAACCTCTTTGACTCATCAATGAGGGTTGAATATTGACTTGATGACCAGATTTATGGTCATGTAACCACTATGCTTTCATGTAGGTAATGAGCTTAATTGGCCGATTAATGCTCTTAAATACCATTGACTATGAGTTACATCCTTCTAGGACTAGGATCACTATAAATAGTGATCATATTTGCATGATGAAATATACAGAAACAAGAAACACTTACATGCACAGAGTTCTTGATTTGTGCCTAAAACAAGAACTAACTCTTGGTTTTATCCCAAGGAGGTATTCGTGTTAACCCAGGCATATGGTCGAATAATCTTCTTTGGAAAGTGATCACACGACTTCAAGAGATATCCGGTAACCATTCATTGGTACGTAGTTAGGCTATTGATTATCTTCACCCTGTTGGAACGAAGTAAACCCCAACAAAATATACACCTTCAAGTTGCATATTTTTTTGTCGTTGACATTGTTTAATTTGCTCAACCTCTTAGGCAGACTATATAAGGGTAAAAATACGTACCACGGCTAAGATACCTTGAAAGACCGCACAAGTAAGATAACTGATACAAGCATTTTCAATGGGTTCATTTTTATTCTCGGAATCCTCTCGAATTGATCTCGGTCCTAAGTGGAATGATTTGTTCTTGGTGTCCAAAAATGGGTTTTGGTTTTCTAATCTACTAAACAGGGAAATGAGTAAAGTAAAGAAAGATTTAAGCATAGAACAATTAAAAAGCAAAACTGGAATTGAGAAGCTAAACAAAACAGCAATTGAAAAATTACCCTACTCGGAATAACATCCCCTATTCAGAAAAAGATCCTATGTGGAACAAAAAAACTACTTTATTCGGAATATTTAAGTCTATGCGGAATGTGGCTCTATGCGGAAAGTAAAGTCCTATTCGGAATAAATTACCTACGCGGAATAAATTCCTCTTCGGAATAATGTATCCTTATGCGGAAAGTGGGAGCTATTCGGAATATTGTCTCTATTCGGAATAAAAGACCCTATTCGGAATATATAACCTATGCGGAAAAATGAGCTCTATTCGGAAAGCAGGACCTATTCGGAAAATATGGAATATTCCGGATGAAGGAAAAATAGAACTGCTTATGCGGAAAGTGCCCCCTATTCGGAATATTCCGAATAAGAGGTCAGACAAGAGGGCTATTCGGAAAACTCGATGAAGAACAGTAGCAGTTAGGGAAGAACGATTTTTAATCAAAATCAAACTAGATAATCAAAAAGGTTTTGCCAAATTAACCAATAATCATTTAAATATCATAAGTAACAAATCCCAACAACAAAAACACGAAATCAACCACGTTTAAAAGATTAAAATTAATCAACAAGAACTTGGGAACTTTGAATAAAAATGGAGATGAACAAGATGAATGAAAAGATGGAATTGAAAGATTAATGTAAAGGTAACAAGAGTAATGATTAAACACTTACAAGATTGAAAGAAAAATGAAAAATCACCAAACACCCTAATGGTGTTGGTGATGAAACGAACCAAAGAAACCTGGGGAAGAAAAATAAAAACTAACTCTCTAATTGTGTGTGTAGGAGATCCTTTTATAGTCCTTAGTGGTTGGTTGGTGAGTGGGCTTTCTTCTCTCTCTTTCGTCTTCTCGTCTTTTCAGAAAAGTTGACGTTTTCGATTCTGATTCGGGATTTGTCGTCGATTAAATTCAACTCATCTTTTAATTTCTTCGTTTAATAGACTTGAGTTTCTTCGACTTATGTAAATCTTCCATCTTTGGTCCTTTTCTTCGATAAATCTTCGAATAGGCCCAGTGACTTCAAATCTTTTGCATCTCTTGGACAATAGACTTTAACTTGAGTCCTTTTCTTTAGTAAAACCCGTGCAATCCCATGTTTTCTTCAATATTCATCCGGTTGGCTCTGAAAACACAATAAACACAAAAACCACGCATAATTCCAAACAAATGATATTAAATACGTGTTTTGGTCTTGTTTTAGCCAGAATTAAGTGGTAAAAGGATGGGTGTTTACACACCTATCAAATCCCCTACACTTAACCATTGCCATGCCCTCATGCAATGCTTAGTGATAAAGCAATTTTTACACTTTTCTCATAATCAATCAACCTTGGCCTTATTCAAATACTACTAAATAAAAATCAAAATACTCAGAGAAATTAAAACTTTAAAATAAACAAAAGGATGGAAATAACTTGCGAAGAAATCAAGGACTTACATTAGGGCTTTGGTACTGCGAAGATTTATCACCCTCAAGTTTCACGTTCCCCATACTAAGCTTAAAAACGAGATCATTGTTATTATAAGTTAGCAATTCAAACACTTACACACATGGCTTAATTAAATGCTTAAACTCCCTTACTCCTAGGTGTATCTCTTATATTTTATTTTTGTCTTAGAATGATCATGAAGATGCATTTTTGGACTTATTTCGATAGTTTATTTAGGCTGAAAGCAAAGTGGGACGATTTGATCAATAGTTAGCTAAAGGACAAAATCTCTTAAAACTGCTTCTCGGGATATCAAAAAGTTCATATCTTGGCATAACTCGGTTCACGATTTGAGACCTTTCTCGGGCCGATATTTGGCATGTACTTCATACTTCATATCTTTGAGAGACGTTCTTGAGATAATGGTCTTCTCATCATAATAGAGTTTCTTCACTTGGAGACTTTTGAGGGGTACTCCAACTTTGTTGAACACGACTTCATGATTATTTCTTCAATCTCTAATTGGGATTTTGAGATACAACGATCCGCCTCCTTTTCGGACTTAGATCTATTTATCCTCATACCTTGTTAGGGTCTTTTCGGATAGACTTCTCCATGATCTTTATGGGAGTTGATTGCTTTTCGTCGTGAGTATTGATCCTTCATATTGACTTTGGGAATAATGCTTTTCACATCACTTTGGATCTTTAGCAATAAAATGGAATCCTCATGCCTTGTTAGGGCCTTTTTGGACTCGCCAATCTTCGCGCCCCGCTTCATAAGTTATGCCTTGGCTATGAACTCTTATCATTACCGAGCAACTTTTAAACGATCTTGGGCTAGAAGCTAAGTAACTTTTCAAATCGTACGACCTTACTTATTGCAGATAAATTATTAGCAAGTGATGGGAGAATAGGCAAATAATTACACCAAGTGAGCTTGCGCAAGAATACCGACTTATAATTGACTCTATCATTTCTCGTTCTCCACAATTTAAAATCTCAAGTAATGAGACTCGTGGACACTTAGCCTAATAAACCAATTAAGGTCTACATGGTTAAGGATACTAGCTAGAATAAACTTGGATAAGTCTATTCGGGTTGAGTCAAAATAAACGCAACGGGCCTAATATGTCAAAGATTTCAAAACTAGCTACACCACTTATTAATATTTTTGACTTTATTGCGGGATATATACATATGAAAGCAACGATAAAAATTTAAAAATTACGACTAAATGGCCAAAGTTAATTAAAAATTTGAAAAATGTTGAAAAAGATGATTTTCTGGTTAAATGAAGGCATTTTCATGGAAAAGTCCACTTAAAAATTCGATAGAAGTCCCCCCTACACTTAAGATAAACATTGTCCTCAATGTTTAAGCATGTGGGAAAAGTCTCCCCTACACTTATGACATTGTGCATGTTGGTTAACTCAAGTTAAGGAAGAGACGACTAAAGTGATCAATTTCAAATGTGAGTATGAAGAAAATTGAATCACGATAGTTGAGAGATAGAACCGGATTTCGGATAACACGGGAACACGGTTCTTCAAAGATTCCAAGAGTGCACTTATCCCTGTAATCACATCACCACACAAAGACAAAGAACCTATAGAGGTCCCCCCTACACTTAGGGGTTAAACATAAAAGGATAGATACTCGGGCTGCCTCCCGAGGAGCGCTTGTTTTTGATAACCGAGTCACGAGCCTGACTCGCCCCAAAATTAGTTCATGGGGAACGTGGTGAGGGATGGAATCACCTCCTGAGAGGTGTCCTCACCAAAGTACAACTTCACTCGTTGGCCATTCACCTTAAAATTCGGTCCATCAGGTTGAGCGAGCTCGAGAGTACCATATGGAAAAATTTGGGCAATGGTGAATGGGCCGGACCAACGAGATTTGAGCTTGCCCGAAAAGATTTTCAACCGAGAGTTAAAAAGTAAGACTTTGTCTCCAACATGGAACTCTCGGTTTTTGATCTTGGAGTCGTGAATGAGCTTAGTTCTTTCCTTATAGATCAAAGAATTTTCATAAGCCTCATTCCGAAGTTCATTGAGCTCATTGAGTTGGATCTTGCGTAGGTCACCGGCTTTGTTTATATCAAAATTAGCCCACTTCAAGGCCCAGTAAGCCTTGTGCTCCAACTCAATGGGGAGGTGGCACGCTTTCCCGTACACAAGACGATAAGGCGTACAGCCGATCGGGGTCTTGTAAGCAGTACGGAAAGCCCACAAAGCATCATCAAGTTTATCAGCCCATGAGGCACGATGCTCTCCCACGGTTCTTTCAAGAATTCGCTTCAGTCCTCGGTTGGATATTTCAGCCTGGCCATTAGTTTGTGGGTGGTAGGCTGTGGAAAGACGATGATTCACACCATACTTAGCCAGGACTCTAGCAAATTGGTCATTGCAAAAATGAGTCCCACGATCACTAATAATGGCACGAGGCACACCGAATCTAGCGAATAGGGCTTTCAAAAAGTTACAAACCACCCTTGCGTCATTAGTGGGTAAAGCTTTGGCTTCAACCCACTTTGAAACGTAGTCAACGGCTACAAGGATGTATTTGTTTCCTTTAGAAGAAAGGAATGGCCCCATAAAGTCGATACCCCAAACATCAAAGATTTCACACTCTTGAATGAAATTCTGAGGCATCTCGTCTTTATGTGTGATCGTGCCTTGTTTTTGGCAAACATCACATTGTTTAACAATATTGTGAGCGTCACGATATATGGAGGGCCAATAAAATCCCGAATCAAACACTTTTTTGGCGGTGTAATTGGGACCAAAGTGACCACCGGTGGGTCCTTTGTGGCAAGCATCAAGGATTTCTGAAGCTGCCGGTCCATCAACACATCGGCGGATAATCAGGTCGGCACATTGTTTGAATAGGTAAGGGTCGTCCCAAAAGTAAGTCTTAATGTCGGTGAAGAACTTTTTCTTTTGTTGAGATGTCAACCCTTCCTTGAGAATTCCACCCGCCAAGTAGTTTGCAAAGTCCGCAAACCACGGGGTAGCATCAGAATTCGAATTTATAGACATTAAGGTCTCCAAGGGAAAAGAATCATTGATTTCTTTATTTGGATGATCCCCTTGGTAAGGATCCTCAAGTCTGCTGAGATGATCCGCGGCTAGGTTTTCAGCTCCTTTTTTATCGCGAATTTCGATTTTAAATTCCTGGAGCAACAAAACCCAGCGAAGAAGTCTTGGTTTGGAATCTTGCTTTGTCAACAAGTAATTCAACGCGGAATGATCGGTGTAAACAATTGTTGTAGAAAGGACAAGATATGGGCGAAATTTTTCAAAAGCATAGACAACAGCTAAAAGCTCTTTTTCGGTTGTCGTATAATGCAATTGTGCCCCCGTCATTGTCTTGCTAGCGTAATGGATCGGTTGGAAGTGTTTGTTCACTCTTTGTCCCAGAACCGCTCCAATAGCAAAATCGCTAGCATCGCACATCAACTCGAAAGACATCTCCCAATTAGGGGTGACCAAGACGGGTGCCTTAGTTAGCTTATCCTTAAGCAAGTTGAAGGCTTCAAGGCACTCGTTGGAAAAGATAAAAGGAGTATCTTTTTCCAAGATGTGGGTCATCGGGCGAGCGATTTGAGAAAAATCTTTGATGAATCGTCGATAGAAGCCCGCATGACCCATAAAACTTCTCACACCCTTCACGGTTGAAGGTGGAGGCAACTTGGCGATAACATCGACTTTAGCACGGTCGACTTCAAGACCGGCTTTGGAAATCTTGTGTCCCAGCACGATGCCTTCTTTTACCATAAAATGGCACTTTTCCCAATTCAGAACAAGGCGAGTGTCTTCGCACCGCTTAAGCATACGTTCCAAATTGGCAAGGCAAGAAGAGAAGGAATCCCCGAAGACCGAGAAATCATCCATGAAGACTTCCATGGTTTGTTCAACCATGTCATGGAAGATAGCTAACATGCACCTTTGGAAAGTCCCGGGGGCATTACATAAGCCAAAAGGCATTCTTTTGTAAGCAAATGTGCCATAGGGACAAGTGAATGTTGTCTTCTCCTGATCTTGGGGATCGATGGGTATTTGGAAATAACCCGAGAAACCATCAAGAAAGCAGTAATATTAATTAGCCGCTAAACGTTCAAGCATTTGGTCCATAAAAGGTAGAGGGAAATGATCCTTTCTCGTGGTATCATTGAGTTTGCGGTAGTCTATACAAACTCTCCACCCAGTAACGAGACGAGTGGAAATCAACTCGTTGTGTTCATTGGGAACAACGGTTATTCCGCCTTTCTTAGGCACACAATGGATTGGACTTACCCATGGTGAATCCGAAATAGGGTAAATCATACCCGCATCAAGAAGTTTGATAACCTCTGTTTTGATGACTTCATGTATTTTTGGATTCACCCTTCGTTGGCTTTGATCTGTGGGCTTAAAGTCGTCCTCCATGAGAATTTTGTGTGTGCAGAAGTGAGGGTCAATTCAACGAATATCCGAGATTTTCCAAGCAATAGCCTTCTTATGATCTTTCAACACGGTGATAAGTCGGGCTTTTTCTTCTTCTTTTAGGTCCTTAGCGATGATGACTGGCGACTTCTTCTCTTCTTCAAGGAATACATACTCGAGATGGGGCGGCAACTCCTTAAGTTCTAAATCCGGAGGATTGTCGACGGGAGGCGTATTCGAAGTCGGAGTATCGATAGCAATGACCGTGGGAGATGGAGGCGAAGGATTGTCTTCGGTGAGAAGATTGTCAAAGAAATTCATGTCTTCATCCCCATCGGTGGGAGAATCATTAGTAGCTAAATTCACATCTCCCATGGTATCTTCAAGATTGTTCCAAAATAAATCACTATCTCCAAATAGAGACAATGATGAATCAATAGAGGACACGGTCTCAACATTGGGAAGAGAGGTAGGAATACTTTTGCAAGCATCATTGAAGTGTTCTTCACAAGCCTCATCAAGAACGTCAATACAATTAACACTCTCATATGAATAAGGCTGTTTAGACAACTTTCCCATGTTGAAGACTACTTTATCGTCACCCACTCTCATGATAAGCTCACCAGCTTCAACATCAATGAGAGTGCGACCGGTCCTCAAGAATGGACGACCAACAGTTAGTGGCACACGAGGGTCCATCTCGTAGTCGACGACAACAAAATCAGCAGGAAAGGTGAATTTGTCGACTCCTATAATGACGTCTTCGGCTATCCCCACTGGATAAGCAACCGTATGGTTGGCCAATTCCAAAGTCATTTTGGTGGGGACTAGCTCTGGGAGAGATAATTGCTTCCAAACGCTTAGAGGCATAAGATTAATATTGGCACCTAGATCGGCTAGAGCCATGCAATTCTCTACTCCCGGGAAATTGCAAGGGATTAAGAAACGACCCGGATCACCAAGCTTGGTTGGCAATTTCCTTAAGAGCACTGCAGAGCAATTCTCATTAAGTTGGGTGTTGGCAATATCGAGGAGCTTTTCCTTGTCGCTCAGAAGATCTTTAAACATTTTCGCATATTTAGGCATGTGAGCGAGAGCCTCAGCGAAGGAGATATTGAAATTCAGTTGTTTAAACATTTTAAGAAAGTTTGAAACCTGAATATCATCCTTGCTTTTGAGCTTATCTTTCCTCAACCTAGATGGATAAGGTATATTGGACGAAGAGGAAAACTTTGGAAGAATAGGATCACTCACATCCTTGGGTGGAGGAGGGGTAGAAGGAAGAGGTGGAGAAATTGGGGAAAGAGAAGGATGAGGAATAGGAGCAGGTGACTCGTTCTCCTTAGTCACAACCACCGGTGGAGGTATAGGAAGCTCGGGTTCCTTGGTACCTTTGCCACTTCGAGTAGTGATTGCTTTCATCTCCCCTCTTGGATTCGCAACGGTGTTACTCGGAAGAGTACCCGAAGAAGAGGGTTGATTACCTTGGAAAAAACTAGCCATCATATTCTTCAAGTCATTCGTTTGACTATCCAGCGTGTTTCTCATGTCGGCTCTCAAATCATTCCCTTGTTTGACCAAGTCTGCTTTCAGGTTGAGCACTTCTCTCTGAAGATTTCCCACTATCACATCGTTAGTCCTCATATAAGTTTCCACTTCTTGGTGAAGAGCGGTGGGTTGGTTGGGAGGAGCATTGTATGCGGGTGGTTGGTAAGCAGGTTGTTGGTATACTTGGTTGTTACATTGAGGTGGTTGTTGTTGCTTGTGAGGAGGGATGTATGGTGTACGAGGTTGTTGTTGTGGTTGAGGAGAGCGATTGAGATTTTGTTGTTGGTTTGGGTTGGTAGGAGGAAAACCAGGTGGTGAAAGATAATTGTTGGAACGGTAGCTCAGCAAATTACGGTCACCTTGAGGTCTAGCTTGATAAGCGGGTTGAGGATAGGTGCCATATGCCGCATTCACATTCTCAGCAGGGTAGTCTTGGGTATCGGTACAAGTGGTGTAAGAGTGAGGACCACCGCATATCTCACAAGGTTGGCTGACAGCGTTAACTTGAGCGTTTTTAGCGTTGCTGCTGTTGTTGTTGTTAACGGTGTGGGTGACAAGCGATTCAAGAAGCGTAGTGATTTTGTCAAGTCGCTTGTCGTTGTCATTAGTGCTAGCACTAGCGACATTGGTCCTAACACTCTTGGTTTGCACACGAGATTTATTCTCAATGATATCCCAAGCAGCATTGGAAGTCTTAGCCAAAAGATTACCCCCCGAGGCACTGTTTAGTGAATCTTGGTCACTCATGCTTAAACCATTGTAAAAAGTATTAATTTGATGTACTTTGGTAAAACCATGTTGTGGGCATTTTCTTAAAAGATCTTTAAAACGATCCCAAGATTCACTGAACGACTCATCGTACTTTTGTTCAAAATTTATGATTTCATTCCGCAAAGCGGTAGTACGAGAGGGTGGAAAAGAGTAATTGATAAACTTTGTTTCCAAATCCGTCCACGAGAGAATACTCTGTGGCGGTTCCTTAGCAAGCCAATGTCGGGCTTGTCCCTCTAAAGAAAAGGGAAAAAGTTGTAACCTAATAACCTCTTGTGGCACCCCATTGAACTTGACCGTGTTGGTGAGTTGCAAGAATCTCTTGATGTGGTCGTGTGGGTCATCAATGGTACGTCCCAAGAATGGTTGAGCGGAGACCATCTGGATAAAGCCTGATTTTAGCTCAAAGTTGTTGGCGGCAATTGGAGGTATGACAATTGGATCCGTGTTGCCATCTATATGAGCTTGCAGCAATTCAATCATCGGGAGATTATCCGGAAGGGGCTCATTGTTGTTGTTATTGTTCATGTTGTTGAAAGGCGGTATGTTGTTGTTGTTTTGTACACCGGCCATGTCTAAGTGATCGATAGGCTCGGGCTCTTGATAAGACGTGGATCGAGTGCCCATACACCTGCAAACGAACGAACAAAGAAAAGCAAAGCAAAAATATTTTTGGTTTTTATGTTTTTTAATTTTTTTTTTTATGAAAAAGTAACGTTCACGGGGAACGGATCCCAAAATCCAAGTTCTCACAAAAAACTTTTGATCTTAACGAGAAGAGCCGGCAGCGGCGCCATTTGATACAAGCATTTTCAATGGGTTCATTTTTATTCTCGGAATCCTCTCGAATTGATCTCGGTCCTAAGTGGAATGATTTGTTCTTGGTGTCCAAAAATGGGTTTTGGTTTTCTAATCTACTAAACAGGGAAATGAGTAAAGTAAAGAAAGATTTAAGCGTAGAACAATTAAAAAGCAAAACTGGAATTGAGAAGCTAAACAAAACAACAATTGAAAAATTACCCTACTCGGAATAACATCCCCTATTCAGAAAAAGATCCTATGCGGAACAAATCCTTACTCGGAATAAAAGTCCTATGCGGAAAAACTACTTTATTCGGAATATTTAAGTCTATGCGGAATGTGGCTCTATGCGGAAAGTAAAGTCCTATTCGGAATAAAGTACTTACGCGGAATAAATTCCTATTCGGAATAATGTATCCTTATGCGGAAAGTGGGGGCTATTCGGAATATTGTCTCTATTCGGAATAAAAGACCCTATTCGGAATATATAACCTATGCGGAAAAATGAGCTCTATTCGGAAAGCAGGACCTATTCGGAAAATATGGAATATTCCGGATGAAGGAAAAATAGAACTGCTTATGCGGGAAGTGCCCCCTATTCGGAATATTCCGAATAAGAGGTCAGACAAGAGGGCTATTCGGAAAACTCGATGAAGAACAGTAGCAGTTAGGGAAGAACGATTTTTAATCAAAATCAAACTAGATAATCAAAAAGGTTTTGCCAAATTAACCAATAATCATTTAAATATCATAAGTAACAAATCCCAACAACAAAAACACGAAATCAACCACGTTTAAAAGATTAAAATTAATCAACAAGAACTTGGGAACTTTGAATAAAAATGGAGATGAACAAGATGAATGAAAAGATGGAATTGAAAGATTAATGTAAAGGTAACAAGAGTAATGATTCAACACTTACAAGATTGAAATAAAAATGAAAAATCACCAAACACCCTAATGGTGTTGGTGATGAAACGAACCAAAGAAACCTGGGGAAGAAAAATAAAAACTAACTCTCTAATTGTGTGTGTAGGAGATCCTTTTATAGTCCTTAGTGGTTGGTTGGTGAGTGGGCTTTCTTCTCTCTCTTTCGTCTTCTCGTCTTTTCAGAAAAGTTGACGTTTTCGATTCTGATTCGGGATTTGTCGTCGATTAAATTCAACTCGTCTTTTAATTTCTTCGTTTAATAGACTTGAGTTTCTTCAACTTATGTAAATCTTCCATCTTTGGTCTTTTTCTTCGATAAATCTTCGAATAGGCCCAGTGACTTCAAATCTTTTGCATCTCTTGGACAATAGACTTTAACTTGAGTCCTTTTCTTCAGTAAAACCCGTGCAATCCCATGTTTTCTTCAATATTCATCCGGTTGACTCTGAAAACACAATAAACACAAAAACCACGCATAATTCCAAACAAATGATATTAAATACGTGTTTTAGTCTTGTTTTAGCCAGAATTAAGTGGTAAAAGGATGGGTGTTTACACACCTATCAATAACGACCCCAATAGGAATCACTAAGGAAAGCTCCACGAAGAGAGCACAAATATACAGTTCCAGTCCATTTGCTAACTGTGTTAACAGCATCCACATTGCCTTGATCCATGACTCGAGTCAAGAACAAGACCAAGTTGACTCCAACCCCAAAGAATGCAAATGTTGCAAGGGATTGATTTGCTTCCAAAATATAACAAAGTTAAGGATTATTTGAAGTTAAATATGATCTAATAATAAATAAATGTGAATATGCATGCATAGATTTGAAAAAAAATATTATGTACTATGTACAACAAGTAGAAATGGCTGGACCCCAGCCTCCTAGATTTCATTTTGGTTTTTCTTCTACCTCTACTGTTGTCTAAAATTCATGGCTTTGTTCATATATTGAAAAAACGTTATAGTACAAAAGGAAAATGGCGGTTTTTTTTAATGATTCTGGGACTGGTTAATAATCATTAATAAAGAGGCATGGACACACCGATTTGAACAACTCTCATATAGTACTAATCATTATACATCTTGATACATACACTTACTCACTAAAGCTGTGAGTCTACCCGCAACGGCGGTTTTTTTTTTCCAGTTGCGACCTAAGTCGAACTTGGTCGGCTCGTTGTGGCGACAAGTCGACGAATTTGTCCCTCCCAAATAGATCGTAGGAACGATACAGTTGTGCAACATCTCTCAGCTTCCTTTCTCTTTATTTATATTCTTTTTAGTTTTTAAATTAAATTTATTTAGTTTAAATTATGTTTTAATTATATAAAATTTACAAAAAAAATTACAAATTTTAATATATTGAGCCTTATTTAATTCCTAATAACATATATTAATTTGACCATTTTTAGAGTTAGTTCTAACTAGTGGTGCAAATGAAAACTGGATTTTTGAAAATCCGGTCCAAAAATACGAACCGGTCTTTAGAAAAACCGGATTTTATTAATCCGATCCGGATTTTATTAATCCGATCCGGATTTTATGATCCGAACCGGTTAGACCATAGAAAATCGAATAAAAACTGGATTAAATATCGGATTTAACCGGGTTTAAAAAAAATCCGGTTTTATCCGGTTTTTTAAATATTTTAATTTTATTTAAATATATCCGGTTTTTAAAAAATCCAGTTTAGTCCGGTTTTATCCGTTTTTTTTTTAATTTGGCATTTTATGGTATGACTAGTTTTTCAATTATACGACATTTTTTTCAAGTTACTTTCTTATATCCACCAATAAACATGATTCATACCACATATGACAAAATCGACATCATCAATATTTGTCTTCTTTTCCATTAGATAAAAATAATGTAAAAATAATTTGAATTTTGGTTTTCAAATGTGACACACAATTAGACGAAATATACTCTTAACCATTCACGAACTCGGAATTTTGAACGAGTTGCTATAAAAAATTGTGGTATTTTTTTAATGTTTTATGGTTGTATTTTCTTTAATGTTTGTAAATAAATTCCAAAAAACTGATATGAACACTTTTAACCGGAAAACCCGATCCGAGTATTTTTAACTGAAAAAACCCGATCAGAACATTTTTAACCGAATAAACCGATTTGAAAAAAATCCGATAAAAACCAATAACGAAAATTTTATCCGAAAAAACCGATACAAACATTTTTATTCAAAAAGACCGATTCGGAAAAAACCGATCCAATCCAAATCCGGGTTTTTGAAAATACGGTTTTATCATATCTGGATTTCGAAAATCCGAATCCGGTTTTATCCGGTTTATTTGCACCTCTAGTTTTAACTAATGCATTTTTATCCCATTTGTCTCTAATTAAGTCTTTTTTTAATAATATTTTTAACGATATTTAGATATAAATATTATTGTAATGTTTTTATTTTTATTTAAATAATTATTTGAAAAAAAATTGTATCAAAAAATTTGAACTAGGTCGCCTTGTTAGGTAAATAGGAGAGAACATTGACGTGTAATGGTCATAGAAGGTCGCTGTTACAGGTAGGCTGAGGTATAATGCGGTATTAGATTTAGAGCGTACGCGACTATTTGTTTTTCATTTTTTTTAACATATTTTTTTATTGGAAAAGGATAAATGATTTGGTAAATTAAAGTATTTTTGAAAATAAAATTAAAGAATACTTGAGCGACACGTGGCAAAGGATTTCCAGATGGCTTAACCACACCAAAAGAACGACAATGCTACAACCGTGTATAAAACCTATAAATAGTGTCTCGCTTGCATGTGTTTCAGAACAAAGATATTGGTCCATTGACCAATATTTCATAATAACAAGTATTGTGTTTCAGAATAAATATCCAATCTTGATTGCAGTATAAAAGTATAAAAAGAGAGCCCCATAAGATCCTTTGCCTTTGTATTTTGGGTCTGATTTAGCAAACTGGTCTGCACCAAGTGGTTAAGGTTTGCTGGTGTCCACCATTATCCGAATGAAACCATGTATTT
Source organism: Glebionis coronaria (assembly GCA_025667525.1). Classification (NCBI taxonomy): domain Eukaryota; kingdom Viridiplantae; phylum Streptophyta; class Magnoliopsida; order Asterales; family Asteraceae; genus Glebionis; species Glebionis coronaria. The sequence continues at coordinate 39,853,489 of CM046877.1, forward strand.
CGATATATTGCACGATATAGCTCTCTTTGTTGGTGGCTGCGGTGGTGACGACCAGTTTTCTTCAGATCAAGATTGAGCTGGGTTTTGAGTGTGAATCATAGAAAGTAAATGAGCATACAGTAAGTTAGTGAAATTATTCTGTGGATAACCAAGTTCCACATTGTCGTCAGCTTTGAAACAGAGCAGCTCTGTTCTAATCAGTTTTCAGAAACACTTAGAAGAACAAAACAATTGAATAACACTCCCACACATATCTTGACCCGATACATTGATCGAGCATATGGTGTTCACACGGCAAATTTCCGTTTGACTGACACTTGATCAACTTATAATAAACATTTGGTGAGCATAACATAACTTTACCCTCAATTCCAACCTTTGAACATTATGTATGAAACGAATAAATAGTGTCTCGCCTACATGAGTTAATACTTTCGGGCACTAATGCTTTTGAATAACAACATAATCTGTAAGAATATATCCGACAGAACAGGCCAAAAGATTTCATTAAGTTGCATTCAAAACATTGTTTAGGAGGTAACTGATATCATGCAAACATTGACTTTCAAACTTGTGATCTACTAACAACAACTCTGTTGTGCACACACGTAACATTTATCGCGCACTAACTTTTGGTAATGGATTTACACAACGCGGAGAAATGGCCACCGATGGTGTTTGTGGTACTTTTGTTAATAACGGGGTCTGGTAAAAACCCCAGTACAAATACAAGGGGAAAGCATGATATTACAGTACATTATCTCTACCAACATAATAAGAACAGTACAAGTGGATAGCATGATACAAAGCAAACAACTATAAGTGCTAATGAAAGAAACTTTGAAACGTATACGACTATGCACATGCAATCCTTTTCAGTTTTGCAATGAACACCAACACCTTCACATACACCCAATCCTTCAAGAAATTGTGGAAGTTGAAAAAAGCATGTCTTAAACGGCGATTGAGAATTAAAATGATACATGCTATCCAAAACGCAGTTGCAAAACCTGTTGCCCCTCTGATATAAAACCATCTTTGAAGTTCATCTGTACTTTCCCTGGCACGTGGTACTCCCAAATCATCTTCTCCAGAGCAATTTTTGGGCAGGGGAAGTCCACAGAGCCCCGCATTCCCAATGTATGTTGAAGCCTTAAATGTTTGGAGTTGAGTGGCCAATGGAATTCTCCCAGAAAGATCATTAAATGACAGGTCTAAATTATTTAGTAGAGTCATATCTGACATGGTTGGTGGTATCTCTCCAGAAAACATGTTTCTAGATAAATTCAAAGTTAAAAGATGTGTCATTTGACCAATGTCTCGGGGAATGTTTCCATCTGGAGAGTTGTCTGATAAGTCTAGTACTAACAGTCCATGCAGATAGGTAACTTCATTTGGGATTTTTCCCGTAAGATTGTTGCTCGACAAGTCGATCACCTTTAGCAATCCCAAAATGCTACTAAACTCATTTATCTTTCCTTGCCAGTCGATCATCAGATGATCAATATACCTATTTTGAAGACTATGACTATGATACAGGGCTTTTGACACCCCGTATAAAAGTTAATTAAAGTTCGTTGTGTTGGACTCTTCGAATTGAAAAACTTTATGTTTAATGTGTGACTCAGTTGATATTTGGTGGAACAAAGATGTGTCGTTGTAGTGTTGAAAATAAAAGGTGCAAAACAATTAAAGAAAAAGTGCAATTAAAGTAAATCTAAATCTAATAAAAATAAAGTGCAAGTATTTAAAAGCAAGACTAAAAATAAAGTAAGTAACGCAAACTTAAATCTAACTAAGGCAAACTTAAAACGCAACTAAAACTAAATCTTAAACTAAGGCAAATAAACTTAAAGTGCGAGTAAGGAAAAAGGCGGGAAAAATAAAGCTTAAAATGAAAAGGCAGAAAACTAAAAACTAAGAATTCCCTATCCGGAATAAACTCCTATTCGGAATAAAAGGCAATCGGAATAACTGTCACCTATTCGGAAAGATAGCCCTATTCGGAATATTAGGCTCTATGCGGAATGTTCTCTTATTCGGAATAATACCTTAATTCGGAATATCTGTCCCTATTCGGAATAAGTTCTTACTCGGAATAATTGGCCAATTCGGAAAAATCTTCTATTCGGAAAGATTTCCTATTCGGAATAAAGTGCCTACTCGGAATAATGGGTCCTATTCGGAATACTGTCACTATTCGGAATGTTCTCCTATTCGGAATATATACTCTATTCGGAAAATCAGTCCTATTCGGAATATCCAGAATGTTCCGAATAGCAATTCTTAAAATCCCTATGCGGAATAATAAAATGTTCCGAATAAGCAATTCTTAAAATCTCTATGCGGAATAATAAAATGTTCCGAATAGAACACAATTATCCACGCCTATTCGGAATATTTCTGGGATCGAACAGGGAAAGATCAGTAACCATAAAACGAAGAACAAGGAAAAGCTAAACACACGAAATAAAAAAGAAACTTAGCCAAATCAACAAAAAGATTAAACCAAACAAATAGATAGACAAATATAAAGCATAAACAATCAATCCAAATCAATAAAACTAACAAGACTTAATCAAATTAATCAAAACCCACTTAAATAAATCAACAAAAATAAAGATCATGAACATAAACAAATCAACACAAAGATTAAGAAAGGTAGAATGAGATTAACAAGATAAAGTAAAGATTGACAATAATTAAATGAAAACTTACTTGAAATTAAATGAATTTAAGGTGCGAGACAAGGTAATTAAATTGACAAGTATTTAAATGACAAGTAATTAAATGGTGCAAGGTAATTAAAAGGTGGAAGGACTAATTGTCACGATTAGCCAACAAAACAAATGATTAACAAATCCTAACTATATATAGGGGAGGATTAGGAAGCTTCCTCCCCTTCTTCCTTTTCTCTTAATTGCGTCATTAGGTCCTTAAGCATATAGTCTTCATTAATTGCACCATTAGTCCTTTTTCCTTCTAATCTTCTTTACTTGGACTCTAATGACTTGTGGCTCGGGATTTCTTTTAAACTCGTCTTTAATTTCTTCAATAAATTAGACTCGAGTTCTTCGGCTTTTGATAAACTTCCGTCTTTTGACTTTTTCTTCGATAAATCTTCAGAATTGGTCTTGGACTTCCGTTCTTTTTCCACTTTTGACTTCTCGACTCCGTCTTTCATCTTTTTCTTCAATAAAAGCCGTGAATGCCCGTGAATTCTCGTGTTTTCTCCACTTTTCATAATTTCATCCTAAAATACAACAAAAACATAAACCACGCATAATTCCGACATAAAAAACATAAAATACACGTTTTGGTCCGGTTATTATAGTAATTAAGTGGTAGAAAAGATGGGTGTTTACACACCGATCAAATCCCCTACACTTGACCATTGCAATGTCCTCATGCAATGCATTAGTTACAAAGCATGTTTACACTTTTCATAATAATCAATCCACATTGGCCTTTATTAAAGAGATAGAAAATTATAAAAATGCAAAGCAAAGAAATTAAAAGCATACCTTGGGTTTTGAAAATGTCATGAATAATCATCATCCTCAACTTTTCACTTTCTCCAAACCAAGCTTAAAAACGAGATCATTGTTATTATAAGTTAGTAAACTAACACGAACTCAAGTGGGCCAATTATTCACTTAGACTCCCTTATTCCTATGGGTATCTCTTATATTTTATTATTTGTCTTGAATGATCACGAAGATGCATTGTTTGACTTATTTCGATAATTATTTAGTCTGAAAATAAAGTGCACGATTTAATCAATAGTTAGCTAAAGGACCAAATCTTTTAAAACTGCTTCTCGGGATATCAGAAAGTTCATATCTTGGCATAACTTGGTTCGCGATTTGAGACCTTTCTCGGGCCGATATTTGGCAGCGACTTCATACTTCAAATCTTGAGAGACGTTCATGAAATAATGGTCTTCTCTTCATAACTGGAATTTCTTCACTTGGAATTTTCGAGAGATTCTTCATATATGGACCACGACTTCTTCATTTTTCTCCAATCTTTATTTTGGGATTTTGATATACAACGATCCGCCTCCTTTATTGACTCGGATCTATTTATCCTCATACCTTGTTAGGGTCTTTTCGGATACACTTCTCCATGACTTTTGGGGAGTTTTTTATAGATCAAAAATTTTGAAAAATGTCGAAAAATTGATTTTCCGGTTAAAATGAGGACAAATACAAGGAAAAGACCACTTAACTTCGATAGAAGTCCCCCCTACACTTAAGATAAACATTGTCCTCAATGTTTAAGCATGTGGGAGTAAGCTCCCCTACACTTAGGACATTGTGCACGTTGTTTAAATCTCGCTAAGGAAAAGACAACTAAAGAGATTCCTATTTTAGTATTGAGAAAATATAAAATAGTGAATCGAAAAGAGTTTAGGATAGAACCGGGAAGAAGTAGAACGCGGAATCACGGGTCGTCAAAAATCATCAAGAGTGGATCATTGAAGCTCGAATCCCTGATTAAGAAGTGAGGAGAGGAAATAGCAATCCAAAGGGTCCCCCCTACACTTATGATATAGAAAGCGAAAAGATAGATGCATGGGTTGCCTCCCAAGAAGCGCTTGGTTTTTGTTAACCGAGTCGCGAGCCTGACTCGACCTTGATCATCAACGGGAGTAGCATGAAACAAATCCACCAGGATCAAAGACATAGTTTTCATCCATCAATAAGCAAGAGCTTAAGGCGAACAAGGCAAGCCAAAAGAGAAGTGGCAAGGTTCCCTTAAGCAGTGATGGAGCACAGTAGAAGCAAGTATGGTGCGGTGCAAGCATGTCTTCAATGGGTCCAAAGATTTTTCCTTTATTTCATCAGGTGGATACTGAGATGGCTTAAAGACTTCAATACCGGGGTCGAACACCGTTTCCTTCAGGGGAAAATAGCACTCAGGCTCAGCCGAGTGTAAAGAAGATCCGCAAAGAAGCACAACCTCGTCCTCAGAAGTGGGATAAAGAGGTGTTAAATCATACGTGCAACGGATTTCGGTGTCAACCGGTTTCTTCTCCTTGGACAAAATGCTCTTCAAATCCAAAGTAGGATCAAGACGATAATCTTCAAAGTCCAAAGGAGGTGCATCACTCTCATGAGGGAAGTATGTGTTGAGAAATTCAGAGAAATCTTCCTCGAATGAGTAATCGTCCAAAGTAGGATCGAGTGATGGCGGAGGATCTTCATCATGGGAAGAATCGCTCGAGAGAGTATCAGCCTCATCAAAATCATCGAAAGTGGGCAGCTCGGGATACTCAGAAGTACAATCAAAATCATCCGAATCTGAGCTAGAATTATCATCTTCATAAGCATCAAAGACCGGTGGAGAATCAAAAATGGGTGAAGCGTCCAAAGTAGAGTGAGAATCATCCACATCATCTTCAAAGAGTGGATTATCAGTGGAAGACTCGAATAGAGGATTGTCATAGACGGTAAAGTCATCGAGCACATTTATCATATTCACTGATTCTCGGTCTCCAAAAGATTTGCCTGTAAGCTTCCCCATTCTAAAAATTTTAGAATCATCCCCGACTCGTAAGATTAACTCACCTTCGGCCACATCTATTAAAGCACGTCCGGTTCTCAAGAATGGCCGACCAAGTATTAGAGGAATACGAGGGTCCATTTCATAATCAACTACGACAAAATCGACCGGGAAGGTAAATGTGCCAACTTTGATAAACACGTCTTCGGCTATACCAACGGGGTAAGCGAGAGTGCGGTTTGCAAGTTCGAGAGTCATCTTTGTAGGAATGAGATCGGGCAATGATAGTGTTTTCCAAACACTGAGTGGCATAAGATTAATACTAGCCCCGAGATCAGCAAGGGCAGTAAATTCTTCAGTTTTGTTGAATACGCAAGACAACACAAAACGACCGGGATCTCCAAGCTTTTCCGGAAGTTCTTTAAGAATAACTGCAGAGCAGTTTTCATTTAATCGTGTGTTGGCGAGTTCAAGCAGCTTCTCCTTCTTGCTAAGCAAGTCCTTGTATGCTTTGACGAATTTTGGCATGTGGCAAAGTGCTTCAACAAGGCTAATGTTGATGGTCATTTTAGATAGCATATCCACATATTTCATTACATTGCAGTCATTCTTGGTTAGCTCGTTGGTCTTGCCTATGCGAGAAGGGTATGGGATTCTGGGCTGATAAGGGTTAGGTGGAGGTGTAGTTGGTGAAGGTTGTGATGTTGAAGGGTCCTTCCGAGATACATCGTCATGACGAGGCGGAGACGGTAATGGTGTACTATCACTAAGTGTAAGAGGAGTAGGAATACATGGTGGTGGAGGAGGTGTAGATGATGGTGGTGAGTCAGGTGGATTGACAATAGTAATTCCACTACGCGTAGTTATAGCACTCACATTAGCTCGCGGATTGGTGACGGTGTTTGAGGGTAGAGAACCCGAGGAAGAAGAAGGTTGAGCTTCGGGCAAGAAACTAGCCAACAGATTCTTCAATTCAGTTGTTTGAGTGATGAAAGAGGATTGAAGATTATCACGAACCTCAGTTCTGATGTCATTACCTTGCTTCAAGATATCTCCTTTCAAATTGATTATTTGGCTCTTTAGATTCTTGATTTGCTCACCTTGAGTTCTCATGATGGTGTCAACATCGGGATTAATGGGTGGGTGTTGTTGGGTGGGTGGTTGATAAGGGTTAGAAGCACGAGGTGGGATTTGGTTGCTTCTATTGTAGTTGTTGGCGGGATTTTGGTTTTGAGGAGAAAAACCGGGTGAAAGGTAATTGTTGGAACGGTAGCTCAGCAGATTTCTATCCCCTTGTTGTCTAGCTTGGTAATTTTCCGGTGAATAATTACCGTAAGCTGCATACACATTTTCCGGATTTCCTTGTGTCGAAGGACAATCGGTGTATGAGTGAGGACCGCCACATGTTTCACAAGGATTAGCAACCGCTTTAACTTGTTGTTGTTGTTGGTTGGAAGCGAGAAGCGTAATACTTTTGCTCATTTCAGCCATCATGCGGGTGAGTTCGGTCATCTCAGGGTTTGCTGAGGTAGAGGAAACATTGACTCTCGTGTTGTTTCTAGAAGAAGCAGAGGAATCCCAGTTCTTATGATGAGTAGTCATGTTTTCAATTAACTCTCTACACTCCTCGGGTCTCCTTTTCATGAATGTGCCACCGGCGGCTGCATTGATCGTATCACGATCTCGAAAAGTCAATCCGTTGTAGAAAGTATCGATCAAGGTGACCGGAAGCATGTTGTGGTTTGGACAACGGTCGATCAAGACATTATATCTCTCCCATGCATCAAAAAGAGATTCATCGGGATCTTGCATGAAACCGATAATCTGATTGCGAAGGCTTGTGACCATGGATGGTGGAAAGTAGCGCGAAAGAAAGCGTTGAGTCATGTCATCCCAAGTGTGAATAGAATTCTTCGGGAGACGATCAAACCATTTCTCGGCATGATGTGATAAAGTATGCGGGAAGAGTTGTAAGCGGAGAACATCCATTGTGGCCCCAGGCAACTTCATGCTTTGGGTGATTGTAATGAACTTGTCGAGGTGTTTGTTGGCATCATCATCAGGCAATCCTCTAAATGGGTTTGTTTGTACTTGCTGAATCATGTGGTGCTTCAACGAAAACTCAGGAGCGTTGATTTGCATCGGCGCAATCGGTCCTCCTCGTCCAAACATTGTTGGTTGACAAAGTTCCTCCATGGTCCGAAGATCGGGCTGTGGAAGAGCGTTGTTGTTATTATTATTATTGTTGAGGTGCGGTAGTTGATTATTGTTGTTAACACCTGCCATATCTAAATCTTCTTGAGGCTCGGGCTCTTGATAATTAGAAGATCTAGTACGCATACACCTGAAAATGCAGAAGAAAACAAAACCAAACACAAAGACAATATATATACACAATAAAGATAAAATCTTTTTGGATTTTTGAAATTTTTAATTTTTATGGATTTTTATCAATTTTAATTTTTATGATTTTTGAACTTTTTATGCAAGAAAAATAACGTTCACAAGTGAACGGATCCCAAAAAAGCAACGCGTCTCTCACAAAAAACTGTTGATCTTTACGAAAAGAGCCGGCAGCGGCGCCATTTGATACATGGCTTTTGACACCCCGTATAAAAGTTAATTAAAGTTCGTTGTGTTGGACTCTTCGAATTGAAAAACTTTATGTTTAATGTGTGACTCAGTTGATATTTGGTGGAACAAAGATGTGTCGTTGTAGTGTTGAAAAATAAAAGGTGCAAAACAATTAAAGAAAAAGTGCAATTAAAGTAAATCTAAATCTAATAAAAATAAAGTGCAAGTATTTAAAAGCAAGACTAAAAATAAAGTAAGTAACGCAAACTTAAATCTAACTAAGGCAAACTTAAAACGCAACTAAAACTAAATCTTAAACTAAGGCAAATAAACTTAAAGTGCGAGTAAGGAAAAAGGCGGGAAAAATAAAGCTTAAAATGAAAAGGCAGAAAACTAAAAACTAAGAATTCCCTATCCGGAATAAACTCCTATTCGGAATAAAAGGCAATCGGAATAACTGTCACCTATTCGGAAAGATAGCCCTATTCGGAATATTAGGCTCTATGCGGAATGTTCTCTTATTCGGAATAATACCTTAATTCGGAATATCTGTCCCTATTCGGAATAAGTTCTTACTCGGAATAATTGGCCAATTCGGAAAAATCTTCTATTCGGAAAGATTTCCTATTCGGAATAAAGTGCCTACTCGGAATAATGGGTCCTATTCGGAATACTGTCACTATTCGGAATGTTCTCCTATTCGGAATATATACTCTATTCGGAAAATCAGTCCTATTCGGAATATCCAGAATGTTCCGAATAGCGATTCTTAAAATCCCTATGCGGAATAATAAAATGTTCCGAATAAGCAATTCTTAAAATCTCTATGCGGAATAATAAAATGTTCTGAATAGAACACAATTATCCACGCCTATTCGGAATATTTCTGGGATCGAACAGGGAAAGATCAGTAACCATAAAACGAAGAACAAGGAAAAGCTAAACACACGAAATAAAAAAGAAACTTAGCCAAATCAACAAAAAGATTAAACCAAACAAATAGATAGACAAATATAAAGCATAAACAATCAATCCAAATCAATAAAACTAACAAGACTTAATCAAATTAATCAAAACCCACTTAAATAAATCAACAAAAATAAAGATCATGAACATAAACAAATCAACACAAAGATTAAGAAAGGTAGATTGAGATTAACAAGATAAAGTAAAGATTGACAATAATTAAATGAAAACTTACTTGAAATTAAATGAATTTAAGGTGCGAGACAAGGTAATTAAATTGACAAGTATTTAAATGACAAGTAATTAAATGGTGCAAGGTAATTAAAAGGTGGAAGGACTAATTGTCACGATTAGCCAACAAAACAAATGATTAACAAATCCTAACTATATATAGGGGAGGATTAGGAAGCTTCCTCCCCTTCTTCCTTTTCTCTTAATTGCGTCATTAGGTCCTTAAGCATATAGTCTTCATTAATTGCACCATTAGTCCTTTTTCCTTCTAATCTTCTTTACTTGGACTCTAATGACTTGTGGCTCGGGATTTCTTTTAAACTCGTCTTTAATTTCTTCAATAAATTAGACTCGAGTTCTTCGGCTTTTGATAAACTTCCGTCTTTTGACTTTTTCTTCGATAAATCTTCAGAATTGGTCTTAGACTTCCGTTCTTTTTCCACTTTTGACTTCTCGACTCCGTCTTTCATCTTTTTCTTCAATAAAAGCCGTGAATGCCCGTGAATTCTCGTGTTTTCTCCACTTTTCATAATTTCATCCTAAAATACAAAAAAAACACAAACCACGCATAATTTCGACTTAAAAAACATAAAATACACGTTTTGGTCCGGTTATTATAGTAATTAAGTGGTAGAAAAGATGGGTGTTTACACACCTATCAGACTATTGAAAAAATTATTAGTTTTAAAATTGAAATCACTAAGATAATGATGTACGTTTTGTTCCAAAAGTGATCTTTTTTGAACCATGGAAGTAAAATTGTTCACACACGATGGGATTGTTTCATGGAGTTTGTGTTACGACAAGAATATCTTCTATTTTTAGGATATATGTTTATGTTTTATGTTTATCATTTTAGTATCTTTTATTATTTATGTTTATCTTTTAAATAGTATTTAAGGTTTCATTATGTAATTGTATTATCAGTGAATCAATGAAGTTAAGCATAAAAATGTCTCTGGTTTTCTAATCTTCTTCTTAAGGAGCTAGCATCACGCTTGAAGGGGTGCCACTATCCCGATACTATCCGAGAGGGTCGTATCAATTGGTGCTTTTATTGAGAGCCCTCAATTCGTTGGGGGATTTTTGATCTAAGATTCCAATCATCAAAAAAAACGTGTTACTGTTCATATCGGAAGTTACTGTTCATCAGGAGGAGTTACTGTTCATCGAGACTACTGTTCATCCAGTTACTGGTCATCGAGACTACTGTTCATCCAGTTACTGGTCATCGAGACTACTGTTCATCCGACACTGTTCATCGAAAGTTATTGTTCAACAAAACACTGTTCATCCGAATAAAAATAAAAAAAAATTATTTTTTTTTGTTTTTATTTTCGATTTGCTATGGTATCTAGCGACTATGATCGAGACGCGCTATCTAAGCTCTTGCACAAGGGTAAGGTGGCCGAGTATGAAAGTGACTTTATAACACTTTCAAATCAAATAACGGGGATCTCAGAAAGTTTACTTAAATGTTACTATATTTCTGGACTTAAACCGGCTCTACAATGTTTACTCTTGAGGTCAAAGCCCACAACACTAGACGAAGCTTTTTCATTAGCCCGTGAAGCAGAAGCACGATTCACGAACCTAGAACTCTCAGAACTATTGAGGTCGAATCCTACCACTTTAGGAGAAACCTTCTTTCGTGCCCGTATAATGGAGGCTTGTTTTGAGTCAATCGAGGAGATTGTACATGCCATTAAAGAGGAGGAAGTCGTTAATATTGTTTGTCATCAAGAAGTTATGAAAAATCCTAATGTGAATGATGACGATGATAATGGGACAAAAGGGTTTAGTGTGTTTGAGGAGTCAGCGACAGAATCGAATGTTAATGAGGTTGTTAATGATGTTTATTTTCACGAACTCATGGATGATGGAGAACAAATTTTGTTGGAGAATAAATTGTCTTGGAAAACTATTTATGTTCGAGTACTAAATGTGTTGGAGAATTATCTAGGTTGGGGAACAATATGGGTGAAGAACTACATGAGTGAAAGAATGGAGTGCGATGTGGTTCAAAGAAGATTATGGGATCCCGGAATCACGAGCTTTTCAAGATATCACATTGAGGGCAAGGTGAATTCGAAGGAGTGAGGAATGATACAACCAAGATATCTTTTATTTATTTAGGATATATGTTTAGTATCTTTTATGTTTATCGTTTATTTTAGTGTTTATCCCTTAACTAGTATTTAAGGTTTCCTGTAATCATATTATCATAAAAAATCAAGTTAAAAGTAAAGTAACTCTATGGTCTTCTTGTCTAGAGTTCTTATGGAGCAAGCACACGCTTGAAGTGGTGCTATCTATCCCGATACACCCTAACCGGGTCGTATCAATTGGTGCTTTCATTGAGAGCCCTCAATTCGTTGAGGGATTTTTGATCTAGAGTTCCAATATCAAAAAAAAAAAAGATTACTGTTCATCGCACTGTTCACTGCGTACTGTTCATCGGACGATTACTGTTCATCAGGAGATTACTGTTCATCATCGAGTTACTGTTCATCAGTTAAAAAAAATTTATTTTTAATTTTTACTGATCTCGAGTTATGGCGTTAGACGGCAGCGATCAAGACGCAAAATATGCACTGTCTAAACTTCTACAGATGGGTACCGTGGCCGAATATCAAAGTGAGTTTGTGATACTTGCAAATTGGGTAACGGGGATCTCTACAAACTTGCTTAAATGTTTTTATATCTCTGGCCTTAAAGTGTCGTTGCAACGTGAATTGTTGAGGTTAAGGCCTACAACTTTAGGAGACGCTTTCTATTTAGCCCGTATCTCTGAGGCTCGTTTTGAAGCAATTGCAGAAAAGGAAAAAGAAAAAGAGCGGGCCGTTGTTGTTCAAACACAACTTGTGGATGACGAATCGCAGCCTAATCTTAGTGAATCGCAAATGGTTGGTGAATCGCAAATGGTTGGTGAATCGCGAATGGTTGGTACATTACATCTTATGGTTAGTGAATCACAACCTGTTGTTGTTGGTGAATTGCAATCTATCGATGAATCGCGATCTAACAAGGGCATGTGGTCTGTTACATCTGAATGGAAGGAGTGTAGAGCTGAAATCCAAGAATTGTTACTTCCTGAGCCAAAGAACAAGTTGGAACAGACTCTGCAAATGCTTAGGAAACATATCAAAATTTGGGACCCGGGAATCAAGAGCGTTTTTCAAGACCTCGCCTTGAGGGCAAGGTGAATTCGAAGGAGTGAGGAATGTTACGACAAGAATATCTTCTATTTTTAGGATATATGTTTATGTTTTATGTTTATCATTTTAGTATCTTTTATTATTTATGTTTATCTTTTAAAGTAGTATTTAAGGTTTCATTATGTAATTGTATTATCAGTGAATCAATGAAGTTAAACATAAAAATGTCTCTGGTTTTCTAATCTTCTTCTTAAGGAGCTAGCATCACGCTTGAAGGGGTGCCACTATCCCGATACTATCCGAGAGGGTCGTATCAGTTTGTTATCTGACAAGTCTAATATTTGAAGACTTACTAATTCACATATCTGTGAAGGGATGGTTCCGAAGAAGTTGTTTGAATTTAGGCTAAGGGCATACAACCTTGACAAATTTTTCCCAATCCAAACAGGAATATCACCATATAAACGGTTTTCCCCCAAGTCCAGAAGGCTTAACTCGGTGCAATTCTTCAAAGAAACGGGCAATGCTCCAAAGAATTTGTTGTTGTATAAACTCAAAGTTTCGAGTTGACCCAAATATCCTATTGAGGGAGGAATAATTCCTGATAGAGAATTGTGTCCTAGATTAAGAACTTTCAGATGTGACAAGTTCCCCGCGGAGTCAGGCAGTTTCCCGATCAATGAGTTACGTGAGAGATCAAGGAACTCCAAATTTTCATACACTTGGCACAAGAAAGATATTCCTCCATGGAAATTGTTTCTGGATAGATCAAGAAAACGTACACTTGCCGGTAAAGCAGGTATTAGACCATAAAAGCAGTTGACACTCAAATCTATTAAATCAAAGTCATAAAATGACAATGAATTTGGTAATGTCCCAGTTATGTTTTTGAAAGAGAGATCCAAATAGCTCAAATTAGAAGAGGCCCACTAATTCCAGTAAATTATAGGAAGTGTGTCTGAAATGCTATTTTTGGAAAGATCAAGATGCATGAGATCTTTCAGTTTTTGTATCCATTCGGGGAAACGAGGGCCTAGCTTGTTAGAACTAAAATCTATATATTGTATACTCTGAGAGAAGTTTGACACGTCTTCATAAAAAGGAGCTCCTTCGAATGAGTTGTTTGAAAAATCTATATACTCAAGATTAGTTTTTCCAATATTTTTGGAGATAGCACCTCCAAGAGAATTAGAAGAAAGGTCTAGTCTCTGAAGATTGGGTAGTTTCCATAGTTTGTCACTTATAATTCCATCTAACTCATTAGAAGAAAGGTTCAAGTGATAGAGGGATGAAAAGTTTTGGATCTCATCAGACAATGACCCTGTGAATTGGTTACTTGAAGCAACCAATGCTTCTAATGTAGCTGCAGATGAACATTTAGACAAGTTGTTCAAGAAATCTGAAAGTTTCTCATCAAACTTGTTGCCAGAGAGAGAAAGACCTTTTAGCTTATTTTGAGTTAATGGGCACAACCAACTAAACATGGATGAGTTGAGACTGTTGTTATTCAGATACAGGATGTCAACAGATGAAGAAGAGTTGACAGGTGGAGAATATGGATGCATGACTTGTGAGAGGTCACATCCAACCAAGCTTAAACGATATAGGCTTGGGAGACATATAATTACATTTACCCAGTTATTTGCTTTGGTAAGGGAAATACCATCCAAATAAAGGTCACTTAAAGAAGATAGTGAAGACAACCAATCTAAGTTTTCAACTCTACAACTTCCGACAGAATCTAGACCAAGAGTATCCAAATTTGTAAGGTTCCCAAGTTCTGAAGGAATGGTTCCATAGAATGAGTTGTCTGAAAGGTAAAGATACTTTAACTGAGACAAGGAACCAATGGATCTAGGAATGGTTCCAGTAAAATTATTTCTACCAAGGTCAAGCAATGTTAATTGGGTCAAGGAACCGATTGACTCGGGAATAGTGCCCGTAAAATGATTCTTGTTAAGGTCAAGAAAAGTCAATTGGGTCATGTTACATATAAACTCAGGAATGTTTCCATGAAAAACATTTCCCCAAAGAGTAAGTTCATTCAAGTAGTTTAAGTTAAGCAACGAAAGGCTAATTTCACCTCCAAGACCATATCCGCCCAAATGAAGTGCAGTGACATAAAGCGTGACATGACCTACGACTCTGTCACACACGACTCCATTGTTGGATATTGAAGGTTGTAAAGTTTTCCTATTTTGGTTTAATTGTTTAAAATCAATAATAGGTTAGACTAATATTTATATGAGATGTAAATATAAACTTTACAATAGTGAAAGTGGTGGGGGATAAAATATAATGTGTACTTTATATATGAAAAGCTGTGAAAGTAACTTGAGACCAAAAGAGGTACTAGACCAAGTCTTCCACATTTGAAAGTCATGGGTTATGGTTCCATCTTTTACTCATTCACAGCAACGTTTCTTTTCCCCTAAAAGTGGAGGCAGTTTTGGTAGTGGGAAGTTTTCAATGCCATCTTGTTTGTGTATATATACCGTACAGGTTTATGAGTTAAAAAACAAGAAAAATAGGCTCTACCAAATAGCAAAGATAACCTCTTTACCACCATCATTGTTTTGTGTTTATTCGGTTTGCTGTCGATAAAACACACGTGACTGCATCAAATCCTGGGGTTGTACGATTGAAGACTCGCAGCATACAAATACGAGTTCGTAATAACCTTAAAAGGACAGGGAATACCCGTGCAGTTTCTGTTTCTTTTGTTTCTTTATAACAGGTTGTTGTTGCGGTTGTTACGGGCTGTTAAACGAAGCTTGCTGCTGTTCTCTAAGTGTTCCTGCTGTTTACTATTACGAGCTGTTAAACGAAGGTTGTTGCTGTTCTCTAGTGTTCCTGCTGTTTACTATTACGTGCTATTAAACGAAGGCTGTTGTTGTTTCTCGAGTGTTCCTGCTGTTACTATTAGTTACTGTTTTTTATCATAAAGGTAACAACAATCTTTTAAGGTTATTAATACATGGATACTGGGGCATCTTCCATGATGAACTTTCGAATGATGAATCAAGAATGTGTCAAACTCGATAAGTTTGACGGGTGTACCTACACCCGCTGGGCTGAGAAAATGAAGTTTCTCTTGATTGTGTTGAAGATTTACTATGTATTGGACCCGAAATTGCCTCCCATTCCTGCTAACCCGATTCCTGAATCTGGTAAGCCAACTGCTGAGAAGAAAATTTCTGAGCTTGAGAAACTACGTATGATCCGTAAAGAGGATGAGACTCTTTGTTGTGGTCATATCAAAAACTCATTGTCTGACACTCTTTATGATTTGTATGCGTCTGTTACAAATCCAAGAGAGTTGTGGAGTGCATTGGAGTCCAAATACAAAGCTCATGAACAAGGTACCAATAAGTATTTGGTTTCCAAGTATCTTGAGTTTGTAATGGTTGAAGGGAAAACGATTATGGAGCAGGTGCATGAGCTTCAGGTTCTCGTTAACAAACTGAAAGCTCTTTCCGTTCCTATCACGGAAGCTTTTCAAGTGGGTGCTATTTTAACCAAACTCCCACTCTCTTGGAAAAATTCTCCAAGAAGATGTTGAACAAAACCGACGATTACTCGTTGGATGATCTTCTTAAGTTTCTTCGTATTGAGAAAGAGGCTAGGACTAGAGATAAATGAGGCAAGGATGTGTCAAGTGTTTATCATGTTCAAGGTGAAAGCTCAAAGAAGAAAGGCTTTCAAAATAATACACATAAAGCCGATATGGGAGTAAGAAAGAATAACTTCAAAAATCCGCTCCTTCAAATCGATCTTTCAAGTGTCATGTTTGTGGAAAACCTGGCCACTTTGCTCGTGAGTGTAAAGATCGAAAATCGGGAACCGGTGAGTTGAACATGGTGAATAACGAGATCGCCGAAATGGTGGCTCAAGTTCACATTGATGATGGAGAGGATCTCGTGGGGTAAACATTTGAAGATCGAGTTTATATCTAGCCTTTATTTCAGCACTAGCAATGGCGGGCTAGCGCCTCTTAGTATTATTCACTGTTATTTTTTCAGTTTTTGTTGATTTAATTCTAGCGTAATGTGTTTGTTTTGGATTCTAGTGTAGTTGCTTAGTAGTTTTACTTTTAATATGTTCTCTTTTTGTTTTGTTACTTTAATGAAAGCTAGTGTTTCTTAAAGTGTGTTTTTAGTCTTTATGTTGTTGCATGATTTGCTGTGATGATTTGAAAAAGGATAGCTACTTGCAAGTCTTAATATATCATACTACTCTGTGAGGGTATATTGTATGGTTTAAAATTAATAAGTGCTTTATCTCCTATGTTTTATATGTACAGTATGCATGCATGAAGTGTTTGCATGCTATGTCTATATTATATGTTACATGGAATAGATACTAGTTGTAGAAAATTAATAAGTCATGTTAACTCATGATATGAATAATTGAGAATGGTACTATTAGTGGCGTGTTTGTTAAGTGATCAAGAAACTTAACTAATACATTTATTAAGTCTTTGACGAAAGATTTATTAAATGTTTGAGATGAGATTGATGATCTTATTAAGTGTCTGACGAGATGCTTAATGAGTGTTACTAGAGACATGAGTATGAAACCAAATGTAAATCATTTAGCGATGGAAACCCGACTTGGTTGTAGTGCTCCTACTTCACGAGTTTAATGGGTAATAACAAAGTTACTAATTGATAGAAGGTACTATCATCTAAATGACTCATGTATAGTAAAGATAGTACGGCGTTGTTGAGGAAAGGATGAGGTAAATCCTCTTAACAAAGCTATAGAGGCATCTTAGCAGTAAAGATGTTAAAAGCTTTGCCTATATGATCTAGAGGTGGTGCCGCCTTGAATGAAGAGTATTGGTTTCTCTTTTAGAGGATCATGAAACAGGATTTAAGCGCATGGCCATATTCGCGCTCAGTGAGAAAACAATGGTCACGATAAGAAGTGTGTATAAGTATGTCATTGAAATCAATACATTCTTGGTTTAATTCCATAGGACACCATTGAATGGATTTCAATTAAAGTTCGTACTTATATAATGCAAGGTTTAATCTTCGTGACACTTTGCTACATAACTTATCAGAGTGGTTGAAAACTATCCAACCTGGTGGGGGATTGTTGGATATTGAAGGTTGTAAAGTTTTCCTATTTTGGTTTAATTGTTTAAAATCAATAATAGGTTAGACTAATATTTATATGAGATGTAAATATAAACTTTACAATAGTGAAAGTGGTGGGGGATAAAATATAATGTGTACTTTATATATGAAAAGCTGTGAAAGTAACTTGAGACCAAAAGAGGTACTAGACCAAGTCTTCCACATTTGAAAGTCATGGGTTATGGTTCCATCTTTTACTCATTCACAGCAACGTTTCTTTTCCCCTAAAAGTGGAGGCAGTTTTGGTAGTGGGAAGTTTTCAATGCCATCTTGTTTGTGTATATATACCGTACAGGTTTATGAGTTAAAAAAAACAAGAAAAATAGGCTCTACCAAATAGCAAAGATAATACCACGTTCACCTTGATAGGTGTGTAAACACCCATCCTTTTACCACTTAATTCGGGCTAAAACGAGACCAAAACACGTATTTAATATCATTTGTTTGGAATTATGCGTGGTTTTTGTGTTTATTGTGTTTTCAGAGCCAACCGGATAAATATTGAAGAAAACATGGGATTGCACGGGTTTTACTGAAGAAAAAGACTCAAGATAAAGTCTATTGTCCAAGAGATGCAAAAGATTTGAAGTCACTGGGCCTATTCGAAGATTTATCGAAGAAAAGGACCAAAGATGGAAGATTTATGTAAGTCGAAGAAACTCAAGTCTATTAAATGAAGAAATTAAAAGACGAGTTGAATTTAATCGACGACAAATCCCGAATCAGAATCGAAAACGGAAACTTTTCTGAAAAGACGAAAAGACACAAAGAACGGGGGAAAACCCACTCACCAACCAAAGGAAACATCTATAAATAGGCCATTCCATACACATTTTGAGCTAGCTAGTTTTTCTTTCTTCCTCCCCACTCCTTCTCCTGGTTCGTGTAACACCACCACCACTAGGGTGAGTGGTGATTTTTATCTTTAGTTCTTTAATCTTGTAATTTTAATCTTTGTTTCATCTTGTCAAAACATCAATCATTCAATACTAAGTTCTTGTTTAATCTTTCATTTCATCTTGTTCATCATCATCTTTATCTTCAAGTTTTTAAGTTTTCATTTTCTTGATTTGATCTTCAAAAGTTGTTGGGTTTTGTGTTTTTGTTGATGGGATTTGTAGTTTATGGTTAGTAGATGCTTTGTGATTAGTTTATTTAAGTTTTTGGTGAAAAACTTGGTGATTTTTGGATCAAAATTGGTTTCCTTGTTCTTCGGGTAAACGACTGTTTTTATGTTCCCAGGTTCCGGATGAACTTTTCCTTCATTCGGAACTTTTTCCTTCATTCTGAACTTTTTCCTTCATTCGGAACTTTTTCCTTCATTCTGAACTTTTTCCTTCATTCGGAACTTTTTCCTTCATTCTGAACTTTTTCCTTCATTCGGAACATTTTCCTTCATTCGGAACTTTTTCCTTCATTCGGAACTTTTTCCTTCATTCGGAACTTTTTCCTTCATTCGGAACTTTTTCCTTCATTCGGAACTTTTCCTTCATTCGGAACTTTTCCTTCATTCGGAACTTTTTCCTTCATTCGGAACTTTTTCCTTCATTCGGAACTTTTTCCTTCATTCGGAACTTTTTCCTTCATTCAGAACTTTTCCTTCATTCAGAACTTTTCCTTCATTCAGAACTTTTCCTTCATTCGGAACTTTTTCCTTCATTCGGAACTTTTTCCTTCATTCGGAACTTTTTCCTTCATTCGGAACTTTTTCCTTCATTCGGAACTTTTTCCTTCATTCGGAACTTTTCCTTCATTCGGAACTTTTCCTTCATTCGGAACTTTTCCTTCATTCGGAACTTTTTCCTTCATTCGGAACTTTTCCTTCATTCGGAACTTTTCCTTCATTCGGAACTTTTCCTTCATTCAGAACTTTTCCTTCATTCAGAACTTTTCCTTCATTCAGAACTTTTTCCTTCATTCCGAACTTTTTTCTTCATTCCGAACTTTTTTTTTCCTTCATTCCGAACTTTTTTTTCCTTCATTCAGAACTTTTTTTTATTAGTTATTTTTGGCTTATTTTCTCTATTTCATGCATTTGATCTTTTTTAAGTAGCATAGAAAATCACAACCCTTTTTGTACCAAGAACAACTATTCCACTTTGAGCTGTAATCAATTCGAGAGGATACCGAGATTTAATCTGAACCCATACAAAATCAATGTATCAAATGGCGCCGCTGCCGGCTCTTCTCGTTAAGATCAAAAGTTTTTTGTGAGAACTTGGATTTTGGGATCCGTTCCCCGTGAACGTTACTTTTTCAAAAAAAAAAAAATTTCAAAAACAACTAAAAAATATAAAATTTTCAAAAATCCTAAAAATTAAAAAACAATAAAAACCAAAAATATTTTTGCTTTGTTTTTCTTTGTTCGTTCTTTTGCAGGTGTATGCGCACTCGATCCACGTCTTATCAAGAGCCCGAGCCTCTCGATAACTTAGACATGGCTGGTGTACAAAACAACAATAACATACCACCTCCGAACAACAATAATAACAACAACAATCCTCCTTTCAACAACATGAATAATAACAACAACAATGAGCACCTTCCGGATAATCGCCCAATGATTGAATTGCTGCAAGCTCATGTCGATGGCAATACGGATCCAATTGTTATACCACCAATTGCCGCCAACAATTTCGAGCTAAAGTCAGGCTTTATCCAGATGGTATCCGCTCAACCGTTCTTGGGACGAACCATTGATGACCCACACGACCATATCAAGAGATTTCTACAACTCACTAACACGGTCAAGTTCAATGGAGTTCCACAAGAAGTGATAAGGTTACAACTTTTTCCCTTTTCTTTAGAGGGACAAGCCCGGCATTGGCTTGCTAAGGAACCGCCACAGAGTATTCTCTCGTGGACGGATTTGGAAACAAAGTTTATCAACTACTTTTTTCCACCCTCTCGTACTACCGCTTTGCGGAATGAGATTATAAACTTTGAACAAAAGTACGATGAGTCATTCAGTGAATCTTGGGATCGTTTTAAAGATCTTTTAAGGAAATGCCCACAACATGGTTTTACCAAAGTTCATCAAATCAATACTTTTTACAATGGTTTAAGCATGAGTGACCAAGATTCACTGAATAGTGCCTCGGGGGGTAATCTATTGGCTAAGACTTCCAATGCTGCTTGGGATATCATTGAGAACAAATCTCGTGTGCAAACCAAGAGTGTTAGGACCAATGTTGCTAGTGCTAGCACTAATGACAGCGACAAGCGATTAGACAAAATCACTACGCTTCTTGAATCGCTTGTCACCCACACCGTCAGCAACAACAACAACAACAACGCCAAAAACGCACAAGTGAACGCTGTCAGCCAACCTTGTGAGATATGCGGTGGTCCCCACTCTTACACAACTTGTACCGCCACCCAAGATTACCCTGCTGAGAATGTGAATGCGGCATATGGCACCTACCAACAACCTGCTTATCAAGCTAGACCTCAAGGTGACCGTAACTTGCTTAGCTATCGATCAAACAACTACCTTTCACCACCTGGCTTTCCTCCTACCAACCCAAACCAACAACAAAACCTTAACCGCCCTCCTCCACAACAACAACAACCTCGACAACCATACATCCCACCTCACAAGCAGCAACAACCACCTCCACGTAACAATCAAGTCTACCAACAACCTGCTTACCAACCACCTGCATACAATGCTCCTCCTACCCAAACCAACACTGCATTACACCAAGAGGTTGCAACTTATATGAGGACCAATGATGTGATAGTGGGAAATCTCCAAGAGGAAGTGCGCAACTTGAAGGCATA